>JAQNBH010000004.1:45117817-45627817 GCA_028752905.1 Cladorhizidae sp. MBARI D1340-BT2
TCCCATCCACCCTACAGGACCAGCTGTGTTTATAAACCACATTCAGTCCCTTTGGCACTTAGAGGCAAAGTTGAACAGGAATTGAGTCTGTTGGAGCAGCTGGGAGTCATCGAGAGAGTGCAATTTGCAGAGTGGTCTGCTCCCATAGTGCCTGTGATTAAAAGGGAAGGCTCCATCCGAATATGTGGGGACTATATAGTTACAGTCAACAAGGCATCAAAGGTGGAGACACACCCTCTATCTAAGATCCATGAGCTGCTAGCCTCTTCGGGGGGTGGAAAGACATTTTCAAAGTTGGACCTCGCACACGCGTACCAACAGATGCCGTCGGATGATGAGTCGAAGAAATTAGTGGGCATCAACACACACAAGTGTCTATACCAGTACACTCACTTGCCGTTTGGAGTGTCTTCACCTCCTGAATATTCCAATGGACCATTGAAGGTGTTTTATAAAGTATGTCACATGTATGCGTTTACATAGATGACATCTTAATCACAGGGTGACAGAGCAAGAACAATGGAAAACCCTCGGAGAAGTCCTGACGAGACTGGAGGAAGCAGGAATCAAAAAGAAGCAGAGAAGTCTGCATTTATGCAACCAGCTGTCAAGCACTTGGGGAACCACATATTTGCTGATGGAATTCCACCATCAAAAGAAAAGGTTCGGAAAATAGTTGATGCACCACCACCCCAGAATGTTTCACAGCTCCGCTCCTTTCTGGGGCTGGTCAATTACCATGGTAAATCTCTACCACAACTAGCCAACAGGTTGGCACCCTATACAAGCAGCTACAAAATGATATCTGTTGGAGTTCTGGTCCTGAGGAACAGAAGGGGTTTAATGAGGCTAAACAGAAATTGAGCACACCATGTTTGCTGGTTCATATTGACCAGATCGGGAGCTGTTTCTAGCTTATGAGGCGTCGCCGTATGACGTGGGGGCAGTAGTTTCCCACCGGATGGATGATGGCACTAACAAGCCCATCGCTTATACATCACTTTTATTAGCACCTGCAGAGAGAAACTATCCAACATTGGACAAGGAAGACCTGGCAATTGAGTTTGGGGTTAAAAAGTTCCTTATGGCCGCAGATTCACTATCTACTCGGATCATAAGTCCTTGCAGCATTTGTTCAGTGAACACAAGACAGAGTCTGCCATGGCTTCAGCTCAAATTCAGAGGTGGGCACTAACACTGGGGGACCACATTGTTTATAAACCTGGGAATTCAGAGGTGGGCACTAACACTGGGGGCACATAGCTACCACATTGTTTATAAACCTGGGAATTCAGAGGTGGGCACTAACACTGGGGGCATATAGCTACCACATTGTTTATAAACCTGGGAATTCAGAGGTGGACACTAACACTGGGGGCATATAGCTACCACATTGTTTATAAACCTGGGAATTCAGAGGTGGACACTAACACTGGGGGCATATGGCTACCATTGTTTATAAACCTGGGAATTCAGAGGTGGGCACTAACACTGGGGGCATATAGCTACCACATTGTTTATAAACCTGGGAATTCAGAGGTGGGCACTAACACTGGGGGCATATAGATACCACATTGTTTATAAACCTGGGAATTCAGAGGTGGACACTAACACTGGGGGCATATAGATACCACATTGTTTATAAACCTGGGAATTCAGAGGTGGACACTAACACTGGGGGCATATAGATACCACATTGTTTATAAACCTGGGAATTCAGAGGTGGACACTAACACTGGGGGCATATAGCTACCACATTGTTTATAAACCTGGGAATTCAGAGGTGGGCACTAACACTGGGGGCATATAGCTACCACATTGTTTATAAACCTGGGAATTCAGAGGTGGACACTAACACTGGGGGCATATAGCTACCACATTGTTTATAAACCTGGGAATTCAGAGGTGGACACTAACACTGGGGGCATATAGCTACCACATTATTTATAAACCTGGGAATTCAGAGGTGGGCACTATCACTGGGGGCCTATAGCTACCACATTGTTTATAAACCTGGGAATTCAGAGGTGGACACTAACACTGGCAGCATATGTGACAGGATCTGAGAAAAGGGACCTTTCGTAGAAATTTTGAAAATCGAGTTATTGATGGTAGGACAAATAACACACAATTGCCTATTGAATGGAACAAAAATTAGCTCTTAATTCCATTCTAAACCAAAGATATGAACCTCAGAATGTAAGAGGATTACAGCATTCATTTCGAGAAAACGCGGTTTGAAAGGGTTTGCTTACTAATCTCCGTGCACCTCCGCGCACGCTTAGTTCGGTAAGAAGAAATGCTTTTTTTGTCTTGTCTATGGAGCAAGGACTACGCTGTGTGTGTGAACAGGTAACTTTTAAGACCATTGTTAGTGTGCGAGTAACAAAAATAAAGAGTGAGAAAACACACACGATGTTTATCTAGCTAATGGCTCAGCTAGTAGCTAGCTAATGCCCAACCGGTACTTAGCGAATGCTCCGCCAGAAGCTAGCGAATGCTCGGCCAGTAACTAGCGACTGCTCGGCCTGTAGCTAGCGAATGCTCGGCCTGTAGCTAGCCATTAGCTTTTGCAGCTTCCTGTGCACTTGGAGACGCCATTATTCACAAACAGTTCTTTTTAACGCGCATTAACGAGGGACTTTCCCCTTTCTAACGAGGGTTTTTCCCATTCTTCCGTATACGCAAGCAGTATTCTCTCAATTGCCCTCGCGTTACATACAAACGTAGGTCCGTCCACGTTTGACCAGCCATCTTCTAACAGCACGCTTGCATACAAGGAAGCAAGCAGAAGGTTCAAAACTTCACACAGAGGTAGAGGAAGGATAGTAGATACCTGTAATACAAAAAAAAAATTTTTGTCGAAGTATGACTGCTAGACTATTTTTGGTTATAGCACAAAACTGTTTTTTCTACGAAAGGTCCCTTTTCTCAGATCCTATCACATATAGCTACCACATTGTTTATAAACCTGGGAATTCAGAGGTGGACACTAACACTGGCGGCATTTAGCTACCACATTGTTTATACCACATTGTTTATAAACCTGGGAAGGAACAGGATAATGGAGATGGACTAAGTAGAAACCCACCACCAGAATTTACATTGTCAGTTCCGCAGCCAGGTTAGACCATCTGGTTCAACTACAGTATGTACATCCCAGTTGCAGCTGTTCAAATCAAGTTGTGGACAGGGAGAGATCCCTCACTGGCAAGATGAAGAACATGGTGCTACATGGTTGGAAACTTGTAGCCAAGGAAGAACTTCAACCATACAAGCAACGTAGTGAAGAACTCAGTGTCGTGGAAGGTTGTGTTGTTTGGGGAGGTTGAGTAGTTGTACCACAAACAGGTCAGAAGTTAGGATTGGAGGAACACCACCGAGGTCACCCTGGGGTTTCAAGGATGAAGAGTCACGCTCGGACAACTGTGTGGTAGCCAGGGATCAATGCAGACCTTGAACAACATGTTAAAAGCTGATCTGAGTGTCAGCAGAACAGGAGAGCACCTGCAATAGCACCAATGCACCCATGTAAGTGGCCATCACGACCATGGGCCCGAATACATATAAACCATGCTGGACCATTCCAAGGGAAAATCTTCCTGGTGGTGGTGGGTGCCTATTCAAGGTGGCTGGATGTTACCTTTGTGCAATCCACCGCATCTCTGGTGACCATCAAAGTGCTCCGAGCCTGAACTGTATCAACATCATTCACCAGTGGGGACTTTCAAGAATTTACAAGGTGGGAAGGAATTCCCCAGTCACCAGTGCTCCATACCTCCCAGCCACAAATGGGCTGGCTGAGAGAGCTGTGTCGGTGTTAAAGGATGGCTTAAGGAAACAGCGGTGTAGACATGGAAGTCAAGCTAGCACGGCTACTTCTAACTATTGGACTACTCCACACACAACAACTGTCTGGAGTATCTCCAGCAGAATTATTGATGGGAAGGAGAATCAGGACATACCTTGACATGTTGCACCCAGACTTGTCAAACAGGATAAACAAGGCACCCAGACTTGTCGAACAGGATAAACCAGAATCAGGACATACCTTGACATGTTGCACCCAGACTTATCGAACAGGATAAACCAGAATCATGACACACCTTGACATGTTGCATCTAAACTTGTCTAACAGGATAAACCAGATTCAGGACATACCTTGATCACTCCACCAGGTGGAACAACATCTGCCCCTGGCATCCCTACTCCACCTCCCTCAGTGAGCACTCCACCAGGTGGAACAACATCTCTCCCTGGCATCCCTACTCCACCTCCCTCAGTAATCACTCCACCAGGTGGAACAACATCTGCCCCTGGCATCCCTACTCCACCTCCCCTCAGTGAGCACTCCACCAGGGGAACAACATCTGTCCCTGGCATCCTTACTCCACCTCCCTCAGTGATCACTCCACCAGGTGGAACAACATCTGCCCCTGGCATCCCTACTCCACCTCCCTCAGTGATCACTCCACCAGGTGGAACAACATCTGCCCCTGGCATCCCTACTCCACCTCCCTCAGTGATCACTCCACCAGGTGGAACAACATCTGCCCCTGGCATCCCTACTCCACCTCCCTCAGTGATCACTCCACCAGGTGGAACAACATCTGCCCCTGGCATCCCTACTCCACCTCCCCTCAGTGAGCACTCCACCAGGGGAACAACATCTGTCCCTGGAATCCTTACTCCACCTCCCTCAGTGATCACTCCACCAGGTGGAACAACATCTGTCCCTGACATCCCTACTCCACCTCCCTCAGTGATCACTCCACCAGGTGGAACAACATCTGTCCCTGTCATCCCTACTCCACCTCCCTCAGTGATCACTCCACCAGGGGAACAACATCTGCCCCTGGCATCCCTACTCCACCTCCCTCAGTGATCACTCCACCAGGTGGAACAACATCTGCCCCTGGCATTCCTACTCCACCTCCCTCAGTGATCACTCCACCAGGTGGAACAACATCTGCCCCTGGCATCCCTACTCCACCTCCCTCAGTGATCACTCCACCAGGTGGAACAACATCTGTCCCTGGCATCCCTACTTCACCTCCCTCAGTGATCACTCCACCAGGTGGAACAACATCTGCCCCTGGCATCCCTACTCCACCTCCCTCAGTGATCACTCCACCAGGTGGAACAACATCTGCCCCTGGCATCCCTACTCCACCTCCCTCAGTGATCACTCCACCAGGGGAACAACATCTGCCCCTGGCATCCCTACTCCACCTCCCTCAGTGATCACTCCACCAGGTGGAACAACATCTGCCCCTGGCATCCCTACTCCACCTCCCTCAGTGATCACTCCACCAGGGGAACAACATCTGCCCCTGGCACCTCCCTCAGTGATCACTCCACCAGGTGGAACAACATCTGTCCCTGGCATCCCTACTCCACCTCCCTCAGTGATCACTCCACCAGGTGGAACAACATCTGCCCCTGGCATCCCTACTCCACCTCCCTCAGTGATCACTCCACCAGGTGGAACAACATCTGCCCCTGGCATCCCTACTCCACCTCCCTCAGTGATCACTCCACCAGGTGGAACAACATCTGTCCCTGGCATCCCTACTCCACCTCCCTCAGTGATCACTCCACCAGGTGGAACAACATCTGCCCCTGGCATCCCTACTCCACCTCCCTCAGTGATCACTCCACCAGGTGGAACAACATCTGTCCCTGGCATCCCTACTCCACCTCCCTCAGTGATCACTCCACCAGGTGGAACAACATCTGCCCCTGGCATCCCTACTCCACCTCCCTCAGTGATCACTCCACCAGGTGGAACAACATCTGCCCCTGGCATCCCTACTCCACCTCCCTCAGTGATCACTCCACCAGGTGGAACAACATCTGTCCCTGGCATCCCTACTTCACCTCCCTCAGTGATCACTCCACCAGGTGGAACAACATCTGCCCCTGGCATCCCTACTCCACCTCCCTCAGTGATCACTCCACCAGGTGGAACAACATCTGCCCCTGGCATCCCTACTCCACCTCCCTCAGTGATCACTCCACCAGGGGAACAACATCTGCCCCTGGCATCCCTACTCCACCTCCCTCAGTGATCACTCCACCAGGTGGAACAACATCTGCCCCTGGCATCCCTACTCCACCTCCCTCAGTGATCACTCCACCAGGGGAACAACATCTGCCCCTGGCACCTCCCTCAGTGATCACTCCACCAGGTGGAACAACATCTGTCCCTGGCATCCCTACTCCACCTCCCTCAGTGATCACTCCACCAGGTGGAACAACATCTGCCCCTGGCATCCCTACTCCACCTCCCTCAGTGATCACTCCACCAGGTGGAACAACATCTGCCCCTGGCATCCCTACTCCACCTCCCCTCAGTGAGCACTCCACCAGGGGAACAACATCTGTCCCTGGAATCCTTACTCCACCTCCCTCAGTGATCACTCCACCAGGTGGAACAACATCTGTCCCTGACATCCCTACTCCACCTCCCTCAGTGATCACTCCACCAGGTGGAACAACATCTGTCCCTGTCATCCCTACTCCACCTCCCTCAGTGATCACTCCACCAGGGGAACAACATCTGCCCCTGGCATCCCTACTCCACCTCCCTCAGTGATCACTCCACCAGGTGGAACAACATCTGCCCCTGGCATTCCTACTCCACCTCCCTCAGTGATCACTCCACCAGGTGGAACAACATCTGCCCCTGGCATCCCTACTCCACCTCCCTCAGTGATCACTCCACCAGGTGGAACAACATCTGTCCCTGGCATCCCTACTTCACCTCCCTCAGTGATCACTCCACCAGGTGGAACAACATCTGCCCCTGGCATCCCTACTCCACCTCCCTCAGTGATCACTCCACCAGGTGGAACAACATCTGCCCCTGGCATCCCTACTCCACCTCCCTCAGTGATCACTCCACCAGGGGAACAACATCTGCCCCTGGCATCCCTACTCCACCTCCCTCAGTGATCACTCCACCAGGTGGAACAACATCTGCCCCTGGCATCCCTACTCCACCTCCCTCAGTGATCACTCCACCAGGGGAACAACATCTGCCCCTGGCACCTCCCTCAGTGATCACTCCACCAGGTGGAACAACATCTGTCCCTGGCATCCCTACTCCACCTCCCTCAGTGATCACTCCACCAGGTGGAACAACATCTGCCCCTGGCATCCCTACTCCACCTCCCTCAGTGATCACTCCACCAGGTGGAACAACATCTGCCCCTGGCATCCCTACTCCACCTCCCTCAGTGATCACTCCACCAGGTGGAACAACATCTGTCCCTGGCATCCCTACTCCACCTCCCTCAGTGATCACTCCACCAGGTGGAACAACATCTGCCCCTGGCATCCCTACTCCACCTCCCTCAGTGATCACTCCACCAGGTGGAACAACATCTGTCCCTGGCATCCCTACTCCACCTCCCTCAGTGATCACTCCACCAGGTGGAACAACATCTGCCCCTGGCATCCCTACTCCACCTCCCTCAGTGATCACTCCACCAGGTGGAACAACATCTGCCCCTGGCAGCCCTACTCTACCTCCATCGGAAATTCGTAACAGAAGCATTCCAAGGGGGTCCACTCGCAGTCATCAATCTCCAAAACAATATTCCCCTTGTTCCAATTAAGGCTGGAAGGATGTCATAACTTGAAACTCTGTCTTAACAACTGTCGTTTGTATTGACTGTTATTTAGATGTAGTGTTGGTGAAGCAGTTAGTATGGTGGTTTGTGTGTGATTACTTTATATGGTATTTTGGGGCAGGGTCCAGAGGTCAGTCTGGTTCAGGTGGCCAGGACCTTGCGGGCAACTTAGAAAAAAAAGAGTCTTCTCGAATGGAATTGAAGTCATCTATGACTACCTGTGCAATGAGGCCACCACACCTGCTATGCCTACCTGTGCAATGAGGCCACCACACCTGCTTAGTTACTAGCCAAAGAGACTTTACGTACCGTTTACGTTGGATGTTTGTGGTACATTTGAGTTGCAGCGTTGCTGTAGCATTCGCCAAACGTTAGGCAGGGGATCGTTAAGCGTATTTTAATTGCGATTGTCCAGTGATCGAGGAAGGCGGGAGAAAGGCTAACGGTCGTTGCTCTAGAGGTTACTCTTTTTAAGCTTATTGGAATCAAGATGCCTTACTCTATTATAAGAAACAGAATTCTATTCTTTAGGATCTAGAGGATTCAAGGCTGCAGCTATCGTCTGTATTTTGAAGGAGGGCATGACAGCAACAAGGCAAAGTGTCCAGTTTTGTCAAGCACCGGGAGACTGGTATCGTTTTACAGACATGGAGCAGGAGATCTTAGTTTTTTACTGCTGTCCCGAAAGTCGTGGTGGAAAAGATGCTGGAAGATGACGAGAAGACAGCATACCAACTGCAGTTCTCCTTCACAGCAAAGGGAACCCAGTCTTGCTTTGCTGGACATCGCTTGTGTTGATATTTTGAGGCAGTGCGTAATGCCAACTGATAAGAGAAGCCAACAAGGTTTGTGTTGAACTAGTTTTGGGATTAAGCTACATGTACGTGAAAGTTAATCTCTAGTGTAGAAGCTTTCTGTGTCACACTGAAGCTATGTTGGTTGCTAGTGGCTAAAAAAAAATATATATATATATATATATAGTTTAGGCACTTTGTAGATGTTATGGCTTAAGACTAGGGCAAGATATTGATATAGAACACTAGTGAATTGGTATAGTGACTCATGTAATAACATGATCAATAGCGGTATCATTTATCCCTGTCCTAGGTCAAGAGATTGGAGTGAGACAGGGAGAATCTTGAAGAGGCAGCCAATGGACAGATGAGTGCACAGTTCAATTGGAAACTTTTGTTGGTATAAGGCAGGCACGAAAGAACAAGCCAAGATATGATTCATGTTGTATTATGGTTGTGTAATAAGGTGTAGACTTATGGTATACTACATGTAAAGGTGTTTTAAACTTCTGTTTATTTCATTATAGCATGAAATATTTGATGAAGGTGCATGTGTGGGCTGGTATTTTGAGAGCCCCACTTTTTGTTCAAAAACTTCAGCAGACCCTTTTACCCTTCATGAAGGTAGTTTGCCCTCATCACTGCTTCATGCAAGACACTGACCCCAAACATACATCCAGGCTGGCTAAGGAGTTGTTTGATATAAATTGATGGAGGGCGCCTCCCAAGTTTCCAGATGCCAACCCCATTGAAAACCTGTGACACGAGTTGAAGGAGTACCTCAGGAGAGAAGTGAAGCCCAAGTCCAAAGCTGAATTGGTGGACAGCATAACACAATTTTGATTAACTACTGTATATGTCAGAAGTAGATTAGACACCTGGAGGATTAGGCTACAGGGAGGTATATTTGGAAATCACTTGCCAAGCAATGCTTCTTGATATCAAATGTTTGGGAGGTACTGGAGGGGTTTCCCCCTCAAATTATCAATAAGAAGATATTAATTTCAAAACACAATATAGTTATCGAACAAGTCCAGTCCTGACCCAACCACCACAGATGTAGAGAGTGAAGAACTGTTATCCTCAACTTCCATGACGGGCTCGAATTCTTCCAGCCAGAAGACCAAACAATAGTCTGTATAATTATCATGACTGGATCCTGTGCTAGTTTTTAGTTATTTTTTGGTTTTGTGTTCTTGAAGGTTACTAAATAACACTAACAACTGGACTGAAGTGAAGGCTGGCTCACTACTACAGATAGGCACTAGAGGTACAAGCCATTGGAGTTCTATCTGGTATTATACTTACTTCTTAGAGTGAAGGTAGCAGCGAGAGTTCTTCTGTGGGCCATTCCCAGGACAAATCAAAAGTAGGAGCTGCGACAAAACCCAACAGTGATCAACAGTAGGCCGACTGACTTTACGTGCTCTATCGAACATGTGGTGTAGGATACCGAATGTTGATTGCGCGTTTCGGGTAAGTAAATAACGGTTTGTGCATTGCGTTTGGAATATGTAGCTTGAGCGTTGCCTGTGCGTTCCTTGAGCGTTGCTTGAGCGTTACTTATGAAACCTTTCTGAGTCGAACGTAAACCCAACGCAAAAGTGGTAAAGTTTTTTTGGCCTCTGCTGTAGAAAAAAAACTACTCTGTGTAGATGAAATATTGAGATAACAATATGTTTGTTATAATTAACAGTTATGCACTTCATTATCTCAGCTACTTATAGCATGTGCTTGTATTTTGTCAAACAACAGTAACAAATGATTGCTGGATCTTAGTGGGAAATAAATTCTAAAAACAACTATTGATAAAACAAAGATAATGATATTCATGTTTGTGGTGAGGGTGTGGTCACACAAAAACTAATCACAATGTTTATTGACATAATATTATATATATGTGTGTGACCAGTCACAAGAATTGTCCGCATACTTATATAGGTATTTTCTTGTAATTTTTGGTTATAGTGGTTTAGGTTCCCTAAAGCATACATACTTTTTCACATGAAAGTTGGAAAAAAAATTTTTTTAGAGAATACATCACAAAAAATTACACTTTAATATAAGTAGTTTAAAGTGGGCATTTATTAGAAACATATCAATGCTGTTTTAATGCTACAGTGCACTTGATTCTTACTTATGTTCTTGAAGTAGTTTAGGACATGTTATTATAGCCCCCCAAGACTTGTAATGTCCTTGTTCCTTGCAGTAAATCACTCCAATCATACCAGGTGACAAGTTATTTCCCGCCATGATCACGTATAAGTTGGGATTTGTTGCTACCATGTACAGTTGATGACTGTACTAGCCTTTCAATACCTCCTAAGGTGGATACTTGAGAGTGTTTGTATTTTCTTTTTAAAAGACCAAAATAGCGATCAGGGGCAAACTTGGTATGCACTGCAAGCATAAAGGACAAAGAAATCTTGTCATTTTTGCATGTGCCAACTGGCCAACAAATATAATGAATAACTGCATTATTCTTATTCTGGCCTATGCAATTATCTGCTTGAAGATAAATCTCCTTCCCTGTAATTGCACGATGCTCAAGAAAGTCGTGTATTAAACTAATTGTTGCATTGGCACCTTTTCCAATAAAGCAATCTTTGTCAATTAAATAGTTCACTTGAAAATGAGCTGACTCACAATCAACTCCAAACAAATTGCATTTCCAGGCAGTGTTGAAGAAGAGAGCTCCAGGTTGCAAAGCATTACATGGCTAGTGCACCTGCTGTGCATAAGCAAATGAAAAATGCATAGCCCACTCATACTCAGTGTTTTTGTCATGGGCATTCCACTCATCTTCACATTTCTTCACATTAGAATTGTAGCACTTCTGTTGGACTGACACAAGTTCTAGATGAATTTGAGCCTGCTTAACATGGTCAGATTTTCTGACTGGGATAAATTTACTGACCTTGCTATCATGACTTGAATTCTTCTGGCATTCCCAACACAAGTCAGTGGCAGGCTTAGTTACACTAATGAATGGAAGAGGTCTAAGCCACAGCTCAATGAACTTTGTTCTGCAGAAAGGTTTCTTTCCTTCTTTTGCACATGCCTTTTCATAACTTCTATGGACTTCTGCTTTAGTCATATTTGTTGGAAGCAGAAGGAAACGTTCATCTTTAAAGTTTGGTATTCTTCCTGGTAAAGGAAGAGCCATAGCAGAAGCTGTGTTTTTTATGAACTGTACAGCATCTTGAACAGCTGACATAGATGCCACCTTGTAAGATGACTTCCCAGAATTACCATGCCGTCTAGTTTTTATCTCGGGGCTATCCTTCCTGTGGTGCTCTACTAAATTCCGATATCTTTTGTCACTAATAGAAGGAAGAAAAAGGAAGGTTTTAAGGCAAATAGACTTGTCTTTAAAAAAATAGAGACTTGCATGACTTGTTTTTCTGACATCAGAAGCTGAAGTTGGAGAAACATAGTGTGAATGAAACTGATCAAGGTCCAGCTCATCCTTATGCAATTCAAAGCAATTGCTCCTGTACTTGATAACATGAGCTAATGGAATAGACTTAGAGCATGGTGTGTTGCCTTCACCAAATTGACAAGAACAATCAAAACCATCTTAGCTGCCCTCTCATTAGCATCATAAACACTAGTTTCAAATTCTTGGCTTTGGGAGAGAAAGTATAGGTATTGGGACTGCTCACCATCACTTTGAGTGTTCTCTGTCTCAGAACTTTCTTTTTCTTTTCTCACTAGGCCTTCATTCTCCTCTTCTGCTAGCCCGAACTCTTCTTCAAGGGATAAAGATGGAGTTGAAGCACTCATCATGAACTGCACTTGCTACTCACACTAAAACTTCACTTCAGTAGTAGCTAGACGTCTGAAACTTGCACCACAAGGTCGAGTAAAAAAAGTTCTTTCTTCTGATAATTGGAATATGATATTTTGAACTGAGCATGCCCAGTTAAAACAAGAGGGAAATTTGGAATTGATTTTTCTCAAAACCAATGTTTAGTTCTACAGTGGAACCTCTGAATAACGGACGCATTGGTACGAGGACTTTTGTCCATTATTCGGAGGTGTCCCTTATTCAGAGGTTTTTCCCCATTAATCTCATTTTATCATTATAATAGGTGGAGAACGTGGATTGTTTGTTCATTCATCAAGTTCATTTACCAATTGCAGATATCACATGCATATTATATTATATATGTGTACATAATAATTATAAGATACTTGTTAATTGTAGACATAAATTGATGCAGTTATTCAGTGTGAAGGGCAGGGAAGTATGAATGTAGAGTACTTTGTCCGGCATTAACTGAATGAAGACAAGCTACTTTATCAATTAGAAAACTGGTACTCAAGGTTTCGGTAAAACATGCACGGCTTTCCTTTGACCTCCTCTAATGATTGTATAGCTTCTCCATAGTTTCTCAATTTAGGGGGAGGTGGTAGAGGTCTAGGTCTTCCCCATCTGTAAGTGCTTCCTCACATTCAACAATGGATGACTGTTCAGAAAGGCTTGCTAAGAAGCTTTCTTTGCAGGTATCATCATCAAACTCAGTACATACTGGAAGATTGCTGTCTCCGTTGACATACTCATCAGGTGAACAACTACCCTTGGAGCCCATTGTCTTTGAAATTAGTGCACCTAGTACAAATTCGGCATCAATGTCTTGAAAAGGATCTTCTTCATTTAAGCTGGTCACATCCAACTCACTATTAAGAACACCACCACTTCTGAAGCACTTAGATATAATTTCTGGTTTTACTTCACTCCATGCCTGAGATATCCACCTGATTGCAGTTAGTACATTAATAGACTTCGTTATCTCAGAAGCACAACTGCAATCATCAATCTTAGCTAACACATAGCGAAGGAGAAGCCGACGATAATGGACCTTGAAGTTCTGGATGATCCCTAAGTCTAGTGGCTGTAATTTAGATGTTGTATTTGGTGGAAGAAAAACTATTTTATATTTTTCTTTTAAATGTTCTGGGTGGCAACCAGCATTATCCATAAAAAGCAAAATTGATCTTTTTTTAATGCAAGAGGTCAATACTGCTTCCAAGATTTCTCAGGCTTTTTTCTGGTGATAATACTTGACTGGTAGACTATTTTTATCCATACCTCGAAAACACCTGGGGTTTTCTGATTGCCAGATTACAATAGTAGTCTCCTTATCACCAGCTCCATTCACTATGAAAGTCACTGTGACCCTCTCTGCTTACACTTCTTCCCACCCTTGCACTTCTTCCCCTTCTGAGCAAATCCTTGCTCTGGAAGAGCCCTCCAAAAGCATCCTGTTTCATCTAGGTTATAGATATCTTCCTTTGCATATCCCCTCAAAATCTCGGGCAATCTCTCCTTCCTTGACTTAACAGTATCCCCTTGTACATCACCTGATTCTCCACACACAGTCACTCTTCTAATGTTATATCGCTTCTTCTACTTTTCCAACCATCCATTGCTTCCCTTAAACTCCTTGTCCAGGAGTACAGCAATTTGCTTGGCTTTTTCAGTAAGCTGGGGCACACAGGGGTAAATGTTCTTTGAACATGCCAGGAGGTACCATTGATATAAAGCGTCGTTAATCTCCGCGTATTCGGACACACGAGATCTCTTGTTTGTACGAGACAAAGAGCTTGAAGCATTTGATTCATACAAAGTGACAATAGATTCCTTGTTTTTCAAAATATCTGAAATTTGGGTCTTTCCACAGCCGAAGAGTTCACCAAGTGAACGTACAGTAACACCAGCATTCTTCTCAGCTTCCTTGATAACTTCAATCTTTTTCTGTAAAGAGAGATGATATCTACGCTTGCTCGAAGAAGCCATGACTCGAATGAAGCAGCTGCTAAACCGGCACGCATTCGATAGATGGGCATAGCCTTGACGCAGTTCGTGCGGCTGGCGCGTGAGATCGCTTCCAAGCCTGTAGTCAGTAGTGGACCTGGTGGTGGTGCAATGTCTTTGAGTGTGACAGAGATTCAGTCCTATATCAGAGGACACCATGTGTACAAAGAAGTGTGGACACCTCACATTGGGGAAGTTCTGCTACTCAAACGGGAGCCAGATAATGCCGAGGACCAGTCTGCTGTGGCCGTAATCAAAGACGCGAAGTTGTAGGTCATGTTGCATACAACATTGCCTCTATAATCTCACAGTTCCTGAGGAGAGACTGCAATAAAGCATTTGCTGAGGTCACAGGAGGCAGAGTCAACAGAGGAGCGGGATATGGAGTTGAAGTTCCAGCTACCTACCGTTTGTATGGACCACAGCCTTACGTTAACAGAATAAGAGATATAGCAGCATCTCTCCAAGCAAGAGGCCTACTTTAGACTACCATATTACTGCATTTCACAATAATTATGTTTCATGCATAAAATTTATTGTTATTATAATTATTAATTGGCATGCGCACGTGATCAGTACTGGCTCCACCCACTGTCCGTTAAGAGGTTTATTTCTATAACGATGAGCTTTGGGTGCACTAAGAGCTGTCCGTTAGCCGGAATTGAGAGGTGTCCGTTACAGGGAGGGTGACTGAGTACTATTTCAATGGTAAAGCCAATTGGTGCGTGTGCTCCTGTCCGTTATAAGGTAGGTGTCCGCTATAGGGAATGTCCGTTAGTAGAGGTTCCACTGTATACGGCCTTATCCTGTGACTGGTCACACATATATATATATATATATATATATATATATTTATCCCATAATATATAGTTGAACTTCAGTGAGTTTCTACTTGGTGTAGATGTTAAACTCTCCCAGAAATCCGATGTAAGGGAGTTTAATCATCATTTATTGCAGCACCAGCACACAGATATCATTGGCAAGCACAGAGAATGGGCTAAATTATGAATAACAAAATAATAGCCCACAAATATGCTCTGCTCCTCTGCCATTTAAGATCATTATATGAATGCCATTGAGATAACTAAAATATTAGACAACTAACAGTATTGCAAGCTGTTCAGCTGACTGAGCTACAAGTTAGCTATGAACTTACATTGTACTGAGCTAGTGCAAGTGAACTAGTCTAGCAAAGTTAGAGTTAAGTATATATATATATATATATATATATATATATATATCAGTGGAATCCTGACTGCTTACCACATTCCAGGTCATCTGGTCTGTTCCGCTTCAATCCTCCGGAATACATCCCTGGTGGTTGATGTGGTTCCAGAGTGTAGCTCCTAGGTTGTCCTGCTGAAGAAATTGGAACATGAAGAACATCATTATTAGTCTTCTCCCATTAATTAAGTATTGATGATGTCATGTTACATCATAGATATGAATATGTTTTGTAGACATTGACAAAATACAACAAAATAAGAAGTAGGCAATAATATTGGCAGCAGCTAAAGGCAGCAAAATATATAGACACTGATAATCCTTGTCTCTCATCCTAGGGCTTAGCTGATAGAGGGACTAGCTATAGCCTAAAGCTAAATATGATCCTCAGCACGCTCAAGAAAAACCCTCAGAATGCTTTGTTTATTGTTGCTAGGTATCTAGCATAACAACAGCGCTTGCTGAGAGAGCCCTCAAGCTACGAAGGAGGCAACTTCATCATCTGACTGTATGCTCCAATAGTTAGGAGCCCAAAGGTGTTCCACTGCACACATCAACAACACAATACCACTAGCTCCCATAGTCAGGAGCCCAAGGGTAAGGGAGGTTCCACTGCATATGTACATCAACAACACAATACCACTAGCTCCCATAGTTAGGAGTCCAAGGGTAAGGGAGGCTCCACTGCACACATCAACAACACGATACCACTAGCTCCCATAGTTAGTAGCATAAGGATAAGGGAGGTTCCACTGCATACATCAACAACACAATACCACTAGCTCCCATAGTCAGGAGCCCAAGGGTAAGGGAGGTTCCACTGCATACATCAACAACACAATACCACTAGCTCCCATAGTTAGGAGCCCAAGGGTAAGAGAGGTTCCATTGCATACATCAAGACGATACCACTAGCTCCAATAGTTAGGAGCCCAAGGGTAAGGGAGGTTCCACTGCACACATCAACAACACAATACCACTAGCTCCCATAGTTAGGAGCCCAAGGGTAAGGGAGGTTCCACTGCACACATCAACAATACAATACCACTAGCTCCCATAGTTAGGAGCCCAAGGGTAAGGGAGGCTCCACTGCACACATCAACAACACAATACCACTAGCTCCCATAGTTAGGAGCCCAAGGGTAAGGGAGGTTCCACTGCAGACATCAACAACACAATACCACTAGCTCCCATAGTTAGGAGCCCAAGGGTAAGGGAGGTTCCACTGCATACATCAACAATACAATACCACTAGCTCCCATAGTTAGGAGTCCAAGGGTAAGGGAGGTTCCACTGCACACATCAACAACACAATACCACTAGTTCCCATAGTTAGGAGCCAAAGGGTAAGGGAGTCTCCACTGCACACATCAACAACACAATACAACTATATAGCTTCTATTACTTCTCTTTTGATGTGGAAAGAAGAAAGGGAAAAAATATATTTGCAAATTGCTTTTCTACCTCTAAATATTAACTGGCTTCTCCCTCACTCTCCCAGTGTGTTGCAGGTGTGATGCTCTCATGATTTAGTGGGGGCACTAGTGGCTGCTGTGCTGTCCCTCAGCCCTGTTGTGAACATTTAGTCATGAGTAACTTCTGACAAACAATCTAGAGGTTATCCAGGTACAGAGTCACATGACATTTAAATCCCCTTCTCTTTCTCTTATAGTTGACTATCATAGAAACTCTGAATTGTTAATAAGAATGGATCCATCCTACCACACTGAATGACTTGTGTGCAACAGATATACCAGCACTGATAACCTCCACACTAAACATTGGTTGGGCTCTGTGCTTGGCAGCTACAGCAGGTGTGCAGTGTTCTTGGTGAGAGCAGTGTGGCTGCTCCTGTGTGGAAATGCTCTCTAGATAATAGTTTAGGCAGAACTAGTTTCCTTTTGAGTTTCCATCCAAATTCACTTTGCCAAGTGACAGAACAAGAGTAAACACAGACAATAAGCACAGAGGATGTTGCTGGAGCATAGACCAGTGAGGCTCTGACAGGTTCCATCCATTCAACACTGTAGCTCCAGCAACAACAACAGCAACACTTGTGCCTCGCTCTATGCATACACACTTCAACACTGTTGCTCCAGCAACAACAACAGCAACACCCGTGCATTGCTCTATGCATATACACTTCAACACTGTTGCTCCAGCAACAACAATAGCAACACCCGTGCCTTGCTCTTTGCATACACACTTCAACACTGTTGCTCCAGCAACAACAACAGCAACACCTGTGCCTTACTCTATGCATACACACTTCAACACTGTTGCTACAGCAACAACAACAGCAACACCCGTGCCTTATTCTATGCATACACACTTCAACACTGTTGCTCAAGCAACAACAACAGCAACACCTGTGCCTTGCTCTATGCATACACACTTCAACACTGTTGCTCCAGCAACAACAGCAAGACCCGCGCCTTGCTCTATGCATACATACTTCAACACTGTTGCTCCAGCAACAACAACAGCAACACCCGTGCCTTGCTCTACGCATACACACTTCAACACTGTTACTCCAGCAACAACAGCAACACCTGTGCCTTGCTCTATGCATACACACTTCAACACTGTTGCTCCAGCAACAACAGCAACACCCGCGCCTTGCTCTATGCATACACACTTCAACACTGTTGCACCAGCAACAACAACAGACACCCGTGCCTTGCTCTATGCATACACACTACAATACTGTTGTTCCAGCAACATCAACAGCAACACCCATGCCTTGCTCTATGCATACCAAGGTATAAGCTGGTTGTTAGAGCAGGTGCAATATTAACCCTCCACAACCGTCACAAGCGACTTTTTGCGCAGAGCGATCTAGCGTCACAATAGTAAATGATCAAACCGTATATTTTATATCATAAAATAAACTGATTTACACTCTATTTATGCACCAAATAATATGACCATATGTACACGGTAACTAGGGCAAAAACAATTCAAATGTTTGGATTATTTCAATGGCACAATGGCTGAACGACTGACTCTCGAAAAGTTCCTTGCTCTTGTTCAAGACAACGATTTTGACATCTATGAGGATTCTTCCAGCAATGAAGAAGGGGATGGCATCCATGCGTACCTCGGATAGAGATGTGGAACAGTTTATTCTTTGCTACTGTGGTTGCGTCTGCTTGCCGGCCAGCTGATTGTAGCGCTACAGCTGATCATGATGTTTTTCTCTCTGATTATGAAGAAGGAAGTGATGAACAAGGATACTAAGGTTTGTCAGGATTCCAGCTAGCTATAGATAAAGATTTAGCTTTCTAGTAGATAAGTGTGGCTTCTTAGTTGTGTAGCAGAAGAGGGATAGGTTGTGCATGCACTCATGCAATAAGTTTTTATTGTATGTATGTACATACAGACAACATGATGGATACTGGACAGCCTGTGCTGCTTCCACCAGTGTCTACAACAGCTGCTCTCTAAACTGGCATGCCTCCCATAGGCAGGAAGCAGATAATCATATTCATAGCTTGCAGTCGGTTGCTTAGCAACCAGTTGTCGACCACAATGTTTATAAACACCAATGCTATCCCATCAACCATGGTTGCTAGGGACTTTAGTGCACCACAGACCTGGTATTTATTATTTTATATACCATGGTCATAATCCCGTGTAAATCCGACGGTGAACGAGTTAAACACCTCCTGTCTGTTTGTTAAGCTCCCACGCTACTCCTACAAGTACTGCACTGTTGGTTCTGGAGTGTATTTGATTGTGACTACGTCTCCTCCTGCTCCAAAGTCAGCATCCCTTCCATTTTTGACAACTAGACAAATTATTAGAAAGGCACTCTCTAGCTCTGCTTGGCAATGTTTAAACACTCGCCATCTCTTCTAGCTAGCACGATACATAAGATTGACGACCCTTACCTATGCAAAATAGATTACATCTGCACATGGGCACTACTTGGTATGCTCCTCCTCTGCATTAGCCCTTGCCCCACCCCCTCCACACCTCCTTGTTGACTGACGCTATAAATGCCAATCAGCTTAACAAATAGCGTTTGTGAGATGGTAAGTGCATTTAGGGGGCAGATTCTTTACATAGTTTCCCCAACTTTCTCCCACTCCAACCACTCCATATTAAGCACACCTTGTGTATTACTAACCTGTTCTAATGAGTTCCAAGAACACTGACCTATGACCTGGCTAAGCAGTTTCAACTTCACTCTGGCCATGATTGTAGTTGCATATTTAGACCAACAAACAACTTAAAGGTTATCCAGAAATTGTTGTGTCATAATCTCCATCATGTCTCCTGATATATTTTAATAACTGGAGAACTCCACCACCTTGTGATTAAGATAAGAGAAAGCAAGCAAGGTGCACCAGTCAAGAGTGGCAACTACTAGGTGCAGTTGTGGAAGGGAGGGAGAAAGGAGGTGTGTATGGGACGAGCTAGCTGAGCCTAGTCACAGGCACGTGGAACTGCAGTCCAAGTCCTCAGCCAAGGATGACCATCTGATCATGAACTCTGTCAATGTTGTGTGAGGCAGATCAAAACTTGTGCTTGAGGTTCACCAAGAAGTTCCAGACACAATTGAAGGCAGTTGTGGTCATGCATATCCACAAGAATTTAGTTACTTGTAAGTATGTAGCTATTAGTGGTCAATATAAAATGAAGTATATACAGAGAAAAGAACTTCAGAGTAAAAAAAGTGTTCCGATGAAAACGTAGAGCATTAAATAAGCTACAAAATGAAATGTAGAAATGGACTTCTGTGATGTTCCACGATGGAAAAACTTTGTTTGCAATACCTAAGAACTCAAGTTGGAGAAATGTAAGATAAAGTTCGCACATGGATTTTGCATTGCTCCTTTTCAGTTTCTCCCTCACTAAATTAGGAGGTGGAGCAGAGGTAGAGAAGTGGTAGGGGCAGAGGTAGAAAAGGCAGAACCAGGAGTAGAAGTGGTCTTGGGACTGTAGAAGATCTTAGGCCTCGTCTTCTTCTATCCAGAACATTTTTTCTGGTGTAATTCCATAAAAAACTTGACTCAGAACACACTCAGCAGCTTATAGCTATGAACTAGACTGAGCATGTACAGTACTTCAATATTTCTTAAATTCGTATCAATTAGAATACCATAAATCTACTTGGAGTGAGCTTTATTTTGAATGTCTAAGTATGTTGTGTAGTTCTGGAGATATGACTTGACCCAGGCTGTGGCATCTCATAGCTATCTAACCAGTTTCTCCTTGGACATCCATGGACAAACATGTCGATCACTTAAAAATGGCTGGTCCAAATGCTTTCAAAGTAAGTAGTCTATGTGGCACTGAATGCTTTAAGAACCAAAAGACCTCTTAATCACCCCCAAAACAGCGAAATAATTTATGGGCATCTGCCACCTTAATGGTCTCGCGTGCAATGATGGCGTCCAAAGAATCCACAAAGCTACAAAATTGCATGAGAGAATTGGAGCTTTCAATACAAATCAACTTGAAAGACATTGCCGCTTTATTGCACATAAGAAACATCATTCCCAGAGCAACCTACTATTCTGTCAATGTCAATTTTTTTCTGGTGTAATTCTGTAAAAAACTTGACTCAGAACACCACTCAGCAGCTTATAGCTATGAACTAGACTCAGCATGTGCAGTACTTCAATATTTCTTATATTCGTATCAATTAGAATACCATAAATCTACTTGGAGTGAGCTTTATTTTGAATGTCTTAGTGTGTTGTGTAGTTCTGGAGATATGACTTGACCCAGGCTGTGGCATCTCATAGCTATCTAACCAGTTTCTCCTTGGACATCCATGGACAAAAATGTCTATCACTTAAAAATGGCTGGTCCAAATGCTTTCAAATTTGAAAGGTAAGTAGTCAATTCGAAAGGTAAGTAGTCTATGTGGCACTGAATGCTTTAAGAAAGACCTCTTAATCACCCCCAAAACAGCGAAATTTATGGGCATCTGCCACCTTAATGAAATTCATCTCTTTCTCTTATGGTGTTAAGATGGAAACTCCAGTTTTGTATGTAGAAATAGCTTCTTATCACCGAGATTCCATAGAATGTTCCATTTAACAATGGATGTTGCTGTTGACACAGTAGGTGTTGCTGCTAATGGTGAGTGTTGCTGTTGACACAGTAGGCATTGCTGCTAACAGTGAATGTTGCTGTTAACTGTTTAGGTTTGATGGTGGATAATGCATGCATGTGAGTTTCTCATCGACAACAATAGCAGATATATCCACGCAAACAACACAGCTTGATTGTCATAACCAAAAATCTACGCTAGTGCTGGCATGCTAAAATCTAACTCAAGAATGCGGCTGTGACTAACCACACTCCACTAGGAAAATAAACACAGTTGGCTGAAGTGAGGAAGTTTAGAGTAACAAGTATTGTCTTGTAGACAGACAAATAACAAACAAAAGAAGAAGTTGGTAATCATATTAGCAGCCATGGCTGCAGGCAGCAAAACATTTAGAATCTGATGTAACATAGAAGAACTTTGATACAAGTTCATTGTCTCCCATCCCTGGCCTGTACAGAGGGGGGGTGCAAGGGGGTGCACTTGCACCCCCCTTTCAAATTAATGATATGCGTATCCAACTAGCCTTCTTTACAAAAATATCCAAATTGCAAATGCACATTGGCAATAGTAATTAAACACCTCTGACTTCAAACAAGCCATCTACAACTGACATGTGGTTTGAATAATTTACACCTAGTGTCAGTGTCACATGCTGATCCTTGCTAGTGTAGCATGCTGTGAAAGAGAACACCAGCCATGAAGAGACAACGGCAATCCAGTGATATAAGATCTTACTTCAATTTAAAAAAAGCTGCTCAAGAAGACAGTGGTAAGCACTCGCTGTGTAGGGTACAAAAACTACTCATTTTTCATCCATATTTTAGGGCCATCTTCAGAGCCTCCCATTACAGTCTGTGTCCCAGTCACACAATTGCACTCTGTTGGTAGGGATGATGAGGAACTTGACCAGCCTGTTATTCCAGAAGCTCCAGTGATCAGCCAACAATCTGATGCTTTGCTTTCTGAACCACCACCATTCGAAGACATTGGAAATTTGTTAGAGCCAACAAAATCCATTGACACCATATGTCAGTTGGTGAGTAACCAATCCAATGAGCCAAAGCATTCTTTGCTGTGTCATCATACAGTACCACCTAACATTTTACCCACTACATATTCTCGTGGTTGCAATCGGAAGTTTAATACCACTTGGCTTACAAAGTATCCCTTTCTTCTCTATAGCCCCAAGTTAGATGGTGTTTTCTGTGGACCATGCTCACTCTTCCTTTCTAGTGACAAGAGAAAAGATAAAGGATTACTTGTAAATAGGTCTTACTCCAATTGGTCCAAAATACGCAGTGCTTTGAGTAATCATTCCTCCCTTCAATATCATCGGGATTGTGTGCAATACACTGATGTCTTGAAAAATACTATTGACGATCCAGCTTCGCGTATTGATATTATGGCCAATAGTGGTATCCAAATGTGAATGGATGAGAATAAGCACATTATTCGCCAAATAGTTCGTGCCATTCTTTTCTTGGGAAAGCAGGGACTTCCATTTCTTCTGGTGATAATTAAGATCTCAGCACTACTAAAAATCCTGGAAATTTCTTGGCTTTACTTAAGGGGGTAGTAAACCATTTTTTTAAAATTTTCTTTAAAAAAATTCTTCCTTTTATATCCTACCTATAGCGCTGTGTACAAAACTTGGAAGGCTGTTCTGGTTCAGAAAAAAAGTTATGGAGGATTTCATGCATGCATTTTGTACACACCTGTACTGCATGGGGTGTGTAAATGATGTCTGTGTTATAGTACATTACGGGACGTCCTGAGGTCAAGGGACAAGGGAGCAGGAGGAGTTGCATCACTCTTTCTTTTGGACATGCACTAAAAAGAGTTGGAGATGACATCTGAGCATGAAAAAAAATTTTTTTTTTTTATAGCAAGGGTGGTGTTCTGATGTTCTAATAACATAGTCCATGATGCCAACTTCAGGGGGCATTTTTTTATTTCCCCCCCAAAACTTATGGTTACCACTTTAGAGCTCCGTAGATTCTGCAAACTTCATGATATGGACTTGATATATAGCTCAACAGATAGGTCTTTCTGTGTGCTCTCTTTTGATACTAAAATATTTTTCATAGGTATAACTATAGGCAAGTTACTAGACCTAAAGTGGAGGGACCTAAAAACTTGAATGCCTGCAACCTCCACATAAATAACTCCAGATTGCTAAGTGCTAAAAATTTAAAATTAGCTAGAGGAAGCCCTACTCTATGCGATGAGTGTTTTCATTAGGCGTTAAAATTTAAGTACGTGGTCAAGTGGCGGGTGGAAAATGAGTTTTATGGATTTTTAAAGAAATTCATTTTCTACCCGCGCGATTGACCACGTGCTTAAATTTTAACGCCTAATAAAAACACTCACTACATAGAGTAGGGCTTCCTCTAGCCACCCGTGCTAATTTTTAATTTTTAGCACTTAGCAATCTGTGGTTATTTATGTGGAGGTTGCAGGCATTCCCTCCACTTGTAGCTCCCCTAACTTGGCTATAGTTATACTTGTGAAAAATATTTTAGTATCAACAGAGAGCACATAGAGAGACCTATCTTTTGAGCTATATATGAAGTCCATACCATGAAGTTTACGGAATCTATGGAGTTATAAAGTGGTTTTATCACACACAAAAAAAGCATGTGGGTCATCCCCCCCCCCCCCCCAAATGCAACTGTCTCCCCTTCAAAGCTGTATTATGAGTATTATGAAAAAGGTGTATTTTTGGACTTTCAAAAAATCTCTCTTGGTGAATATTTATCTAGAACAATTCCATAATATACCATTTTATAGCTCTTTCTATGCTCTAAAGTTTGATAGAATCCTTTTTCTTATTTTGTGTACTGGTCTTGCGTTATGCATTGATGTTCGACAGATTTCATGCTTTTGAAATATGAGAGTGAACTTATAAATGTCGAGGGGGTAACTTATGGACCTGGAGGGTTTGATTGAGCGAGCTCTACCCCATGGAGGACTTTGGCGTCTCTTGGTGTTTGGTGTGATGATGATGCTTGTACTTACAGTGCTGAACCCCAAACTAAAATTCATATACTCAATTTATCATAAAATAACTCTTTCGTCAATATTTTCATGTTATTTTAATGTTGTACTTTTTATTATGAAATGTAATTTTCATGTAGTGACATCACATGATACCGTGTAACTCATTCAATTTTTGTCTGTAGTTATATATTATTATGAAAGCTCTTGCATTACTCCGTTTTTTCAATACATTTCTAACCAATCCAGTCATTTTCTGATGAGATATAGTCAGTCTGACAGGATAAAAATGAAATTGGGATATTGGGGGAATAAATAAAAAAATTAAAAAAAACTATTGAAAACACGTATCTGTGATCACTCGAATATCACCAAGTGTTGAAGACCTGTGGTTGTGGCACAGGAGCGCATCTAAACATTTTAAGGACCTTTGTGGTTTCCCCCATGTTTCAGTCCTGCAACACCATTATTTATTCTAATGTCATTGGAAAGCACCTAGAATGAGCTACATTTTGAGACCATAATCTTTGGAAATGGCTTAAGCATTCAATAGTTATGACACGTTTTCCCCACAAAATGGTCGACTCCACCCAGGGTGGACTACAACTGAAAAACTTTGGATTTTTTTTATTTATTTTTTATCAGTTCAAACTGTTGCTGTACATATCTACTAGCCAATTCTAAAGTTTTAGAGCTATTGGATGCTCCATTTCAAAGTAATGATGGTTTTTGTCCATGCAATTTCTCATATTGACAAAAATTTGAATGAGAAACCAACAAGGAACACTAAAGTGGAGGACAGCAGCATTTTTTCTTTGGATAAAAAAACTTGTGGTTACCACTTTATAGCTCCGTAGATTCTGCTCACCCAACCCTAGCCTAACCCCCCTCCCGACCCCAAGCTGAGTAATGGAGATCAACTGTGGTCCTAGCCTAGCATGACACGACAGAAAAGAAAGAAAAAAGGGTAATGATCATCAACAAGTAGTTGCCCTTCAGCACTTGGAGATGTGACATAAGTCGTCCTTGAGTTTGCACCTAGCTCACCAGACGGTCCCAGTGGCTTAATGGTTAGAGCACCAGCCATGTAATTTGGAGGTTGCAGGTTCAAGTCAAAAACGTGGCGACAAGACTCCCTGGAACAAGCCCTACAAACAATGAATCCCCTAAAGAGATCCCAAGGACCGAACTACTACGCCCCAGAAGAAGAAGCCCAATTGACGCCCATCGCGTAAAGCGTAGAAAATGCACAAACACTGTACACAATCATCTATTTACACGCACACATTCTAGGACATCTAGATGCACACACAGGCATCTAGACGCGCAGACATTACACACACATCACAACACTGCACCTAGAATTAAATATATCACTCACCCCATACATACAAACAAATAATTGTATGCACCCATGCACTTAACAAGCAGAACCACACTAATTTAGCACTCCCATAGTATTTAAACCCACCCTCATCCTATTATTGCACACACATGCTGTCTAACTATTCCAAGGCACTGAGGAAGGCTACTCTATCAAGCCCAAATATATTTGTCTTTGTGAAAGTTGTGAGTTCCTAGTTAGTTTCCTTCTAATATACTCCGGTCTTTAAACCCACCCTGAGCTAGGTACAAATTCAAGACTTATATCTGACTGGGGGGGGAGGGTCTCCAAGTGCTGAAGGGCAACTACTTGTTGATGATCATTACCCGTTTTTTCCTTTTCTGTCATGTCATGCTAGGCTGGGACCACAGTTGATCTCCATTACTCAGCTTGGGATTGGGGGGTTGGGCTTGGGCTGGGCTTGGGCTAGGGTTGTGCTTGGGCTAGGGCTAGGGCTAGGACCAAGGAATACAGACCAAGGTAGAGACCAGGGTATAGAGACCAGGGTATAGAGACCAGGGTATAGAGTCCACAATAGAGATCAGGTTATAAAGACCAGGGTATCATCATCCATGGATGACCAAGTTAATAGGGACGTACATGGATAATTCGTGGATGGCAGAGTTACTAGGGATATCCAGGGTTCATCTCGGATGGCCGGGTTACTAGGGATATCCAGGGTTCATCGGGATATCCAGGGTTCATCTGCAGATGGCCGTGTTACTAGGGATATCCAGGGTTCATCTGCGGATGTCCCTAGAAACTCTTTCATCCGTGGCTACTGTGACAGGCGGTCATTGGACATACGTGGACTTCCGTGGATGAACCCTGGATATCCCTAGTAACTCTGCCAGATGTCCTTAGTGTCTCTGCCATGCGCGGATGATCCTCGTACATCCCTAGTAACTCGGTCACCCATGTATGACATGGGATTGACCACGACGACACTGCACCTGACACTGCACATGTACTAACATGCAAGAGAGACACATATTTTCTTATATAAATGCATGCAATGAGCTTTTAATAATGGTCGCTCTTGCAAAATGTAAATGTATACAGACATCAAACTAGTAGAATGTTCACAGGGTGATTCCTCATGTCACAAGAATGGAACAGCAATTCAGCATATTCACCATGATGACACTGATCTAGCCATTGCCCTAACTAACCCTACCTACTGTCCTATGAGTAACCCTAGCCACTGCCCTGCCCCATCCATTGCCCTATCTCTAACCTAACTCTATCCCTAACCCAGTACAGTTTTGATGATGACATCATGATGATGTAATGCTAGGATTGTGAGATTTGGACTTAACCATGGTGTCTTCAAATATAGAAAAAGTGATATGAGCATTCCCACACAAGGTTTAATCATACCAGCTGCTAAACTGACTTCACCATTTAAGGAATTGGGTAAAGTCTCAACTGCCAACATAACTTGTTGAAATTTCCCCTGCCAACATGCTATCACGGCTCTAACATTGACATATGAGTAAGCTATGGCATACAAAACACACCTTCATCACTACAATCAGACTTCAATTTTGCAGGACCGCTTCAGGATCTAGTCTCGCATACTCCCCATCAAGATTTCTGCGATCGCACGATACTGTGGCTCTGTGAGCAGGTATTCCATGAATATTCCATAAACATCTTTGTCCTCCTCCACTTTGTTTCTAAGGACACCCAACACCTCGCATGCTTTCTCTTCAGGTCTCAGCATGGATCTAACATTAGTGACGGAATAGTAGGTCACTCTGGGAAGGATGTTTGTTATGTGCAAGAAATTGGCGATGACTTTCAAGTTGATTTGTATGGAAAGTTCCAATTCTCTCTCATGCAATTCTGTAGCATTGTGGATTCCGTGGACGCAATCATTGCACACTAGCCAAATGCTACAAATTGTGGATTAATTTTTTTATAAGGTTAATAAGCATATTCTTTACAAACAGGTAATACGTACAATTGTCCAAGTTTATAGTGTTTCAACACATCCCCTCACCTCATCCACCGACAATGCTTCCTACAGTTGAAATGCTGTCCCTCGGAGGAATATTACCTATCAAGATAATACAAGATAATACAATAATATAACTTTATGCCTTGTTTTCTTCTAAGTACCCTTGAAATTCAGGGCCAAAGCCAATCACATTAGCTACATATCTTTAAAAATGTTTTTGATATCACAGGAACTTTAAGTAGTACAGGAGGCAGTTGGCCACACTTCTCTGGAGACCAAAGATGAGTGCCAGCTAGAAGCTTTCAGGGGAAGAGTGTGCAAGTCTAGGATACCAACATTGGCCCAATAGCTAGCCAATCCCCCACACCACACACACACACAACAAAGCTATAAAGTCAAGATGACACAGTTCTACCCTCACCCTAGCAGTGAGGCAAATGGCAGCTATGTTCTAGGTAAACAACTGCTAGCCTTTCCGTAGTTAACACCGAGTTGGGCGCAACTTGACGACCACGCCAGGCAATGGAAATGGAAGTTACTTATCGGAGGGGGTATAAATGGCCTAATAGTCGCGCGCAAAAATAGAGCGATCATTTCTCTGGTTCCAAATGACTGCTGTCCAAGGAAATAGCTAGTGTCTTTGGCATTGTCTGTGACAATAACTTAATTTAAGCTGCTCAACTTATTTTGATTCCACTTCAACTTAGTTCAAATTCGAATAGAGTTTGCGCTAAAAATCACCAATTTGTTATCTTGTTAGCTATAGATGCAAATTTGTCCAAATTCTGTCTTCAAATAAGTAAACTTAATTTGGCTCCCTATAAGAATGCTTTCAGCATGTCAACGACTTTATTTTTAAATGTATGATGCCTGTAATAACAGAAAGTAAAAACACAAGCACAATTTTCGAACCGTCTGTACTCCTACAGATCTTCAGATCTTGCCCAACCCTAAATAAGCATAGGAGTAAAGGATTCCCTACCAGACCCACAATTCTTATAATTACCCTTGATTGTTGATGAACTTATACGTAAGAGTTTCTCGAAGCTTGGCATATTCACTATAATTATACGATATTTGATTGACAGTTATTCTTACGTTCTTACGGCACAATTGCATTGCTGAGTCATGAGCTCTAAACACTTCAAGGAGGAGGGATTTAGGGGAAGGAAAAAATCCCAACCTTGCAGCTCTATAACCTCTACAGTATAAAAAATATAAAACTTTCAATCTGCATGCTCCCTTCTGGAACTTAACTTGAAGGTATAAGAATAACCATGTCAAATTTGCATATTTAAAAAACAAATTTGTGAGGTCACCAGATTCTACTCCTTATGTGTGCAATAAAACAGTGTGGTCTAGTCTTGTATGATATAGCTATATATATATATATATATATAGGAGTTGATGCAAAGCTACAAATTGATGGTCGTTGTTTTATTGTTGTGTGTGTGCTCACAGAGCATTTCCAGAATGAAGCTTACATAGCTTATCACCCCCAACCCTCACTGTGACCTCTCAACTGTTCATGCCAACTTCACGTAGTTTGAAATCCTGGATTGTGATTGAGGCCCTGCTTTGAGAGTGTGTAACTTTATTATAACTATAACTTTTGATAATCTAATGTTTAATGTTTAATAATCTGACAACCTTGTTATCTGACAAAACCTTGCAGGAATTAATTTAAACACGATAAACTTTTGTTGCGACACTGATTCGCTTGGTTTAAATGGAAGTGTAAATTAAACTATTTTTCTCTTAACTATAATATACACTCTGAAATGACCTAACGAATTGCAACAATCTCAATAATCGACTCGAAATATACTGTTTCAACATTTTGCATAGATGCTCTAGCTTGCATCAGTATCAGCATTTCTGACGAGGGCTAGAGCATCTGTCAAAGCATCGAAAGAGAAAATTTCAAGTTAATTACTTAATTATTGAGAAAGTCATATATAACTCCTGTTCATTCACTGCCACTCATCTTGTGTCAACTCCTTTTTCTGTATCCATCAGCTTGACCTGCCACCTCCTACACTGTTTCATCAAGCCATCATGGACTCGGCTATACCTTGACATGGCTGTAAAGCAAAATATGATCCTAGATGGTCAAGGTCCATCTCTCTGTAAAAATAACAAGCTTGTCATGATTGAGGTATATGCATGCTTGCAAATGTTGATAGGCCCCTGCTAGCGATCAAGCTTGTGGAAATGCTTCAGGTTAAGAGCTCCCAGCCACTGCTTATATGTGGACAGCACCTGTTGTGGCCCCTAATTTTCCACACTAAGTTATACTAGAACTAGAGAACCAAATATTTGTAACAGGATGTATGCATGTACATAGAATATATGCTATCCTATAAAAAAAAGTGTTAACTCTCTTTTTCAATTTTTTTATAGTAAGAAATACTAAGAAATATGTCTGAGCCAATCCACATCATTAGGTATTCCTATATGTTGCCTCCTGAGCCATGGAATAACGATCCTCCAAGATGTGCACTTATCAAGTACCTCATCTTAGATTGCAACTGGCACTTGTTGTATCCACTACTGATGGCAGAGTGTATCACAGAGAGATGATATGATTGACATTGGTCTGTCTTCTTCGATCCTATGAGGTTGAGACTCTGTACCCAGTGATTGTCATCAGTGTCATAGGCATAGGCTAGTTAATAAAATGTGAGGCAGTTATGTGGAGCTGGTTGCAATACATAACTACCTGTCCATGTGTTGGACCTTTGACGACACTAGAGTTCCCTACAAGCATTCTTTTCAGCTTGTTATCTGCCACTTGCTTCTCAGTTTGAGTGCGTGGAATATTATATCACCTTTTGATATTTTGGATAATGAGAGGGTTGAGTTAATGGAAATGTTATTGTGGTTGAGCTCAACGTGTTTGACATATTTATCAGCTCTCACAGCACTGCTTGTTACACTGAACAAGAAGACCACTAAGAACTCCCAGATGGCATAGGGGACCAAAAGTGACCACTGTTGAGTGAATAGTTATAATAACAGGTGCAGGTGAGCTTGCCCACCCATTGAGGTAGACACCTGAAACATACAAGTATTCCACAGGCTAACTCTACTGACACCTACATACATATGTAGCAAGTAGCCTCCACTCCACAAGCTAGAGATATACCATTTCTGTAAATTAAAAATTCATGTTTTGAAAGAACTGAAGAGAAAAAAGATGGAGGAGCAATGTCAAGAGCATTATGAATGTGTGCAATTCGCGTTTGAAAGTTCTCTCCATTAAATTTTTTTGCTACTGCCAAGTTTTAGAATATAAAAATTGCTTTCAAAAAATATATATATATATTATGAACGGATAAAAAATATTGAAGTTATCAAATCACTTCCAAGATATCGAGCAGTTTCTAACCACTTTCCAGCTACAAGAAACACCCCATGCATCGCTAGACCTTCATTACTTATGTGTGAATGCAAACAAAATGTTGAAACAATTGACTTTCACTTTCTTCTACTTTTCAGCAAGAGCAACAGCCAGCGTGCAACCTATAGCTACATAATGTAGATGCATCAGACTTGTTTTGTTATGTATATTAAATTAGCAAACATAAACACATCATAATTTGCAGGGGCTCCCATGCCCAGGTGCATCCATCGTCATCCTCCACACACGTCTTCACTCCTCCTCCAGTAATCCCTGCAAACTTGACAATACAAAGCAAAACACACATAAACAAAATAGAACACTCAAAGAACATGTTAGCTGACTAAAGCAAAATAAACATAAAGAAAATAGAACACTCAAAGGATATGTTAGCTCGACTAATAGATATACCTTTTAGACATAATCTTACCTAAGCCAACCTTGCTTCCAACATTGAAGCTCACCACACCTAAATCAATGGCAAGCCTGATACTTGTGGCACTCATATGCTCTGTCTTATCCACTCTACTCCACACTACAGAATTAAAACTCTCATTTTGATTGTATGTGTAGCCGCCTCAACACTTGTACAAAAGATCTTCACCTTTACGCAGGCTCAACTCAAAATGCCTGTAGGACAATACTCATGCTGGGGATGTTCTGCAGTTGATAAAAAAAATTGCTTTCACATCGCGAATCACCCCGTCTAGGCTGTCCTCATTATTTGTAATCGCTCCCACAGAGTAGGTTTGCATTTTAATTATAGACCATGTCTAATCCCCATAGCACCAGCCAAGGTTACACACTTGCCATCATCATCCACAGCACCTTTTAATGCAGGTATCAAAATGCATAAAAAAAAGTTCTCGATTCATTTGAATGACCCTTTACCATTTAACCTCATACAGCAAAATTGTGTGTAAAGGGTCCTCAATGTTGTGCTATATCTTCCCCCACCCACTTATTTTTATAACCATTTTTTCTCTTGTAATATCCACAAGAATTAATTATAATTGTACAATTGTTAAGCAACATCTTTACTCAAAGGAATGTCATTTTAAATGGTAATAATAACATATGGACAGCAATATCGATGATGAGTCCTTGTCCTCCAAGTATATCCTACACACTCAAACACCTAGAACCTTCTTTCTAGACAAGCTGGACTTCCCAAGGTCAAAGTTCATATGTGTCTCCTGCACATCACACAAAAACAAAAGAGAAAGGAAAAGGTGAACAGCAGCCGAGAGGGGGAGAGATTCCGGAGGTTCAGATATGGCCATGTCTGGCATATATAGAAGTGCCCCTGCACTGGGAGGCCAGGAGTGGGAGGAGAGAGGGGAAAGGAGGGAGGACTGAGGAATGGACAGGGAGAGTGTTGATTAACCCTTTAATGTGGAAAAGCCACTATAGTGGCTCGGCTACTGAATGTGGATGAACATTTTAATTTTCGCTGCGCTTTTTCTAATGCACACACCTTAATCCATGCCATAAGACTTCATCAATGACCAAGTATCATAAATTTTCAAACATTTTAACATCAGATACACATAAACGAAATTGTTAAAATGTAACATATAACGGCATACAATATGTAGATTGGTAATCTACTCGTGATTTCAACTTGTGATTGTTGTCAAGTTATGCTAACTTGTAACTTGGAGTAGGAAGAACCTAGAGCTACAAAACAAAGTCCACTGAATGCACCATGAGGTGTTCTACAAAATGGTAGCCAAAACTTTCAAAAAATGCTGAGTGTGCAATAGTTACTGAGCATGCTTAATTAAAGCCACTATAGTGGTTTTTCCACATTAAGGGGGTATACATTTTCGGGTACTCTCCACATTGAAGGGTTAAGGGAGGGAAGAAGAGGGAAAGTGAAGGAGAAGAATAAGCAACTTTTAAAACCATCATCATCAACAACAACTATGTATGTGTCATGCCTGGGGTATTGAGGTGATCTTTGACTCATGATAGCTTGGCAGCTTCAGTTCGCAGAAGAGAGTTGATTGAAACTGCTGGGTCAGCATCCTACAAACACAAACATTAAGATGGACAGTGGAAAAACACACGAGACAAAGTCAAGCACTGCACGAGCAAGCAAACTCTATGAGCTCCTACTACTAGAAATGGCTTTGCTGTTCTAGGGCTAAAGGAATGCATGAGACAAAGTCAAGTAAGGCACGAGCAAGCAAACTCTATGAGCACCTACTACTAGAAATGGCTTTGCTGTTCTAGGGCTAAAGGTATGCATGAGACCAAGTCAAGTAAGGCACGAGCAAGCAAACTCTATGAGCTCCTACTTAGAAATGGCTTTGCTGTTCTAGGGCTAAAGGAATGCATGAGACCAAGTCAAGTAAGGCACGAGTAAGCAAACTCTATGAGCAATTGACCAGTGTTAGCAGCTGTTTATAGACCTGTTTGGAGCAGATATCTGTAGACCTATCTGGAGCAGCTGTCCAGTGTGAGGGTTGGCTGTAACAGAGAGAGAGAGTGGGTGAACCTCATGTGATGGTCGGCTCTAACAGAGAGAGAGAGAGAGAATGGGTGAACCTTATGTGAGGGCAGGGACTCATCGAGACAGAGTGGGTGTTCCCGATGTGGGGGTATGCTCTAACAGAGAGAGTGAGTGGGTGAGACTCATGTGAGAACATCATACAAGCGTAGGCTATAAGAGAGAGAGAGTGTGTGTGTGTGTTGTAAGTATTGTTATCCAACATGGCTCTACTGGACTATGATTATGTGTGGCTGCTTTTGGTTTGTGAAGTGGACTATTATGGCTGACTGTGGTATTGTCTCTTGTGTGTGTGTGTGTGTATTCATGGTTGGTTAGTTAGGTTAGGTAAGCTTAGATAACTGTGGCAGATTCTAGAAGCACATCGTGTTATCTCTAACATTGTGAGCCTGGTGCACCACACCCCCTATCCCTATCACATATAATGGTTGTCAGATTCTCACAATACATTGTCAGTATATGCATAACACTCGACTCATGAGAAGCAAATTGAAGTGGTAACTGTACCAGTAGATAGCTAGCTGAGTTGGCTAGGCAGACCTGGCTAATACACCACCTCCATAGTTAGATCATGTGGAGAAACTGAGTAGCTTTGACATCAAGGAATTCCACCTTGCCTGTCCTGGCAGCTGCTTACTCACAACTTCTCTGCAGCCAGTTCTCTTTCCTCAATCTTAAATGCTCTCTCAATCTTTTATTTCCACTAAGCAGCCATTTCAGAGTAGATGTAGTAACCATTAAGTTGTATGAACATGCTAACTACATAACTATATACACTGCAGATATGATCATGCATGGCTCACAAACTCTCCCTCAAATCATTATTAGTATGCAAACATACCTACTTGTATATAGGCAGCCATCCAAAAGTAAGATCAAGGGCATCTTCTCATGTTGACACAGGAGAGGACTGAATAGTGCAGATGTTGATGCAGGAGAGGACTGAATAGTGCAGATGTTGATGCAGGAGAGGACTGAATAGTGCAGATGTTGATGCAGGAGAGGACTGAATAGTGCAGATGTTGATGCAGGAGAGGACTGAATAGTGCAGTTGTTGATGCAGGAGAGGACTGAATAGTGCAGTTGTTGATGCAGGAGAGGACTGAATAGTGCAGTTGTTGATGCAGGAGAGGACTGAATAGTGCAGATGTTGATGCAGGAGAGGACTGAATAGTGCAGATGTTGATACAGGAGAGGACTGAATAGTGCAGTTGTTGATGCAGGAGAGGACTGATTAGTGCAGTTGTTGATGCAGGAGAGGACTGAATAGTGCAGTTGTTGATGCAGGAGAGGACTGAATAGTGCAGATGTTGATGCAGGAGAGGACTGAATAGTGCAGATGTTGATGTAGGAGAGGACTGAATAGTGCAGTTGTTGATGCAGGAGAGGACTGAATAGTGCAGTTGTTGATGCAGGAGAGGACTGAATAGTGTAGATGTTGATGCAGGAGAGAACTGAATAGTGCAGCTGTTGATGCAGGAGAGGACTGAATAGTGCAGATGTTGATGCAGGAGAGGACTGAATAGTGCAGATGTTGATGCAGGAGAGGACTGAATAGTGCAGATGTTGATGCAGGAGAGGACTGAATAGTGCAGTTGTTGATGCAGGAGAGGACTGAATAGTGTAGATGTTGATGCAGGAGAGGACTGAATAGTGCAGATGTTGATGCAGGAGAGGACTGAATAGTGCAGTTGTTGATGCAGGAGAGGACTGAATAGTGCAGTTGTTGATGCAGGAGAGAACTGATTAGTGCAGTTGTTGATGCAGGAGAGGACTGAATAGTGCAGATGTTGATGCAGGAGAGGACTGAATAGTGCAGATGTTGATGCAGGAGAGGACTGAATAGTGCAGTTGTTGATGCAGGAGAGGACTGAATAGTGCAGATGTTGATGCAGGAGAGGACTGAATAGTGCAGTTGTTGATGCAGGAGAGGACTGAATAGTGCAGTTGTTGATGCAGGAGAGGACTGAATAGTGCAGTTGTTGATGCAGGAGAGGACTGAATAGTGCAGATGTTGATGCAGGAGAGGACTGAATAGTGCAGATGTTGATGCAGGAGAGGACTGAATAGTGCAGTTGTTGATGCAGGAGAGAACTGATTAGTGCAGTTGTTGATGCAGGAGAGGACTGAATAGTGTAGATGTTGATGCAGGAGAGGACTGAATAGTGCAGATGTTGATGCAGGAGAGGACTGAATAGTGCAGTTGTTGATGCAGGAGAGAACTGATTAGTGCAGTTGTTGATGCAGGAGAGGACTGAATAGTGCAGATGTTGATGCAGGAGAGGACTGAATAGTGCAGTTGTTGATGCAGGAGAGGACTGATTAGTGCAGTTGTTGATGCAGGAGAGGACTGAATAGTGCAGTTGTTGATGCAGGAGAGGGGACTGAATAGTGCAGTTGTTGATGCAGGAGAGGACTGAATAGTGCAGTTGTTGATGCAGGAGAGGACTGAATAGTGCAGTTGTTGATGCAGGAGAGGACTGAATAGTGCAGATGTTGATGCAGGAGAGGACTGAATAGTGCAGATGTTGATGTAGGAGAGGACTGAATAGTGCAGTTGTTGATGCAGGAGAGGACTGAATAGTGCAGATGTTGATGTAGGAGAGGACTGAATAGTGCAGTTGTTGATGCAGGAGAGGACTGAATAGTGCAGTTGTTGATGCAGGAGAGGACTGAATAGTGTAGATGTTGATGCAGGAGAGAACTGAATAGTGCAGCTGTTGATGCAGGAGAGGACTGAATAGTGCAGATGTTGATGCAGGAGAGGACTGAATAGTGCAGATGTTGATGCAGGAGAGGACTGAATAGTGCAGATGTTGATGCAGGAGAGGACTGAATAGTGCAGTTGTTGATGCAGGAGAGGACTGAATAGTGCAGTTGTTGATGCAGGAGAGAACTGATTAGTGCAGTTGTTGATGCAGGAGAGGACTGAATAGTGCAGATGTTGATGCAGGAGAGGACTGAATAGTGCAGATGTTGATGCAGGAGAGGACTGAATAGTGCAGTTGTTGATGCAGGAGAGGACTGAATAGTGCAGATGTTGATGCAGGAGAGGACTGAATAGTGCAGTTGTTGATGCAGGAGAGGACTGAATAGTGCAGTTGTTGATGCAGGAGAGGACTGAATAGTGCAGTTGTTGATGCAGGAGAGGACTGAATAGTGCAGATGTTGATGCAGGAGAGGACTGAATAGTGCAGATGTTGATGCAGGAGAGGACTGAATAGTGCAGTTGTTGATGCAGGAGAGAACTGATTAGTGCAGTTGTTGATGCAGGAGAGGACTGAATAGTGTAGATGTTGATGCAGGAGAGGACTGAATAGTGCAGATGTTGATGCAGGAGAGGACTGAATAGTGCAGTTGTTGATGCAGGAGAGAACTGATTAGTGCAGTTGTTGATGCAGGAGAGGACTGAATAGTGCAGATGTTGATGCAGGAGAGGACTGAATAGTGCAGATGTTGATGCAGGAGAGGACTGAATAGTGCAGTTGTTGATGCAGGAGAGGACTGAATAGTGCAGATGTTGATGCAGGAGAGGACTGAATAGTGCAGTTGTTGATGCAGGAGAGGACTGAATAGTGCAGTTGTTGATGCAGGAGAGGACTGAATAGTGCAGTTGTTGATGCAGGAGAGGACTGAATAGTGCAGTTGTTGATGCAGGTGAGGACTGAATAGTGCAGCTGTTGATGCAGGAGAGGACTGAATAGTGCAGTTGTTGATGCAGGAGAGGACTGAATAGTGCAGATGTTGATGCAGGAGAGGACTGAATAGTGCAGATGTTGATGCAGGAGAGGACTGAATAGTGCAGTTGTTGATGCAGGAGAGGACTGAATAGTGCAGTTGTTGATGCAGGAGAGGACTGAATAGTGCATAGGTTGATGCAGGAGAGGACTGAATAGTTGAGATGTTGATGCAGGAGAGGACTGAATAGTGCATAGGTTGATGCAGGGGTTAGTGTCGTCGACCAAGTGGAGGGCAGCTACTTGGACACTGAAATGATAGGTAGCCGGGACGGAGCCTCACACGAGTGAAAGTCCAGCATGGCATAATATCTGGTCTTAGGTGGACTGCATTCTTTGAGGCATTTATTTCATTTTCACGCCAACTTTCTGTTTTACGTGCCATTCATGGGTGGGGGAACTCCCTATTACACACCTTAGCTGCTCCCCACGTAGGGGGCTGGTATTATTATGGCCATGGCTGGTGCTGATGGCTCTAGAGGCCCCACAGAAAACAGACAGCACTGTGAGGGAAAGCTAATAAATTACACACTTCCACACTTCACATCTGGCATGCACCCTCACTCGTGGCGGGGGCCACGACTGGTATATCATGGCCAAACCCAGCTGCTGGCTCCTGACTCCATTGTGTTATGGGGGGGGGGGATCTGAGGAGCGGCGTAACTGGGCAAACACTTGCGTTGATGTCCTGCGCAGATACACAGAGTCATCTATGCATGTTCTCCCGGAACCAAACTAGTCTTGGCATGTATGACCTTAAGATTCAAAAAGTTGTGTGCACAATTCCCCAGACCTCCAGTAGTCACCAGCACTGCTGCTCGCCTGGAGTTAGAGGACATCAAATGGCGTGCACTGTCCCGTCCAATTGGGGATAACCCGATACCATCAACTTCCCCGCTTACAGTCAGTGAGGAGCATGCTTCTGCAAGACTGACAACTACAACAGACTGATGGCATTCCACACTGTGCTGGCGGTATAAGCCCTGACATCAGGCAACCACTTCATGAAGTTCTGGAACTTTGAGACAACCCATGTTGATGACTGCTCCTTCAAAGCTGCCCACAAACTTGCCACAGCTTCTCCTTGTTTCTGTGTGCCTGTGAGGCAATGGAAGCACTGGACACTGAGAGATGATGTGGCCGAGTGAGATTTACCATCAATTCAGATATATCAATAAAACTCTCCTTAGACGATTTCTGTGGAGTGTGGAGGCTCTTGGTGCGTGGGAAGTTGGAGGGTCACATGTGCTCAGGAGGATTGCTCTGTTTGTTCTCAGACTTGATGGCATTTGCAGGAAACTATGCAGAGACCGTTCAGTGTGGGAAACCCAGTCTTCCTGTCCTCCCGTGAAATATCCACTTATGCTTCCATGTGGTGCCATTACCTCAGCCCCAATTAGTAACTTTAGTTAATTAATTACAAACTTATCACTAACAAGATTTAAAAGTAAGAAGCTCAGAGTCGCAGGAAGCACCTGCTCCTAGCCATGTGTGCCCCTCCCTGCCTACAACCTCCTCTTCTAGACATATTCTTCAAGAATGTGAGCAGGATCATCCAACTTTTCTATTAGACCTCTTTCAGTCACTATATTAATAAAAGTGTCAGCTGATTGTGTGTTAGCACACTTGCGAAGATCATCAACTTCTTCTCGGCTCCTCATCATGAGAGTTTGTCTGCTTGACCGCTCATGTATTATTACTCTCTCCAGTGAAGTGCTGTCAGGAATTCCTATCATGACATCATAACAGTACTGGAGGAATGATGGCTCTGTGTGGTAATAATTATATATTATTAATTCATGTAGTGCTCTATTTCTCTCCATTAGCCCTACTGCATGTGCTGGTGCACAACAAGCATCCCCCACACAATATGTTAGTTTAGTTACATTAGTATTGGTACAAGTGGCAGGCAGCTCAAGGATGGGGTGATCATCTCCATAATAAGTGAAAGTAATTGTTTGTAAAGTTGAGGGAGCAAATATAATCCTCAACACTTCAATACATGCAACGTGTAGGCCATTCTCAATTTCCAATTTCAATTCCACAAGCTTCCCAGAGGATGATGGATCTATCAGTTGGTGAAGGGCAGAGCAGTATTCCTGGAGGGACTCTTCACTTAATAGAAGAGGTAGTCTTAATGCTTTTACATTGCTGGACTTAAGCTTGTCAAGCAAACGACTAACACTAAGGTTGTTTGAGTTCAATGTGAGGTTTAGTTTTTCCAGCCCATGCATGACAGAAACGGCGTCAGATAGCAAGTCAATAACCCAAGGCCATGGAGAACAAATCAGGCAATGCACACCAGATAATGGTGCACTCATGAAGTGGTTAGCAGCTAATTGCTCATTATCATCATCCAATTGGATGTCCATCTTTCTTATGTGACCACCACATGGCGATTTCCTTGAATTAAACCCCCAGACAAAACTATCTAGTGCTCTAGCATCTGATGTGGTAATTTTCTCCCACGATGCTTCAGAATTAGCAATGCAGTAACCAAGTGCATATGCAAGCAAAGGTTCACTGATCCCATCCTCCATCCTGCATTCTCCTCCAAACAGTCGTGCATAGTCAGCAGTACATTGAGCTTCATAAAGACACAGAATTAAGTCTTCAGTTAAATGTAGTGGATCAAATTCTGGCACAGATTTGGTCAGACCAGCGACAAACCTCTGCACTATGTTCCAGTGGCTGCCATGTTTCTGCTGCTCTGCAATGTTCTGTTTATCTTCATCATTAGTGAGCTGAGAGATGTGGTAGGCAGCAAGGAATTCTTGGACTGTTAGGTGAAGGAAGTTGTAAGATATTGCACCACCCCCACGCAGTGAAGCTACTCTGTCAAGAAAACCAAAATGCTCTAGACTTGGATCCAAGTTATGGAAAATCACTTTCTGATCAGCAATGCCTTTGCAAGCTATTTTGCATAAGGCAAGAAACTCTTGATATCTATCTTCAGGAAGACTTTTGAAATCATTCAATATAACCTCTTGACCTGGGAGGTCAAGGTATCTTTTTAAGATAGTAAGGCACAGCTCTATATAGAGCTCAGTCATGGTACTTGGCATGAGTCCAGAACCTGCTGGTCGATGTTCGAACAGGTCTACCACAATGGCAGCGTTTAATGGAACATACATTAGGCTGTTGATGGCTGGGTTTTTAGAGGCTGAGATATAGGCACGAAACTCACTCAACATTTTAGAATCTTGAAACACACTGCCTGCGTACTCTTCCACTCGCTCCTGTGTGAAACCAAGAATTTCAATATGCCTCTTTAATAAAGGTCGACAGCTTCTAAGGAGTGTAGCAGTGGCAGAAGGTCTGCTGGTAACAAGAACTGTGCTCTGAGGAAAAGCTACACCAGAAATGAGCTTGTTGATAAGAAAACCTTTATGCTGAAGCCTTACAGGCAATTCGTCAAATCCATCTAGGATAAATAGCACTCCCTTTCCTTGGACCTGTTTAATCTCCTTTGCTACATCCTCTTCACCACTAAAAAGGCCAGCTACATTCTCAATGTTCTGCACCTCCTCTTCCCTCATTCGTAACAACACAACTAAGGTGAATTTCATCATCGAGTCATATGTCCCCCAATTCCGACAGAGCTCCCAGGATAGCGTGCTCTTCCCTATCCCAGGAGCTCCTTCCACCAAGACCAGTCCAAAATTTCCATCCATCAGCTCTAAAACATTCTCCATGGTCACTTCTTCCCGACCTTGCAAAAGCCCTTCAACATCTCCTTCCATTATCTTATCTACAGACTCTTCATGCCTGTGATGATGGTGTGAAAGGGCGAGCCTTATGTACTTCTTGCTTGGGGTTGGAGGCCACTTTTTATCATCCCTGATCAGAGCGCTTGCATAAATGCACTTGAGATCTTTAGCGTATCGAGATATTGCGGAAGAGATGGTGGAAGAGTTCGATGACGTAGCAATGAGGGCTGAGGGGAATAAATATTAGACAGGTACAAATGATCAGATATTCATAAATACAGTGTTGAAGTGATGTCATCAAGTCAAATACAAATATTATGAAAAGTTGTGGTCTGGTTGTCTAGTGTAAATTTGATTACTAAGTTCAGCTACAGCACACTGACTACAGCTGGTCCACATCACCACACAATGCAAAGCACTCGTCTGACTAACAGTAGAGATTCACAATATGCTGCTAGGTCTTCGCGTCGCGTCGCATCGCTTCTAGCTGTTCACAATAACAGAGTCGCCGCTTGAGTAAACTTGAACTTTCACCAAATCGGAACTCTGCCCAATAATTAAGGGAAGCCAGCGCTCATCTCATTCGTGCATCCCATATACCAGGGAAAGTTCTCATTGCTTCGATAAGCCTTTCGTCGTCTGTTCAGATTTGAAATCACCTGCTTTTACTGAAAAATCAAAATAAAGCACACCAGAATGACGAAAAACTCAAATAAACGCACACCAGGATGATGCAATTGTTGCAATGCCACCTGAATAGAATTCTATTCCATTCAAGCAGTGCAATGCCACGAGATGTTGTGTCCACAATATTTTAAAAACGATGCGTCGCAACGTGTCAGATCACTTGAGCATTTAGCATATTGTGAATCAGTTCACTGACAGTAGAGGTCAAATTAAACTTGACCTTTCCCTTATCTAGAGCCACACAATGCAATGCAAATGCACTCCAGCTATAGTCAAGTCTCACTGACAGTAGAGGTCAAATTAAACTGAATGTTGCTCCCTTATCTAGTACCACTAGCTTAACTCCTCCCATCCTCCCCCTCCAAACATGAGGATGAAAATTTGTTAGTTTTTCCCTCCTTTTCTTTGTGAGACAATGCTTGCCTGCAGTCAGCAGAGAACTGCCCCTCGTATGGAGTAGCCTGGACCTCACAGCAGCTGAGGCTCAATTGGAGCAGGTGTGGACATGTTGACAGCTAAACAACACAATAGACCCCGCCATGTAGCTCAGAGATGGCTCCACTGAAGAATGGACCAGCTCTTGGCATGGAGACGGTGAAGAAGTCCGGACCTACAACTTCTTTATGAATTTTTTTTTTAAACGATGTTTAAAAGAAGTTCACGGAGGTCACGCACGCTGTGGAATTCTTCTACCATGTTAGAACGAACCAATCAGATTGACAGTAGTTTGGGGAAATATAACTCATAAATATTTCATAAATATTTCGTGACAATATATTTCATTGTGACAAAAATTTGTTGTCGTGGTTACCCACAGAAAATAATGCACGGAAATATAACACGCTAATTTCTTCTTATCAAAACAAATCAACCACCTCACGAAAAGCATGAGTCTAAGAGGTAGACGTGTCCCAAAGAATCTTCTGTATTCTTGGTTGTCATGACCACTATCACATCTGGTGGCAGCCATTGGAGAGAAGCTAGCATGTGAGCATATATAATGTCAATGACAGGTATGCAGTAGCAGTCAAGAAAGACAGCGCTATTCTTCCAGGTCTTCTTCAACCTCTCCATTAACTAATGCTCTAGCAGGTGAGGGAAGCCATGTTGATAGTGGGGCCTTTGGGATCGGGCAGTCCATTTTTATGGTTAAATACTAGTTAAGAGCCATAGCAAACTATGGCTGTGACAGATGGCAAGCTAGAGCAGACAGTGCTTAGCTATATACCTGTAATACGGGATACACGGACGTGTGCGTGTGCTCTTGCTGTATTTGATCTAATTACTCCGATGTTCTAATTATCATTCACATAAATATTTCATGAGATACATTTTTATGGTTGACTCCGTCCACAAAAACTAATAAACAACAAAAAAAACTCGAAACCACCTAATTGTAAATGTGCATTATTTAGAATTTTCATTCTCAGTCTTTCTCTGCATGCTCGTCATGATTGCCCGTCTTCATTCAGTTTGAGCTTCTCCATTTTCTTCCTAACACTCAGGCCCACTCTTGGCTGGAACTTTCATGGGAGTTTGCAGAGTCAGCTCATGAAGTGAATAATAAGGTATGTTGTGAAACTTCACTCAGAGGGCAGAGGCTTACAGCTTGTGCTAAGCTTGTAGTTTTAAGGTCTAGCTAGGGCCAGGCTTGGTGGCTTACCTTAGCTGAAATTAAAGGGGCCATCGCAAATCGTCACACACTAAGTGTCTACATAGTACAATCTTGAAAACTATATACTACAAATTTTGTCAATTGTATCACTTCTGTTGACAACTCTCTTAGTTCCTTTAGTTCTCTAGAGAGCTCTCTCACTACCTCTAGTTCTATAAACAACTCTCTCACTAGAATTCTCTCACCATCTTTAGTTCTATAGACTACGTCTAGTTCTATTGAGAACTCTCACCACCTCTAGTCAGAATTCTTTCACCACCTCTAGTTAGAATTCTCTCACCATCTCTAGTTAGAATTCTCTCACCATCTCTAGTTAGAATTCTCTCACCATCTCTAGTTAGAATTCTCTCACCACCTCTAGTTAGAATTCTAGTTCTATATATAACTCTCTCAACACCTCTAGTGCTATAGGCAACTCTCTCCCCACTTTAGTTCTATAGACAACTCTCTCACACCTCTAATTAGAGCTGTCTCACAACCTCTAGTTCTATAGACAACTCTCTCACACCTCTAATTAGAGCTGTCTCACCACCTCTAGTTCTATACACCTCTAGTTCTATACAACTCTCTCTAGCAGCAAAATTTGTTATTTACAACTGCTGCTTGACCCAATAAGTTTCCATCTCCACCCCAACAAAGCTGCACACCAACAACTCATGGTGAGGGAGAAGACACAAGGCTGGGGAAAATGAATCACTTCTTCTCCTCTCCAGAACTGGGTCACACTCTATGATGTACTCACCATGTGTGCATGCATGTCATTGGGTACTCACCATGTGTGCATGCCAGTCATTGTGCACTCACCATGTGTGCATGCCAGTCATTGTGCACTCACCATGTGTGCATGCCAGTCATTGTGCACTCACCATGTGTGCATGCCAGTCATTGTGCACTCACCATGTGTGCATGCCAGTCATTGTGCACTCACCATGTGTGCATGCATGTCATTGTGCACTCACCATGTGTGCATGCCAGTCATTGTGCACTCACCATGTGTGCATGCCAGTCATTGTGCACTCACCATGTGTGCATGCCAGTCATTGTGCACTCACCATGTGTGCATGCCAGTCATTGTGCACTCACCATGTGTGCATGCATGTCATTGTGCACTCACCATGTGTGCATGATGCCAGTCATTGTGCACTCACCATGTGTGCATGCCAGTCATTGTGCACTCACCATGTGTGCATGCCAGTCATTGTGCACTCATCATGTGTGCATGCCAGTCATTGTGCACTCACCATGTGTGCATGCCAGTCATTGTGCACTCACCATGTGTGCATGCCAGTCATTGTGCACTCACCAGGTGTGCATGCCAGTCATTGTGCACTCACCATGTGTGCATGCCAGTCATTGTGCACTCACCATGTGTGCATGCATGTCATTGTGCACTCACCATGTGTGCATGATGCCAGTCATTGTGCACTCACCATGTGTGCATACCAGTCATTGTGCACTCACCATGTGTGCATGCCAGTCATTGTGCACTCACCATGTGTGCATGCATGTCATTGTGCACTCACCATGTGTGCATGATGCCAGTCATTGTGCACTCACCATGTGTGCATGCCAGTCATTGTGCACTCACCATGTGTGCATGCCAGTCATTGTGCACTCACCATGTGTGCATGCCAGTCATTGTGCACTCACCATGTGTGCATGCCAGTCATTGTGCACTCACCATGTGTGCATGCATGTCATTGTGCACTCACCATGTGTGCATGCCAGTCATTGTGCACTCACCATGTGTGCATGCCAGTCATTGTGCACTCACCATGTGTGCATGCCAGTCATTGTGCACTCACCATGTGTGCATGCCAGTCATTGTGCACTCACCATGTGTGCATGCCAGTCATTGTGCACTCACCATGTGTGCATGCCAGTCATTGTGCACTCACCATGTGTGCATGCCAGTCATTGTGCACTCACCATGTGTGCATGCATGTCATTGTGCACTAACCATGTGTGCATGCCAGTCATTGTGCACTCACCATGGGTGCATGCCAGTCATTGTGCACTCACCATGTGTGCATGCCAGTCATTGTGCACTCACCATGGGTGCATGCCAGTCATTGTGCACTCACCATGTGTGCATGCCAGTCATTGTGCACTCACCATGTGTGCATGCCAGTCATTGTGCACTCACCATGTGTGCATGCCAGTCATTGTGCACTCACCATGTGTGCATGCATGTCATTGTGCACTCACCATGTGTGCATGCATGTCATTGTGCACTCACCATGTGTGCATGCCAGTCATTGTGCACTCACCATGTGTGCATGCCAGTCATTGTGCACTCACCATGTGTGCATGCCAGTCATTGTGCACTCACCATGTGGGCATGCCAGTCATTGTGCACTCACCATGTGTGCATGCCAGTCATTGTGCACTCACCATGTGTGCATGCATGTCATTGTGCACTCACCATGTGTGCATGCATGTCATTGTGCACTCACCATGTGTGCATGCCAGTCATTGTGCACTCACCATGTGTGCATGCCAGTCATTGTGCACTCACCATGTGTGCATGCCAGTCATTGTGCACTCACCATGTGTGCATGCCAGTCATTGTGCACTCACCATGTGTGCATGCCAGTCATTGTGCACTCACCATGTGTGCATGCCAGTCATTGTGCACTCACCATGTGTGCATGCCAGTCATTGTGCACTCACCATGTGTGCATGCCAGTCATTGTGCACTCACCATGTGTGCATGCCAGTCATTGTGCACTCACCATGTGTGCATGCCAGTCATTGTGCACTCACCATGTGTGCATGCCAGTCATTGTGCACTCACCATGTGTGCATGCCAGTCATTGTGCACTCACCATGTGTGCATGCCAGTCATTGTGCACTCACCATGTGTGCATGCATGTCATTGTGCACTCACCATGTGTGCATGCCAGTCATTGTGCACTCACCATGTGTGCATGCCAGTCATTGTGCACTCACCATGTGTGCATGCATGTCATTGTGCACTCACCATGTGTGCATGCATGTCATTGTGCACTCACCATGTGTGCATGCCAGTCATTGTGCACTCACCATGTGTGCATGCCAGTCATTGTGCACTCACCATGTGTGCATGCCAGTCATTGTGCACTCACCATGTGTGCATGCCAGTCATTGTGCACTCACCATGTGTGCATGCCAGTCATTGTGCACTCACCATATGTGCATGCCAGTCATTGTGCACTCACCATGTGTGCATGCCAGTCATTGTGCACTCACCATGTGTGCATGCCAGTCATTGTGCACTCACCATGTGTGCATGCCAGTCATTGTGCACTCACCATGTGTGCATGCCAGTCATTGTGCACTCACCATGTGTGCATGCCAGTCATTGTGCACTCACCATGTGTGCATGCCAGTCATTGTGCACTCACCATGTGTGCATGCATGTCATTGTGCACTCACCATGTGTGCATGCCAGTCATTGTGCACTCACCATGTGTGCATGCCAGTCATTGTGCACTCACCATGTGTGCATGCCAGTCATTGTGCACTCACCATGTGTGCATGCATGTCATTGTGCACTCACCATGTGTGCATGCCAGTCATTGTGCACTCACCATGTGTGCATGCCAGTCATTGTGCACTCACCATGTGTGCATGCCAGTCATTGTGCACTCACCATGTGTGCATGCCAGTCATTGTGCACTCACCATGTGTGCATGCATGTCATTGTGCACTCACCATGTGTGCATGCATGTCATTGTGCACTCACCATGTGTGCATGCATGTCATTGTACACTCACCATGTGTGCATGCCAGTCATTGTGCACTCACCATGTGTGCATGCATGTCATTGTGCACTCACCATGTGTGCATGCATGTCATTGTGCACTCACCATGTGTGCATGCCAGTCATTGTGCACTCACCATGTGTGCATGCCAGTCATTGTGCACTCACCATGTGTGCATGCCAGTCATTGTGCACTCACCATGTGTGCATGCCAGTCATTGTGCACTCACCATGTGTGCATGCCAGTCATTGTGCACTCACCATGTGTGCATGCATGTCATTGTACACTCACCATGTGTGCATGCCAGTCATTGTGCACTCACCATGTGTGCATGCCAGTCATTGTGCACTCACCATGTGTGCATGCCAGTCATTGTGCACTCACCATGTGTGCATGCCAGTCATTGTGCACTCACCATGTGTGCATGCCAGTCATTGTGCACTCACCATGTGTGCATGCCAGTCATTGTGCACTCACCATGTGTGCATGCCAGTCATTGTGCACTCACCATGTGTGCATGCCAGTCATTGTGCACTCACCATGTGTGCATGCCAGTCATTGTGCACTCACCATGTGTGCATGCCAGTCATTGTGCACTCACCATGTGTGCATGTCAGTCATTGTGCACTCACCATGTGTGCATGCCAGTCATTGTGCACTCACCATGTGTGCATGCCAGTCATTGTGCACTCACCATGTGGGCATGCCAGTCATTGTGTACTCACCATGTGTGCATGTCAGTCATTGTGCACTCACCATGTGTGCATGTCAGTCATTGTGCACTCACCATGTGTGCATGCCAGTCATTGTGCACTCACCATGTGTGCATGCATGTCATTTTGCACTCACCATGTGTGCCTGCATGTCATTGGGCATGTGCACATGCAAAAGTCATGCTGATGTAAACTGATGTCAATATTGTCACGTGATCTGCAGTTATTTTTAGCGCAGATTAGCAGGTTCTTTGCTGACTTCTCTGTGCAGTGAAGTTGTATGGATATGGACTGGAATGTTTGTAGGACTGCTACAGGAATACGTGACCAGATATTTGTTTCTAGCAAGATCATTAGCACCTACTAGATCCTAAAGATGATGTCCTGAAAGTTTGAAACTGCTTTGAAAAAGTGCATGACCATCGGCACCTCCCGCCATGTCGAGGCCTTGCCTGAGAGCACTGGCTCTTGAGAGCACTGGCTGTGAGGTCTGTACAAGTCATTCTCCTCAAGGCTACTAGAAAAAGACAGCACAGCAGCTGAAGAAGAAGCTCCTAATGATTGCACTCAACACATGCACAGGAAACATCAAGTCATGAAGGGTAAGTGCATGGACCTAGCTGATAGTCCACACTGCACCTAAACGGATGTGCATTAATGCGTGTTAGGTCCTACGGGGGAAACTCTTCAAGTCGATGTGCGTACGTCGCGTCCACACTAGCACCAAAATAAACCATACGAAGCTAAAATAATCAGTCTACCAAAGACAGTCAAAATCATACACTGTATCTGTAGTTGAGATGGAGTTTGTTTTTGCGTCCTTTTCTTGCTGATTAGCTACCTACAGATGTGCAGGAAACATGTTCTGCAGAGAACAAAGAGGAGAGAGCTGAGGGAAAGGCAGAACCAATGAAGGTTGTGACTGCATGCACTTCAGAAGTGCAGATGCAAGGCATATAAACATAGCAACAGTTCTCTAATGTAGTTGGTCTAGCTATGCAGCTAGTTTGGCCGCAGAGCACAGATAGTGTACAGTTACCTCCAGTATCCAACTGCAGCATCAGGAAGACATGAGCGAATGAAATTCTTTTCAACGCACACTCGAGTAGTTATTTGATTGCTTCAACTTAAACCACCTATCAAAGTGGACCAGAATAATGCGCATTATTTAAATTCAAATTCACACATGACCAATGCATTAATGCACATCCACTTGTGCAGTTTGAACAGCCTTAATGGCTTATTTGATCCGCTAGAACTAGTGCCTAGTCATGTTATATTTTGATCACACCAACTAAACTGTCTACAGCTACATGGCTCCACCATCTTGTGATGGAGCTATTAATCTCTGCCATCTTGTGATGGAGCTATCAATCACCATTTTGTGATGGAGCTATTAATCTCTGCCATCTTGTGATGGAGCTATTAATCTCCACCATCTTGTGATGGAGCTATCAATCTCCACCATCTTGTGATGGAGCTATCAATCTCCACCATCTTGTGATGGAGCTATTAATCTCTGCCATCTTGTGATGGAGCTATTAATCTCTGCCATCTTGTGATGGAGCTATTAATCTCTGCCATCTTGTGATGGAGCTATTAATCTCTGCCATCTTGTGATGGAGCTATTAATCTCTGCCATCTTGTGATGGAGCTATTAATCTCCGCCATCTTGTGATGGAGCTATTAATCTCTGCCTTCTTGTGATGGAGCTATTAATCTCTGCCATCTTGTGATGGAGCTATTAATCTCTGCCATCTTGTGATGGAGCTATTAATCTCTGCCATCTTGTGTGGAGCTATTAATTAATCTCTGCCATCTTGTGATGGAGCTATGAATCTCTGCCATCTTGTGATGGAGCTATTAATCTCTGCCATCTTGTGATGGAGCTATTAATCTCTGCCATCTTGTGATGGAGCTTATTAATCTCTGCCATCTTGTGATGGAGCTATTAATCTCCGCCATCTTGTGATGGAGCTATTAATCTCTGCCATCTTGTGATGGAGCTATTAATCTCTGCCATCTTGTGATGGAGCTATTAATCTCTGCCATCTTGTGATGGAGCTATTAATCTCTGCCATCTTGTGATGGAGCTATTAATCTCTGCCATCTTGTGATGGAGCTATTAATCTCTGCCATCTTGTGATGGAGCTATTAATCTCTGCCATCTTGTGATGGCTTGTGATGGAGCTATTAATCTCCGCCATCTTGTGATGGAGCTATTAATCTCTGCCATCTTGTGATGGAGCTATTAATCTCTGCCATCTTGTGATGGAGCTATTAATCTCTGCCATCTTGTGATGGAGCTATTAATCTCTGCCATCTTGTGTGGAGCTATTAATTAATCTCTGCCATCTTGTGATGGAGCTATTAATCTCTGCCATCTTGTGATGGAGCTATTAATCTCTGCCATCTTGTGATGGAGCTATTAATCTCTGCCATCTTGTGATGGAGCTATTAATCTCTGCCATCTTGTGATGGAGCTATTAATCTCTGCCATCTTGTGATGGAGCTATTAATCTCTGCCATCTTGTGATGGAGCTATTAATCTCTGCCATCTTGTGATGGAGCTATTAATCTCTGCCATTCTGTGTGGAGCTATTAATCTCTGCCATCTTGTGATGGAGCTATGAATCTCTGCCATCTTGTGATGGAGCTATGAATCTCTGCCATCTTGTGATGGAGCTATGAATCTCTGCCATCTGGTCTGCAGCTTTTTATTTTAGTAAGGCACACAAACACAATAACCATATTTATATAGTGCTCACTTTCTCAGTGGGAGGTACCAATCTAAACACACAACAATACAATAGCAGCTCACCTCTAGACGTGACCAAGTTCTTGAAGTCACTCACGTCTGCCTCCAGTGCCTCCTGCAAATCTTTCCCGACAGCACTGAGCTGTATAATATCCAGAATGTCTAAGAGACTCAGCCAGGTGTATGGGCAGTACATATCTGCTGCGTTCTCCTGCCATCTTGTCATGACATCTTTGAAAGCTTCTAGTGGGTCACTTCGATGCTTGTCTATAGTATTTGTTGTGGCCGTCTCCAAACCTACTGCATCTGCCACATCCTTCCACTTCACAGCCATCTCATTCCTCAGCCTGAGCTGTCGAGGGCTTTCTCGTTTGTCTCTCCACCTGATGAGTAGCAGGAGACGTGGGGTGATGGGTCCATCATTAGCTACATGTTATTTAATCACCAGTCATTATCATTTCAACAATTCACCCAATCACTATAGTTCATTACACATAGCAGGGTTGTATACAGAAATTTTGCCAAGGGGGGGCGAACTTGAGATATGGAAAAATAAGGGGGGGCGAGAATGATACAATGATGGTGTATGTAATGTATAAGGGTGGTGTCTAATTTCAAGGGGGGGGGGCGAGAATGATACAAGCCCCCCCCCCCGCCCCCCCCTAAATACACCCCTGCATAGTAAGCATACCCACCCACCCTGAATGCTTCATCTAGGATTAGGCTAGGCACATAGCAAGCACCCACCCCTCTGAATCCTTCATCTAGGATTAGGCTAGGCACATAGCAAGCACCCACCCCTCTGAATCCTTCATCTAGGATTAGGCTGGGCACATGTAGCAAGCACCCACCCCTCTGAATCCTTCATCTAGGATTAGGCTGGGCACACGTAGCAAGCACCCACCCCTCTTAATCCTTCATTTAGGATAAGGCTGGGCACATGTAGCAAGCACCCATCCCTCTGAATCCTTCATCTAGGATTAGGCTGGGTACACGTACATAGCAAGCACCACCCCTCGCTGGGTACATGTAGCAAGCACCCATCCCTCTGAATCCTTCATTTAGGATTATGTAGCAAGCACCCACCCATCTTGTTCCTGATGAAGGTTAGAGCATGTAGCCAAAATGCTGGGTGAAGTTCACTATTGAGAAAGTCGTAACTATTCGGTCCATAGAGAAATGTACCATGTGTGTGTGTGTGTGTGTGTGTGTGTGTGTGTGTGAACTCTGAAATATTCTTATTGTATAGTCTGAAATTGGAACGATGGTGGGTACAAAGTTCAGGCTACATGTGTACACACCAACATTGGATGGGCATTAAATAGAATTAATTGGAATAGAAATTTCTCCAGTAGACAAGCCACAGCACTACTAAGATGGATACAGACTGAGAGATGAAGATAGGGCAGACATTACAGTGCTAGCTGTGGCCCTGCCTAGTCAAACACACACACAAGCTAGGGTCACCTGTAATGAAGATAATACACCACACCTGCTATATATGACTGCCTGTACAATGAGGCCACCACACCTGCTATGATTACCTGTGCAATGAGGCCACCACATCTGCTATGACTACCTGTGCAATGAGGCCACCACACCTGCTATGACTGCCTGTGCAATGAGGCCACCACACCTGCTATGACTACCTGTGCAATGAGGCCACCACATCTGCTATGACTACCTGTGCAATGAGGCCACCACACCTGCTATGACTGCCTGTGCGATGAGGCCACCACACCTGCTATGATTGCCTGTGCGATGAGGCCACCACACCTGCTATGACTACCTGTGCAATGAGGACACCACACCTGCTATGACTGCCTGTGCAATGAGGCCACCACACCTGCTATGACTGCCTGTGCAATGAGGCCACCACACCTGCTATGACTGCCTGTGCAATGAGGCCACCACACCTGCTATGACTGCCTGTGCAATGAGCCCACCACACCTGCTATGACTGTCTGTGCAATGAGGCCACCACACCTGCTATGACTACCTGTGCAATGAGGCCACCACATCTGCTATGACTACCTGTGCAATGAGGCCACCACACCTGCTATGACTGCCTGTGCAATGAGGCCACCACACCTGCTATGACTGCCTGTGCAATGAGGCCACCACACCTGCTATGACTGCCTGTGCGATGAGGCCACCACACCTGCTATGATTGCCTGTGCGATGAGGCCACCACACCTGCTATGACTACCTGTGCAATGAGGCCACCACACCTGCTATGATTATCTGTGACAATGAGGCCACCACACCTGCTATGACTGTCTGGCATGAAGCCACATTACCACACATCCCTTCACCACCCACACCTTATAGAATTGCTGACACTACAAACATTTCTGATGTAGCCTCCTCCAGAGGTAGCTCACAAAGTTGCTCTCTCTCTCTACACACACACACACAGCCTCTCCACTGATGCACGTGCACAGAAAGCACCAACAATTCTGCGGAGAACGTGCTGTATAGAATATAATAGCACGTGCTTATGGAAGTACGAATCTACTAGAATGAGGCATACAATTAGCATGTGCTTCCAGCAGTATCTACATACTGTATAGAATCAGGCATTTAAGAGCATGTGCTTATGGCAGTAAGTATCTACATACTGTATAGAATCAGGCATTTAAGAGCATGTGCTTATGGCAGTAAGGATCTACATACTGTATAGAATCAGACATTTAAGAGCACGTGCTTATGGCAGTAAGGATCTATGCCCTTTGTGGATATCAACAATCAAAATCATGGGAATAGCCATCAAGGTAGGGACAATGAAATATTTGAGTTTGCATGGTATTAGAAACTGGAGGACATCAGCCCACAAAGAAAGCTTCCATCTGGAAAAGGAAGTGGTCTAGTAGAGCACCACATTCTTTTGCCACTGCACAAATGGAGCATGCAATGCCTCTAAAACTTTGGGTAATGCCCTCACAGCCAACCTAGGTCAAGAGCTGCCTCCTCTACACTCCTCTAACCTCCAGACATGCCAAGACTGTACTCTAAAACTATCTGATGAAGCATACGGGACGGGTTAGTAGTAGCCAGTTTAAAACTAGCGCTTGCACACCACTACTTACTATTTACAGTCTTACCTAATCTTGGTCTTTTGGCGAGGCAAGCAGAATCTCTGTCACTGTCCATGATTAGATCGTTACTTCGGAACTACACTGTTTGCAAAATCTTGCCGAAATGAAGACCGACGATTATCTTCCCCCTCCCCCGCGTCGCACGCGAACTGAGCTACCACAAAATTATTAGCGCACCAAAATTGTGACCATAAAGATTATGGGCGCCAACTTCTTTGACGTCACTTCAGCCTGCCACCAATCAGTGAGATGTCGATCATTGCCCCCATAGAGCTATTGTAAACCTAGTTCTAGTGCTACATCAACGTGTCTCCCCTGCAGTTATCAGCTTACTTCAACCTACTTCAACTCTGTGTGCAGTTGATCCAGTGTGTAACCCCATAGAACTGTTGTTGACCTACTTCAACTTGCCTCAATCCAATGTGGTGTTGTTCTGGTGTCTCCATAGAGCTATTGTCGACCTACCTCAACCCAGTGTGTCTTCATAGAGCCTACCTCAACCCAGTGTGATGTTGATCTAGACTTCTAGAGTGTGTCTCCATAGAGCCTACCTCAACCCAGTGTGATGTGATCTAGACTTCTAGAGTGTAGAGCCTACCTCAACCCAGTGCGATGTTGGTCTAGACTTCTTCCATAGAGCCTACCTCAACCCAGTGTGATGTTGATCTAGACTTCTAGAGTGTGTCTCCATAGAGCCTACCTCAACCCAGTGTGATGTTGATCTAGACTTCTAGAGTGTGTCTTCATAGAGCCTACCTCAACCCAGTGTGATGTTGATCTAGACTTCTAGAGTGCATCTCCATAGAGCCTACCTCAACCCAGTGTGATGTTGATCTAGACTTCTAGAGTGTGTCTCCATAGAGCCTACCTCAACCCAGTGTGATGTTGATCTAGACTTCTAGAGTGCATCTCCATAGAGCCTACCTCAACCCAGTGTGATGTTGATCTAGACTTCTAGAGTGTGTCTCCATAGAGCCTACCTCAACCCAGTGTGATGTTGATCTAGACTTCTAGAGTGTGTCTCCATAGAGCCTACCTCAACCCAGTGTGATGTTGATCTAGACTTCTAGAGTGTGTCTCCATAGAGCCTACCTCAACCCAGTGTGATGTGATCTAGTCTTCTAGAGTGCGTCTCCCATAGAGCCTACCTCAACCCAGTGTGATGTTGGTCTAGACTTCTAGAGTGCATCTCCATAGAGTTTACCTCAACCCAGTGTGATGTTGATCTAGACTTCTAGAGTGTGTCTCCATAGAGCCTACCTCAACCCAGTGTGATGTGATCTAGACTTCTAGAGTGCGTCTCCATAGAGCCTACCTCAACCCAGTGTGATGTTGATCTAGACTTCTAGAGTGTGTCTCCATAGAGCCTACCTCAACCCAGTGTGATGTGATCTAGACTTCTAGAGTGCGTCTCCATAGAGCCTACCTCAACCCAGTGTGATGTTGATCTAGACTTCTATAGTGTGTCTCCATAGAGCCTACCTCAACCCAGTGTGATGTTGGTCTAGACTTCTAGAGTGTGTCTCCATAGAGCCTCAACCCAGTGTGATGTTGGTCCAGTGGTGACCGCAATGTGTGACTCCATAGAGCTATTGTGAAAACTACTTCAATCTGCCTCAACTCATGTGTGATGTTGGTCGAGTGTGTTCTGGAATGCAGACTAATGTCTACATAACCTTAGTCCACTCTACAGAGGAAGAGTTGACTTTATAATTTTAAAAAGTGCTATCTATTTGTATGTAGAGACGTGTTTGATGTTGTTAATTACAAATAAAATATACTCGACAACAATTATTAGACAAGACAGCAATGCACGTGATGAGTCGTTGGCCTCCAAGTCTACCCTACACACACTCAAACACCTAGAACCTTCTTTCTTGGCAAGCTGCATTTCTCAAGATCAAGGTCCACCTCTGCCTCCTGCACATCACCAAAAAATAAAAGAGTCATAAAAGGTGAAGAGCAGCCAGGAGGGGAAGAGATTCTAGAAGTTCAGATAATGGCAAAGTCTGACAGAAGTGCCCCTGCACTGGGAGGCCAAGAGTGGGAGGAGAGAGGGGAAAGGTTGGGGACAGGGTAAGTGTTAATTAATGAGAGAAGAAGAGGGCAAGTTAAGGAGTAGAATGATCAACACCTTGACAAAAGGGAAGGGGGGAGGAGAAACGGGGAAGAAGGAGGAGAGCACTGCAGGATGGACAGGGAAAGTGTTAATTAAGGGAAGGAAGAGGAGGAAAGTGAAGGAGTGGAATGAGCAACACCTTTCAACAGCAACAATAATATGTGGCTCCTAGAGGGGGGTGGGAGGCTGGGGAGATAATTTCCTGCACCTCTGCCTCCACTCACAACATAACTGAACCAATCTCCTCTCCTTATATAAACTCCTATAAATTACATGGGCTGTTAGTGGCTCCAATGAGGCCTCTATAATTATATATATATACTATATACTTATCACCAACCCAATCTCCTCTCCTTATATAAACTCCTGTAAATACTCTAGCTATTAATGGCTCCATGTGAGGGACTCCACCACTCACTTCTGAGATAATCCCACATCCCACCTGCTGAGAACTAGGTCATTATATCAGCTTCTAGAGACCTCAAAGGAATTTTCTCTTACCACAGCGGACATGTTGAGATTGTCTTCCAGACTTTTGGCTGGCATTTACGCTGCATGTGGTTTATATTGTGGGATACTGAGTCACTGTGGGTTACTGAAAGGAAGTCGAGTAGTAAAAAACAAGGTTCAGAAGCAAGTTCCAGGAACAGAGAAGAAGAACTGATAGGTAGGACTTATCCCAGAGCTGCTAAGGTCTGGAGTCTTCCCTTGCCTTGACAGAAATAATTGAGTTACACACCTTACCTGATGAACCTTGTATGACCATTAGTGACAAGTTTAAAAGAGACAATCTTCTATCTTCTCTTATTATATATCTACCATGTCAATAAGAAACCTTGATCATGGGAGGTTGGTAGGGCCCGGTGGAGAGGTGTGTAAGTGTGATATCATAATGGGTACAAACCATGATTGAAGATACATACCAGAATAGAACAGCACTCTCCTGCCTAAGAATAGAAGAGCACTTCTTGATAGAAGAGCATTCTCCATGGCTGCTAGAATGAGAAGAGCACTCTCCATGGCTGCTAGGAATAGAAGAGCTCTCACCATGGCTGCTAGGAATAGAAGAGCACTCTCCATGGCTGCTAGGAATAGAAGAGCACTCTCCATGGCTTCTAGGAATAGAAGAGCACTCCTTGGCTGCTAGGAATAGAAGAGCTCTCACCATGGCTGCTAGGAATAGAAGAGCTCTCACCATGGCTGCTAGGAATAGAAGAGCACTCTCCATGGCTGCTAGGAATAGAAGAGCACTCCTTGGCTGCTAGGAATAGAAGAGCTCTCACCACCATGGCTGCTAGGAATAGAAGAGCTCTCTCCATGGCTGCTAGGAATAGAAGAGCACTCTCCATGGCTGCTAGGAATAGAAGAGCACTCCTTGGCTGCTAGGAATAGAAGAGCTCTCACCATGGCTGCTAGGAATAGAAGAGCTCTCACCATGGCTGCTAGGAATAGAAGAGCACTCTCCATGGCTGCTAGGAATAGAAGAGCACTCCTTGGCTGCTAGGAATAGAAGAGCTCTCACCATGGCTGCTAGGAATAGAAGAGCTCTCACCATGGCTGCTAGGAATAGAAGAGCACTCTCCATGGCTGCTAGGAATAGAAGAGCACTCCTTGGCTGCTAGGAATAGAAGAGCTCTCACCATGGCTGCTAGGAATAGAAGAGCTCTCACCATGGCTGCTAGGAATAGAAGAGCACTCTCCATGGCTGCTAGGAATAGAAGAGCTCTCACCATGGCTGCTAGGAATAGAAGAGCTCTCACCATGGCTACTAGGAACATGGATGTTGAGAGCAGAGTCTCTTCTAGATGCTACTCAAGCGTAAAATATGAGCTACTAGTCATCACTCCAGGTTTCTCTTCTTCCCACCATGCTGATGAGTCTAATGTGGTCTGAAAAAATGCTATCTTGACTCACCTAAGCAAGTGTCTTAACTTTGTCCCCGAATGCTGCAGATGACACCCTCACCACTACACTGCACCACTACACCCTGCACCACTAACCACCACACCCAGCACCACTACATCCTGCCAAAGGGGAGAATAAAATGCCAGGCCAACTTTTCTGCCACATCTCAGACCTGACTTGTCAGGAGAGAATAAGATGCCTGGCCAACTTCTCTGCCACATCTCAGACCTGAACTCATCCGTTAGGACAACAGTCAATCATTGTCGAACTCACCATCTGCTTTTAAACTCTTTTTCAAGAGTGCTGCAAAGATATAAAGACCATGTTATTGAAGGCTATGCTCACTAAGTCAACCTTATCACTTTGGAAGTAGGTTCTACAAGGATTACCCATTTACTAAGCTTCTTTGCCTTGAAGAAATCCTGGCCTGTCAAGATGAAGACTCCCTGAGGTTAGGCACCATGAAGACCTTCAGAGGCTTGCTGGTCTGCACATGAAGTATCTCAGAGGCTTATTGACCTGCACCATGAAGATATTAAGAGGCTTACTGGTCTGCACCATGTAAACTATGTAGCAGGCCCTCACAGATATTGTCAGGCACTCACAATATCACATTATGTATTACCTACATGTAGAAGAAGATGAAGACACCTACTTTAGGGAGATCTCTTCAAGGTATTCCAGTGAGGCGGCAGCTGATGGTGGTGGATAAATTCAGTCAGACATGGCGAGCTTTGCAAGCAAGACAACCCCAAACAAGAAAAAAATGCTACGAATAACTGATGGGTGTGGCTTAGTGGAGCATGTATATAAGGAGGCACATGCATGAGGGCTTAGAGAGGAGGCTCATGCATGAAGGCGTGGAGAGGAGGAACATGCATGAGGACTTGGAGAGGAGGCACATGCATGAGGGCTTGGAGAGGTGGCACATGCATGAGGGCTTGGAGAGGAGGCACATGCATGAGGGGTTGGAGAGGGCACATGCATGAGGGCTTGGAGAGGAGGCACATGCATGAGGGCTTGAAGAGGAGGCACATGCATGAGGCTTGGAGAGGAGGCACATGCATGAGGGCTTGGAGAGGAGGCACATGCATGAGGGCTTGGAGAGGAGGCACATGCATGAGGCTTGAAGAGGAGGCACATGCATGAGGGCTTGGAGAGGAAGTACATGCATGAGGGCTTGGAGAGGAGGCACATGCATGAGGCTTGGAGAGGAGGGACATGCATGAGGCATGGAGAGGGCACATGCATGAGGGCTTGGAGAGGGCACATGCATGAGGGCTTGGAGAGGAGGTACATGCATGAGGCTTGGAGAGGAGGCACATGCATGAGGGCTTGGGGAGGAGGCACATGCATGAGGTCTTGGACAACAAATCTGGAATTACAAGCAGCATCAACTCTATCAGAAGACTATTTCTAGCAAAGTGTCTGAGAGAGTTTATTAACTATCATACTGTAGCTCTATCTAGCAAGATCGGGTTGCCATGGTAAATGTGCAGATTCTTGTGCACATGTACAGATTAAAACCATAGTTACATGCATAGCTGTGGATACTGATATTATTCAGTAAAACAGCTAGCTGTTTATTTTCAAGGATAGACTTCAGAAAAGGAGAAAGAAAGTCAAAGCATGCTTCTGAAATGGCAGAACAAAGATTTGGAAAAAAAGAGTAAGTGATAGAACAAGGCGTGGCTTCAATACATCTGGAAGCCAGTTATAAATATGCAGATATCTGAAAAAAGTTATCTGAAATTTTAACAGAAATAGCTAGGTAAATTTTTAGATTATGGTAAAATGAACATTTCACAGGGACAAGCAGGCTGCATGCTGTGCTGACCCAGGAGCTAGCGATGAATGCTCAGCTTGGTTTTACTACCTGTTAAATGGTGATGGCTACATCCTGCACTGGCTGAAGAGGCGTGCGTGTGTGTGTGTGTCTGTTGCGCGCATGCGCGCATGTATGTGAAAAAATTATTATAATATTACCGATCTTTGTATCGTATATATAGTCCTAATATATAATGCTTGAGAGGAGAAAGGCGTGGCACATACATGAGGGCTTGACAATAAATCTGGAATTACAACCAGCTTCAACTAGACAAAACTTGGCTAAGGCTCCGAGACAGTTTATGAATTCACTTACTAACATACTTCAGCTCTATCTAAAATATAGCAAGATAGTTACACATTGAAAATAATTTGTGTTCAAAACATAACAGATTGTATTTTTATTGCCTTCATTGCTATATAGCTAGAGATCCACCAAGAAACTTCTTTAGGCTCGGGTAAAGCTTCTACATATTCTACAAGAGAGCACCACAAAAGTATGCCATTAACTAAACCATGAAGATTGCCTTTGAGGTCTATATATATATAAGCTTCAAACCACACTAAAGGTGACACACTAGCTATAATAAAATGGAGCGCTTGAAATAGCTGTGAGAAATCTATAGCTATGAACCTCATCAGTAGCTATAACTACTGCATTGTACTAGGCATGGTTAATAATAATAATAGTAGTAGTAGTAGTAGTAGTAGTAGTAGTAGTAGTAGTAGTAGTAATAATATTAATAATAATAATAATAATAATAATAATAATAATAATAATAATAATAATAATAATAATAATAATAATAATAATAATAATAATAATAATAATAATAATAATAATAATAATAATAATAATAATAATAATAATAATAATAATAATAATTTTTTAAATAATATATACATAATATTATATTATAATTATATATAATATAGATATTGCCCTATATATAACTACCAATAAAGAACTAGCTAGCTAAGAAATAGTCATCACTAGTATACTGACAAGTTCCTAACACCGCTGCAGTGTTCCCACACTGGATCGCAATGGCAATTCTCTGGAGGAGAAAATGATGGGAACGTGGTTCGTCGCACTTTGCTTTGATAATAATAATAATAATAATAATAATAATAATAATAATAATAATAATAATAACAACAACAACAACAACAACAACAACAACAATAATAATAATAATATCATAATAGTAGTAGTAGTAGTAGTAGTGGTAGTAGTAGTAGTAGTAGTAATAATAATAATAATAATATTTTTTTATTATTATTATTATTATTATTATTATTATTATTATTATTATTATTATTATCATCATTATCATCATTATTATCATCATCATCATCATCATCATTATTATTATTATTATTATTATTATTATTATTATTATTATTAATTTTATTTATTTATTATTATTATATATATATCAAACAACAACAACAAAACAATAACAACAACAACACTAATAATTACACAAGACTGTCCATGCCCGAGCCTCCCATTGCCCCCATGACTGCAAGAGCATTGCCTCTCTGTACGGCCACAGACAATTGTTGCATCAAAAATTGGTATGAATTCTCTTCCCCAGTGTGTTGCTTCATTTTCCTTCCGAGTTCCTTTAGGAAGGCCAATGACTTTGGGCCAATGGCACCTAGGGTCTCAACCGCAACTGGCACAAAAAAATAATTCCTGGTAAGGCAGTGGTACTTGTCCTCCTTTTTCTCTTCAGCCATGGCAGCTACCGCACCTGAGCTCCTGGTAGCTTGAGCACAATAGGACTGTGCCAGAGTGTTGGGGCAGGTCACATCCCAGATCAGGGGCTTGCCACATTTCCATGGCACCATGGTGATTCCATCTGGACGCTTGCCGTCCATATGATTGAGTCCAGACGGTTCCAGCCTTGAAGGTACCTGAGCAGATGACATAGCCCTATGAATAATGTTATTCATTGAGGAATGTCGGTAGTGACGACCCTCACTCTTCTTGCAGCTCAAACTGTGCAGACCAAAATGGTCCACCTCTGCATCACAGTGCTGGCATAAGTGGGGATGGCAAAGAGGGGACCCCAAACGAAGGCCAACAGCAATCCTGATAGTTGCGTCGTCCATCCTCAAACCCAAGTTGGAGATTGGGGGTGCACGAAGCCATGCTCCAGATTCCCTAGCAGAGACAGCCAAAAGCCTAGCTCTTGTCAGGCTATCTGAGGCATTGCTTAGCAAGGACTCCACGTCTTTGGAAACTTGATAGGCATCCCACGACTTCTGGAGGCATGCTGCTGAACCAAGAGGTGTAGGAAAATCATGATCTTTTGACCACAGCAATAAAGCCTCTTCACGATTTTGGAGTGGGAGAGACTGCAGGTGTGTAGGGAGGATACGTTGGACCAGGTCGCAACAGGCAGCAGCCGAGGCCATGAAGGCTGATGGGGCAATCTGCACAGCACGCCTAATACCAAGACCACCTACTCTGATTGGAAGACTGGCTTGAGACCAAGCTGTGTCATCATCACCAAATTGAATATTGATGATGCTGCTCACAATAGTCTTGAGGGCATCGTCATAGGTAGCTAGGACAGGAGACAGGAAGCAAGGGGAGCTCCTGAGGATGTACTGCAGCTTTGGGATGGAAAATGAGCTACGCAGTAAAATCAAAGCCTCATGGGCCGAGATGTAGCTTAGCCTTTCCCCCATCACCTCAAGGGATTTCACCTTCTCCAAAAGGGAAGCAGAGATCGATTCTACGCTACCAAGCGGTGCACCAAGAAGACATGCTTCATCAGGATCTGTCACACATGCACCTGGAAGTGAGCATAATATAGTCCCTCTTGTGACTGGGTCATGGCAGATGATCTCCGACTTTCCATTATTTAGTGACAGACCCAACTCTGAAGCTGATTGTATGCAGGAGAGATCCTTGACAATGTCCTCAGTAGTACCGCCTAGAGTGATGTCATCCAAGTACATTATACACAACTCAGATGACATTTGGGCACAGTGTTGATGGAGGGACAAACAAAATAGCAAGGGACCAAGTGGGTCACCCTGTTGGACACCTTCAGCAGACTGCAGAGTCTGATCCTCCCAGAAAAGGTTGGATGGAGAAGAGTACACCGAGTGTACAAAGGGGTATATTTGTGGGGCTAAAACCTGAACAAACCTAAGCATTTTGTCTCTATGCACGGAATTAAAGGCATTCTTGAAATCAAGCTTTAGCACAGCATGATTTGGTTGCAGATGTCTGATGTATTGCCTGGTAGCATGGACAGCAGCCTCAGCACCACCCCGTACTCCATAACCCAACTGTGTAGGGGCAAGCAAAGACGCCATTTCATGCATGACCTGGTTCCCAGCAATTTTGGCTACAAGGCGTCTGAGCGTACATCCAACTGCGATGGGCCTAATCCCCCCATCCTTCTTCTCGAGTGCAGTCAGATTAGCGCCAAAGAAAAAGGGACGGACAGAGAGAGGTGTCCTACCCTCCAAAACCAAAGTCGTAAAAGCTCTAAGGGCAGAAAGGAGGAAAGATGAATCACTGCTGGCTGACTTCATCATGTCCTTTAAGTGTTGTGGTCTCAAACCATCCACACCCCCAGCTGAGCCACATGGAAACGACTTGATGGCACGAGCTACATCAGCCTCTGACACTGGGGTGGGATGGGGAGCCACAACAGGAGGCAATGGAATTGATGAGTCAGGGTGGGCAGAGGGATGCTTATCTCTCAATGATTTGAAAGTGGCCTCGTCCTTCTCTGCTATGGAATCCTCTGAGCATGCCAAACGCACTGCCCCCTTAAAATCCCCTTCCTCTAGCTTAGCGGATACCCTTCGGCCCAAGGATTCTAGTGAGTCACTAGCCTTCGCTCTCTTCTTGTTGGGATGGATCCCATTTTCAGGTGGGTCTAATTCCTCTCTCAGCAGCTTGTTAACTTGAGTAGCAAGAGACCAACGCCTGCCACACCTTGGAGGCACATGCAGGCATCTAGTAGGGAACCTCAATAACCTTCCCAAGCAACTGGACTGTTGCAGCACACAATCCTGTCCAGAATCATAGTCAGCTTAGCTGATGCCTGGTCTCTAGAGGCCCTTGGTATCCTCTTCAGAATCATAGTTCGGGATGGCTGAAAGGTAAAGGGAAATGATGCCTCACCATTGTCTGAAGAGTCCGCGTCTGATGGTGTGGTAATGGCGGAAGAAGCTGGAGTTGATTGAGCACGTGGTTCTTGAGGAGGGACAGCAGGTGGCTTTCTAGAACCAGGGCAGCGACTGTTGACGGGGCCATGAGGTCTAATAAGGCCAGAAACAGACGCAGAAATGTTCCTCAAGCAGACAGCACACCCAGAACGACTCGCGACAGCAGCTGATGGAACGACCATTTTTCCAATTCATTATTCGCATTATTATTATTATTATTATTATTATTATTATTATTATTATTATTATTATTATTATTATTATTATTATTAATTACAAATAATAACTAATTAAAATAAATACATACATATATAACTAAAAAGCTAACACGTTCAACTCCCGACCGACCCCAAAACAGACAAGGCATTTCCCCGCTGGACTGCCACTGAGAGATGCTGAAGGAGGTAAGCACGGGCATTCACTGCATAAACAATGCATGCCATAAACACTAAACAATGCATGCCATAAACACTAAACAATGCATGCCATAAACACTAAACAATGCATGTCATAAACACTAAACAATGCATGTCATAAACACTAAACAATGCATGTCATAAACACTAAACAATGCATGCCATAAACACTAAACAATGCATGTCATAAACACTAAACAATGCATGCCATAAACACTAAACAATGCGTGTCATGAACATTAAACAATAAGACTAAACAATGCATGCCATAAACACTAAACAATGCATGCCATAAACACTAAACAATGCATGCCATAAACTCTAAACAATGCATGCCATAAACTGCATGCCATCAACACTAAACAATGCTTGCCATAAACACTAAACAATGCAGGCCATAAACACTAAACAATGCTGCCATAAACACTAAACAATGCATGTCATAAACACTAAACAATGCATGTCATAAACACTAAACAATGCATGCCATAAACACTAACCAATGCATGTCATAAATACTAAACAATGCATGCCATAAGCACTAAAAATGTGTTTGTTGGATAGAAATGAAGGATTCCCAGGCCATTTCCACTGCTATTCAGACACTTCTACTCTTCTTTACCTCTACACTTCTCTTATCCGTCCCCATCTGGAGTACTCTTTCCTCTGGGACCCTCAATCATCCCCATCTTTCTTATCATCTTGAGAGAATACAATACTTTGCATGTAAGTTATGTAATAAACAATTGTCCTCGGACTAAACTTCTCTTCTCACTAAGCTTCATCTTCCATCTCTATTCTCTCGCCGCCATAATGCCAAACTTATCTTTATCTTCAAACCTATTCACATTAACATTGATTTTCCTTCTAGCCTCCCACCATGCCAACCAACTCCTGCTATAACATCCGATCCTTCCGCCCCAGTAATAGTCTGCTAATCCCATACAGAACTTAGTCTGCTTAGCTTTCATTTTCCCCTGCTACTACCAGGCTCTGGAACTTTCTCCCCATTAAGGGGGGGATTATGTCAAAAAGATACACCTCGACAATACCAATCATATTTTCCACCCACTACCCTCTATATATCAACATAATGTTTGTACCAAAATGTAGCTTAGAAGATAAGCTATTTAATGATGTATTTAACTTTTGTCATATATATTTTTTATGCCAAAGTGTCAGCCAGGAAATCCATTCCACAAATTAAAAACCCATTAATAATGCTAAGTGGCTGCTAGGTGGTTTATGCTAAGAGTACATGTAGTAGTTTCACCTAAACTATTTGAATAAGTATGATAATGCACCACAGGAGAGGGGGGGGAAATCCCATACAAACCACATGCAGATATGCTGGTCTATACCCAACACATTCTCATAACAGTGAAAATAAAATATTTAGGTTAAAGAGCACACAATAAGCATTCTGGTGATATATAAATTATGGAGTTTGGGTGAGAAATGAGGGAGAAATTTGTGGAAATATGTGGAAATTCTTCTAATCTAATGCGACGCGATTCTTCTTCACACTTGCTGGGTTTCTAATGAAAATAGTGAGTGCAAAAGCTGTCGTAACTGCATCATAGAATCTTCAAATGTTCTGAAACTTGGAATATGACTTCTATATCAGCAGAGACACCATTTAAAATAGTTGTTAAAAAAAAGAGTGAAATTTAGCATTTTCCCCCCTTAAAGAAACTAATTCATTGGACAACTTAAGCACTATGTTCAACACACCTTATCATCACTTCACTCTTAACTACTCTGCTATCCTCCATGTATTTGTTAACTTATTTTTACTCTTCATAATTAGCCTCAGGCTATTAAGTAGGATATTTTTCCATGATTTTTTTAATTTATTTTTTTATTAAAATAATTAAAATAAATAAACAAATAAATAAATAAATAAATCTCGAAGCATTACCTTAGTCTGTGTTATAGCACCTGAACAGGCGAGGTTCAAGGTGTGTCTATAGCAATGTGTATAAACAGCTCTTGCTCATCGTCACTGAGGTTCCTGGCTGCTCCAGATTTTGACCAGCTATATTTGAGGCACCATCATACACTTTTTTTTCCTTTTTTCTTTTTTCTTTTTTTAAAATATTTATACATGCTCAATAGCCACTGGCTAATGCAAAGAGCACACAATACACACAACACATGAAATACATTATTAATGTTATGAAATTGCTTGTATGTAATGTTTAAATAAGCTAAGAGAACGGGATTCCTTAATATTCCACTTACGAATGACAGAAGGGAAAAAAGATACATTAAAAGACTGAGTATGAGGGAAAATGAAAGTAAGGTTGAGGGGGTGGTATGATCTAATGTTGTAAGGTGGAGGAGGCTGATGTGCAGGCAGTGAGGTTGGAAAGTCAATGTAATTATGCAAAAGCTTAAAGAGACGTATGAGTTTAGAGTTGAGACAACGAGAGGAGAGTGTAGGTAGTTTTAGATTAGAACGTAAGAGGGAATAGTCAGAGGACCAGTCTTTAGAACAAATTTTGCATGCAAAGAATTGTATTTTTTGGAAAGACATGGAGAGGTACGCAGATTGTGGGTCCCACTTAACTTTGCTCACTGTCAGAGATTCATTTTAAGAAGAACATCTTTAAAGTATCTGAACAAATATTTTCAACTACATTATAGCGATCAATAAAAATCTTCATGTATATCAAATATATCATCTACCCACCAAAACATATTACTACTTGTTCGTGATTGGCAATGTCCGTAAAATGGCACACTTAATATTCTTTGCAACTTCTTAAAGCAGTTGAAGGCCTATTTTCTTCAAAAATTCTTTCTAAATTATAGCTGGTGTATTTATTGCTCTTCTTAGTAAGCCAACCCTGCAATTTAGGGTAATCTCTACCACTTAGTTGTAACAACAGACTAAAATGTGCTTCCATCCCCAGTTAAGGCCACATTGGCACTTTTCCAGTTCAAAAATCTGAATGGAGGGTCGAGATTATTAACACAAGTGTGTCAAACTTCTGGGTCTCCCATTTCTTCCCATTTCTTCTTAGTGCAACCATGTGTGTTGCGGACTATTGTATTTTCCCCCCTTCCATTTCTAATTGTTGTATGCATCTACCAACCATTTCCAAAGTTTTAGAGGTATTGGATGCTCCATTTCAAAGTTATGGTGACTTTTCTCCATGCTCTTGATTCAAAAATTGAAGAAAAACCCGAATCCTGAACGCTAAAAGGAATAGGTACTTAAGTTTTATGCCATAGCATAATGGCTACCGCGTATACTAGGTTCTTGCAGGCAGGAAGCAAATTGCACACTGAGTCTATTCATGGCAACTGCGCAGCAGCTCTAGATTTGGTGTTCTACTGTGCGCGCAACTTCCTTTTAGTCATTTGGAACTGAGATGTCTTCTCTAAGAATGGTTACCAAACAGTGAGCTATCCATCGTAAAGAAGCACCCAAAAGTGTTCTGTAGAAGCCAGAAGGCCGTCTCTAGAAGGGAAGCATCTTCTCCAGAAGCTACAATACCAGTTCCAACGCCGGTGGCGACAGCTTCTGGGAAGAAACTTGGGATCATGTAAGAGTAAGACTCCGGAGTCGTGCGCGTCAATTAATTTTCGCGGTATATATTTTAAAACGCTGCTTATCTTAAACGCGCCGGATCAATGATAGTCCAGAGTCTATATTCAGTAATACTCTCATTAATGTCTTCAAAGGATGATATTAATTATTTATTTTAAGTTAATTACACGCGCACGAATTTCAATTCACGCGGCTACGGCCAGTAGCCGCGTGAAATTCGTGCGCGTGTAATTAACTTAAAATAAATAATTAATATCATCCTTTGAAGACATTAATGAGAGTATTACTGAATATAGACTCTGGACTATCATCCTTTGAAGACATTAATGAGAGTATTGCACTCAGCATTAGTCCTCAAGATGCATTCTTGGTTCTACATAGATTAAAGCTCAGGCAATGGGTCCTGCTAATGTATCTATGGTCTCGGGAGTATCCTGTATGCGAGGCAAGCTGAGATGCTGGCATCAGTCCGCAAAGAGGGGTGGATATCTACCAGTGGCTGAGGGAAGTCTGTTCGACTGAGCTATTGCAAGCGCCAATTGTGCTTGGAGGGGTGGTGCAAATCGATGAATCGCTCTTCCGACACAAACCAAAGGTTTATAGACAGATATAGTATATTTAGAAACCTACTTACTTTACCTTATCTTATCTTACCTTATCTGGATCCCATTATCTTACTTTACCTAATCTAACATACAGCACTACCGAGGCAGACCTCTCGACCTCACCAGCCTTCAGGAAGTGGCGAAAAGAGATGCAACCACCCTACTGCCCATCATACAAGCCCATATTGCACCCAACACAGTCATCCACTCAGACCAGTGGAAGGCTTATAACCAAGTTCGATCGCTTGCTGGTGTCTCTAGCCACCAAACTGTCAACCATTCCCTGCATTTTGTAGACCCTGGGTCGGGTGCCCATACACAAAACATTGAGTCGTATTGGAATAGAGTAAAGACCAAACTGAAGAGGATGAAAGGATGCCATGCACATCAGACTGGAAGCTACCTGGATGAATTTATGTGGCGAGAGCGGCATGGACAGCCAAAACACTTGGCATTTAATAATATAATGTTAAATATAAGTCAGCAATACCCTGTCTGAATGATATTATAATGAAATGTATGTATAAAATAACAATTGGATGGGAATAAGAATTGATAACAATTATAATAGCAACAATTGAATTATAGCAAGAATAATAAAATAGATGAGCCATTAATTAGGTTCAACTAACAGCTATGATTTTAGTTCATTATTTATTTTAAGTTAATTACACGCGCACGAATTTCACGCGGCTACTGGCCGTATATGTGAATTGATCCAACGCGCCTTCAGAAGGCATCAAGAAAGGATACTCGAAGTAAATAACAACTACCTCAGGACAGAACAATATTCATCCTCTGCAGAGCATTCGGTAAGCTCTCGAGCCACAGATGGAGCTTGCACTGATTTTCTGCCAGTGATGAAAGGTCTACGGCTCATAGACATGGCTAGCATCCGTCACTAGGCGGGCTAGCTGTAGTGTCTGTGGCTCTCAACTGACTGTTAAAGAAGACCTAAAGTCAAGAAGGGGGTTATATACTAAGTTGACTCTCTCCTGTACTAATGAGCTGTGTCAGGAAGTGATGATGCTTTTTTCTGGTCCTTATAAGCATTCCAAAGCTTTGAACTGTAGGTCTGTTCTAGCAGGAGGGCTGTCTGGTAGAGGGTGTGCAGGGCTGTTGACTCTCCTTGGGGTGATAGGCTTGCCGCTACCATTATCTCCTGGTTGCTATATACTCCGAACACAATCGCATGCTCCACAATATCGTCCTAAGATTTGGGCGTGGAGAGCTATAGGTCTGCTTCTGCAAAGCTGCACAGATTTCCGGGTGCCGATCCAGTGATGTTGTTGATGTGACTGTCACATGCGATTGTACCTGGTCGAATAGAGGCTTCACCGCAACATCGTGTTGTCGTGGTGATGGCATGGGAAACTGGCCAGGTATCTAATTATATATTATTATTTTTTCTCATGCATTTATATATGTGTGTGTATGGATGATGAATTGTCAGGTGTTGGATGCTATTGTCCTCAGCAAGAGATGTAATTCCTGCAAGGAGAAGGAGGAAATAATGGGCAAGGATTCAGAGGAGTTTCTGGAATGGATGGAGGAGCACCAAGACTCCTGCAACTCGAACTACTCTGGGTCTGCACGTCTCTGGTTGCGGTCTTTGGAGTGGAACAGGCTCCGGTATATGGAAGTGATTTCTGATGGTGACACCAAGTCCGTTGACCATCTAAAGATATCAAGCCATACGGGAGGGATGTTGTAATTGAGGTGACGACAAATTTGATTGTTTATGGTGATTATATTTTTGTTTTGTTTTTGTTGTATTGACACCTTCAGAAACTGGAGTGTGTTAGCCATGTCCAAAAGTGGGTGGGCGCCAAGCTAAGGAAACTAAAGAAAGAGACCCAGAAGGACAATGATGGCCGGGTCATCAAGCAGAATTGGTCTGGGCTAGCGGATTCACAGACAAGAACATCGACAAGCTTCAGGTCTACTACACCGGAGTTATCCGTAGCAATGGCATTATGCCGGGGATGTTGCCGGGGATGTAGATGCCATGTAAAAGGCTATCTGGGCCATATACCACCACTCTGTCTCCAGATGACCTCAACCACTCCTTTTGCCCCTCGAACCGATTTTTGGTGCAAGCAATCAGGCCATTGCATGTGGCGAGTCAGTAGCAAGACACACCCCAATCATCCCACACGATTTGGGGCAGTACCATACTTGCCATAAGTTAATTCCGGGACATTTACGACGCGAATGTACGACTACGCCCCCTAATTATATAGCAATGCGGGTTTCCCTGTCCCCATGATGTTATTATTTACCCTGTATTCCATGCTTATTCCATGCATTCCGTGCTTTTTACTCAATTTCATTATAATTATTTGTTTTGTTTATACCTTTGAAACTCTTGCCTATCCGCCAACTTTAGCCCAACACCTTTAAAAAAAAAAATTAAAATATTTTTGAATTTCGTAACTGAAAGCCATTGCATTGTACTTTTGTTTTGTTGAAGTGTCCAGGCCATCAAGCATTATCTGAGGAGAAGAGAAGGGAGTCAGGTTTTGTAGAGAAGCAAATTGAAAGAGCGTATACAGTTACGCATCTCTACAGTAAAAAAGTCACTAACAACACAGGAGCGACTTTTTATTCTCTACTCCGTAGGATTTTGATTGGTAGCGAGTCTGCAGTAGATGGCTCTGCAGCTTTCCGAAGAAGAAGAGCCTCCCCAGAAGCTATCGGGACGGTCACAGTCAAGTAAAAGTCATCATTGTCAAAATATATATATATTATTTTTTTGCCGTGACCAGTTCTGCTACCTGGATTTTTTCTTTGATTGCTATCTTTCGCGCACCTCGTGGTAAACAATTAATTTAAATCTGTAGCTCGTTATCGTCACGCCAACGCCTGTAGGTGGCGGTGAGAGTGTTTTAATCCGACAAAATGGCTACTACACTAGCTGGTTGGGAAGTTTCAATCGAAACAAGGTCAAAGGTTGTTTGGCAAACCCCGTTTTTCTCTCCTAAAAAGTGTCCTGTTTTTCTTGCTTTACGAGTGTTAAAGGACTAAACTAAACATGCTTGGGACTTCTAAGCGAGTGGAAGCACGTAGTTGTAAATTCCGGGACTGTCCCGGCCATTCCGGTGTCCCAGGGAATTTGGCATCCCCACTATTTGGCATCCCCGCGTGGTATCCCTTCAGGGAATTTGGTATCCCCACTTTTACACACGTGGCGTCGGATATGGCTTCGTTTACTGAAGAAGAACGTAAATATGACGAAGTGTACCAGTATCTCCACCAAGGAGTTTACCCTGAACTGAGTACGTCAAGCCAACATTCACTGCGCTCTCGAAAAGGACCCTACTCGAGAAATGTGTCCTTGGTGCAACTCAAAACCCAAATGAGAGCTTCAACAGCATCATCTGGTCCCGGTGCCCAAAAACTGGATTCTGTTCTCTGGTGACTGTTGAGGTGGCCCTTTATCTGGCTGTCCTCACCTTCTGTCATGGGATGGAAGGCCTCTTGCCTTCGTTTGAGCGTCTGTTGGGTTCTCCTCCAGATGCTTTTACTGCTGATTACCTAGCGTCCCAGGATGCAAACCGAATTTTGAAGGCAGAGTAGAAAGCAGAGGTCATGATCCAGAGACGGTGAAAGTTCCTATGATCTAGAAATCTGGCGACGGAAGAGGAGCATGTTGTTAGGGAAGGCATAACCTATGCGGCGGGTGGATTTTGACGTCAGTACCTCCTCTCTCAAAACGGCTTTTTTCAAGGCCACCAAACTTTTTTTCACCCCGGCAGCCTTTTCAATTCACTGGGGGAACAATGATTACTGCAAATGGAAGTTCTACATACATCTCTAATATCACATTTCATCTATATTATTTATTTCTTACATATAGAAGACAGCGAACTCAAGAATGGCATGGAAGTACAAGAACATACTAAGAACAACTTGTAAAAGAACATTTTGCGAAGCAATTTCATTGCACAACACACACATTTCATTGTCCTAACTTGAACACACTATTCCCATGATTTATGTGTTCCGAGTCTGGAACAGTCATAACTATGCCACAGTTCACTCAATTTTCTTTTTTTATGTGTCATTTGAAAGTTATTTTAGTGCTCTATGATATCCACGAATTAGATCATTGTCAAGTTATGATAATTAGAAGTGATGACACTTTAAGTTGTGATAGTGTTGTACAAAAACAATAGCCTGTAACTAATAGTTCAGCTAATTTTGCTTGCATATCATAGCCGAGTGTTTTAGGAAGCCACACCAAATTTGAGTCTTTGAACAAACCACATTGGGGAGATATGACTGTTCTACAGATGGCGGTAGAAGTTCTTGAAAGAGTTGATCCTTCTGGCTGTATCTTCTAAGAAAATGTACTTTTAGAGATAATATACATATCATTTGAAAGCATACAGAATAAGGAACAATATGATATCAAAATTACCCGCACAGAGAAAAGGGGGGGAAAGTTATGGCAATTAGAAATATATTAAAACGTTTTTGGTTTTTTTTATGGCATAGCCCCCCCTTCTCTCTTGAAATGAGTGCTTGACAACTTTGCTTACCAAATTCTCTTTTTGGAAAATTAAAATTAGATAGCTGATGTGGAGTTTCACAATTCTCAGGGGTTGAAAGCACATTCACAGCACTTAGTTTAGAAATAGCCACTATGAAATCAGCAGTAAGACAGATCATCATTAGCCACTGTGCACAAGCTACATAGATATATGACATGCAGGGGGCACAACGAACAATGATACATGGAAGGTACATAGGACAATGCACAAATGAGTGTTGAGTTTGTTCATCCTAAATATTCTACTTCTTTTAGCTGCTACGAACTCTAGCTGGCACTCTAGCTTATTATAGATAAAGACTTGTTTAGCTATGTGTTTTTTGTGTCGGCAAGTGTCTCTGGTGTGCTCTATTTAGACTAGTAATGGAACCAACAATGAAGGAATGTGGAAATAAGGGAAATACGCCACCTCCAAGTCAGGAAGAGGGAGCAGAACATCTCGTGGACTGCTCAATGGATGGTTGTCCAGCCTGGATGACTGTTCTGGTTACCTACCAAGCTTCCACGGGGGTTCATGGAAAAGAAATTTCTCTGTGGTTTCTGTGTGGCTGAGGCCATGCAGAAGGTGGAGGAGCTGTCAGCTCAACTGGTGACCCTCAAAGAAGATTTAAAGCAAGTAAATAAAGCTAAGATAACTGCATCGACAAGATCATTCTCTTCTCTCTTCAAGAATAACACCAACATTGTAAATGAGGCAACAATTCTACGTTGTGTGAACAAGGAGAAAGAGACGCAGCGAAGCTGTGATATGAATGTGGTCCTGAGAGGGATGGCCAATGGAAACATAGAAGTCAGTGACAGATATGCAGTGCAGGAGTTCGCCAATGATCTGAACGTGGACCTATCTAATGTCCAGGTTAAGATCAAGAGAGTCGGGAGAGAATGGGAGGAAGGAGAAATGAAATTTCAAAAGATGGTTGTGACCATTACCAAAAAAAAAGCAGAAGGGACTGCTTCAGAAGGCTATGACCTTCGTCGGTTCCCTCGATGGATATCTGGGTTCACCTCCCCTGATCTTACGAGAGCCTAAGAAGAAGAAGCGCACTAACTCAGATGTGCAACACTGAGAATGAAATGCATAGCTGTGCCTGCAAAATATTGGATAATTCGAAGAGGTCAAATCATGGAGGGAGAGGGAAAACCAGAACAAGTTGCAGGAAGGTCAGAAAATTGCTAGCAGAGAAGCCTGGAAATGACATCTCAAAATACTGTGGACAAAAACCCTGACCTTGTGAAGATTTTACTTCTGAACGTAGAAGGGCTCGGAACCTTGATGACCAAATCCCCCGACATTAACTTGTTCTGTGACGTGGATATCTTTATTGCCACTGAAACTCTAATTACTGAGGAAGTGTTCCCACTACATGGTTACTATTCATTTAGTCAACCTATACCCAAGTCTGTATTAGGATGAGGAGTAGGAGTCTCCTGAATCCTACTCTGTTATCAAACAAACTAAATTATGTTGCTGTACGTACATCAGAATTAGATGCGATTGGTTTTTACTTCCCTCCCAACACTCCAATAGAAGACATATTGCTGGAAACTGCATCAGCTCCCACTGAATTTCCCCGAGATGGAAGTAGAAACTGTGTCAATCTAGGTGATTTCAATTGTAGAATTGACAAAGGTGACAGAGGCACAACTCTCACCGAGGCTTTGAGGGATCAGTTCAATTTAGAAATCCGAAGTTCTCCTCACTTGAATACTTTTATTGGGCCGCAGGGACATAGTACTATTGACCTAGTATTCTCTGATTCCAAACCAATCTGTTGGTTACAGAAAACATTGAAAGGTGACACGCTAAAATAGTATCACACGAAAAAAGAATGCTTGGCAGAAATAATTACAGAAAAAACATCAAACTTGACGTAGAAGTCTTCAAGCATGCACCTATTAGACCATGTCCCCCCACTTCTAGAAGCAGGGGAAACATCAGCTGCGGAATCGATTCTCTCTGGTGCCATTCTCTCACCTTCTAATAAAGTCCAAACTTTGGCATAAACCTGGTTTGATGAGCATGCAAAGACAAAAAAAGAACGGTATTAGCCAGCAAATCACTCCCTTCATACTGGAGTGAAAGAAAACAATACAAGAAATTATACAAACAGAAATGAATAGCATTTGAGGAAGAAGAGCTGAACAAGAAAATTGCTAAGACTGAGATCAAACCTTGGGAATTGTTCAAAGGGGAAAGAATTATGAACTCGGCCCCAGTACCTATTAAGGAATGGGAAAAGCACTTCAGTTGTCTTTTGAATCCAGAGCAAAGAGCCCCGCATTTGGAAGCTCCCTTCATCTCAATCTGTTGATGAGTTAAACATATACAAATGGTATAACGAGCCTTTCTGATACGAGGAAGTTGAATAGTCAATGTCCAGATCAAAGGATGGTAAAGCGGCTAGGCCCAATGGCGTTAAGAACGAGCATCTGAAAAGATCAATGTCTGTTTTGCTACCCCTGTGGACTATGCTCCTTAATACCTGTCTGATTATTGGAGCTATTCCTACTCAGTGGAGACGGAGCACTCTGATTGGATTGTTCAAAGGAAAAGGTCATCTATCTGAACTAGGTATAGCTCTTCTATGTACAATGTGCAAAGTCCTCACCTCTATCCTCAACGGAAGAATTATAAACCAAATTCAGTGCCTTCTGCCTGAAGAGCAGTTTGGATTTAGGCCTGAAAGAGGGACAAAACAAGCGATTGACATTATAATCACATTCATTAGTAAACAACTCGGAAGACCAAAAGGCATTGCATACGCTGCCTTTGTCGATTTTGAAATAGCATTTGAAAGTATAGATCGAGGAATTCTAATTAGAAAACTCTACTCTCAATTTGAAATCAAAAGTCGTACTCTGAGACTGATTTGCCAACATCTTACTTTTTAATGTGATCAAGTTTTTGATGGTCTCCGGGAATCGCCTAGCATTGTTCAACATCGAGGAGTCCTTCAAGGAGATAGTCTCCCCACCTTGTTTCTAATGTTTATTACTGACCTTGCTGATGACCTAAGAAGCATCCATGGACTTCAATTCCTAAGGAACGAGTAACAAAATGGCTCAAGAAAGCGCTCCACACTCTCCTCCTGTTCCTTCTATGTCTTCTCTTGAAGCTGAGATCCTCCTACCGGCTCTTTTCGGAGCCAAACTATCAACTCACAACTTCAGGAATGGCTGCAATACTTGCAGTCTCTCCTAGCTGTTGGCCATCTCTCTCTCCTAGTCCACGCGTCTACTTCAAGGGTCGTCGTATCCTTTGCCATCATCGCTTCTCCTGTACATCATTCTCACGTAGTTTGGCTGGTGTTGTTGGACTACTACTTCTCCTCTCTGGTGATGTGGAAACAAACCCTAGCCTTGTGGATATGGTCAAGTGTGTATGCACTGATGAGGGAGACATGGGCCAACGTGAGGCATGCTCATGCTGGTCCCACTGCACCTGTGTCAGCATCTCCATCTCTTTAGCTGGAACATATCCTTTTGTTTCCCCATATTGTGTTAAACATTCTGTCTTAGTGTCCATCACCCTAACCACTCAAGTGAAAAAGCTACCAGAGCCTTGTACGCCTACTCCATGAGACAGCCCAGATAAACTGTCCACCCCTGTCCAGGCTGAATTGGATGCACTACACAAGCTTGTTTCCACTTTCATCATCCATCAAGTCAACCAGAAGTACACCCAATTCTTCTCCCCTTTTATCATCCAGTATACTGAGGAAGACACTCCATCCCACAAACTTCCTCATGTGCCTACGGACAACTCCCCTACCCAAACCAACAAGCTGTCTCCCACAACTCAGGAACGCAAGTTCAATGTTATAATTTATTGGCTGGATGAATGTGAGGTTGGTATATCCAGGCCGTTGCGGCAGGGTCAAGATATTAAGAATGTAGTGTCGGTTATTTCTAAACTTGACAATTCACTTAGTAATCTTTCTATTAAAGATAAGTTCAGGCTGAGAAAGTTAAAGTTGATAATGTTAGATCTCTAGTATCTTAAACAACGCTGGATCTCTCAAACACATCCCAAATAAACCTGATAGGACACGAACAACGACTGAGAGAATCAGCTCTTCTCAAAGAGAGATGGTCTCTCATACAATTGGGAGTTGAATGCAAGTTTATTATAATTCAATTTTTGTGAATAACATTAGGCATGGTAAATTAGACTCATCAAATAGATTTTGGCATTCATCAAACTCAAGTCAAAGGGTTGTGCCAGAGGAACTGTGGAGTGCTAACAAAGCAGATTGTCTGCTTGCAAATGGTACCTCATTAACAACTTCTACACCGATAAACTCTGTTGCAGGTGATAATGAAGTGAATGCTCAGTCTCAGTCTGGCTATGCCCCCACGAAAATGTTTGTCTTCTCGTTTAGTTAACAAACTTCATTACATCAACTCGCTTGTGTACTCTTCAAACTACTCAATTTACTGCTTCACCGAAACATGGCTTTCCGATTCTATATTGGACAATGAAATAATTCCAACAGGCTACACAATATATCGAAAGGATAGATCTTCTAGAGGTGGTGGTGTCATGGCTGCCATATACTACTCGATTCCTACTACTCTTGTGCCATCCCCAAATGATCTAGAAGTACTTTACTATCACAATTGGAGCATCATGACGCTATGCCTAGTTTATATCCCACCGAATTCTTCAGGTGATTACCACAGATCTCACAATTATCTCTCTTCCCTTACCTTGATCTCCAACAAACTGGTTGTTGTGAGTGATTTTAACTATCCAGACATTAGCTGGTCTTCCCTTACCGGCTCTAATACTTTTTATGATCTCTTTTGTGAATTAATCTTCAACAATCATCTAACTCAACTTATTCTCAGCTCCTCTCATATCAAAGGCAGTATTCTGGATCTGGTCCTTACTAATCAAGACAACCTAGTTTATGACGTCCTGGTACAATGGTCAACATGACCTCCCTCTTCCTACAGATCACTTCATAGTGTCCTTCAAAATTTGTGTTTTTGAAAAGTGTCCTTGTAACAGTAACCCCCCTGTAGTGTTTGACTATCCTAAAGCTGATTGGGAGGGCCTATGTGATCATCTTTTCGACGCTGATTTTAGCTTGTGCTTTGAGCTGGAAGATGTTGAACTAATCTGGGCAACTCTCAAATTCATTATATCATGCCAGGAATTTATTTATACCTAAGGTCAGGCTCAAACGTCATCAGTACCCAAAGTGGTTCACAGCTGAACTACGCCACAAAAGTAAATGCATTAGGACCCTGAGGAAGAAAACAATCCAAACCCAAAGAGTATTGCAGATCTACAACAAGCAGAGATCAACTTTCGCACTGACATCCAATCACTGTTTGAATGTAATTTGTTACAAAGCTTTACAACTTCGAATATATCAGTTACTTAAGGTGCTATCCCAACCACAGTCTATCATAATTCTAATTATGCTTCAACGAATATGGACGGAGCAACATAATTTTCTACTCGGTTTCTACTCGTAGCTCTTGCACATTGCCTTCACTTGACCAACTGCCTGTTGTCGATCCCTCTCTGAAATCTCTCTCTCATCCATAAACATTTCTGACTCGGATGTTTTTGCAGTATTGTCATGTTTAGATACATCCAAATCTGTGGGAATTGATGGGATTGGACCAATGCCTTCTCCTGTGCTCTTGCACTGTATCAACCATTGTACCATCTCTTTACCATGAGTTTAATCCACCATAAGATTCCAGCTGAGTGGCGTATTCATAGTATCTCACCCATCTATAAATCGGGCAACAGAGCTTCAGTTCTAAATTATAGACCAATCTCCCTCCTCAGCTCAACCTCCAAAGTTCTTGAGTGCATTATATATGACAAGTCAGTTGATTTCATGATGTCCACCATTTCTCCACAGTTTGGATTTCTCAAGAAACACTCGACTTTGCAGCAACTTCATTACATCTTTAAATGCACAAGTTCCAAGACCCAAACTCATGGGATATTTCTTGACTTCGCTAAAGCCTTTGATAGCAATGAGCTGCTGCTCAAACTTAGGTCAAGAGCTATCTTAGGTGATTTGTGGCTCTGTTTACAAGCTTACCTCACAGGTAGAATGCAATGTGTTAGTCTGGGAGATTATCGCTCAGAGTTACTGCCAGTGGTTTCTGGTGTTCCCCAAGGGAGTATCCTAGGGCCCCTGCTCTTCTTAGTATTCTCCCAGAATGCTCATTAATCTCCCACATTCTTATGTATACAGATGACACCAAATGTGAGAAATCTATTCAGACCTCATCAGTGGATACAATTTATCTCCAAGAGCAACTAGACGCATTATGTGACCGGAGTAATAAGTGGAAAATTTAGATTTTACCAGACCGATCCACCTCTGGAATCAACATATCACATCAACGGCAATACTATTCCAGTTAGGGACAACCATAAGGATCTTGGTGTAATAGTTGCATCCAACTTATCCTTGCAGGCTGTTATAACCTTGTTTAATACCCTAAGGTTATAGTTCTTTCACTCTTCAACGACCGTGAAAGTCCTTAATCAACTAGTAAACTAACAACCGAAGACAACAGACATTATAAGAAGACATCTTGATTTCACTCTCTGTGCAACACACGTGACACACTAAAAACGTTTATTTAGAGTCCGGACTATTGAATAATGTCATACAATTCACTTAATTATAACATTCCTCCCTTCTTAGTTTATAAGAGAGTAAAGATAACAAATTCACGATAATTATCAGTTAAAACACTGATCCCTTAAAACGATCAGGAGGGGGTCTGTTTCGGACAGACCTGCGCAGTACTGTTGTTGACTCACAATCAGGGATGTGTACTGAAGTGTTGTTATCATCCACATTATCATCCACATTAACACGGGGTAAGCGAGGAGAGCTGACCATGGCTGACGTAGCTGAGTCGGAATGTGGAACACTCCCTTCAGGGGACAGTTTCAGTGTCTCTGGCACTTGAACAGGAATATCATGAAACACAATTGCAGGTCCAGACACTTGACCATTTATAGTGCTGGATCCTAACTCGCTCTGTCTCTGACGTATGTTATCCACATGACGACGTACGACTCCCAAGGTAACTTTAACTCGGTAAGATAAAGGTCCAGTGACATGCTCAACAACACCAGGCATCCAGGTTACATTCTTACACCTGAAATCTCTAACAAAAACCTTGTCACCCACTCGGAAAACGCGATCCCTTCCGGTGCTGCCATGTGTCCTCTTACGCTGGCACGATTCCACTCTCTCTGACAAGTCAGGATGAACCAAGTCTAACTTGGATCTCGGTCGACGACCCATCAGAACCTCGGCTGGGGATAACCCTGTCGTACTGTGTGGCGTTATCCTGTAGCGGAACAAGTATCTCGATAGCTTGGACTGCAGTGATCCACCTTCCATCCTCTTCAACCCTTGCTTGAAAGATTGCACCGCCCTCTCAGCCAACCCATTCGTGGAAGGGTGGTAAGGTGCAGACGTCGTATGCTGAATACCATTCACTTGGCAAAATCTCTGAAACTCATCACTCATAAATGAACTGCCATTATCAGTGACTATGGTCTTGGGAAGACCATGAATAGCAAAAATACCTTGCAACTTCTCTATGGTGATGGTGGACGTGATTGAACTCATAATCACCACATCCATCCACTTAGAATGAGAATCGACCAAGACTAAAAACATGTTACCCATGAACGGGCCAGCGAAGTCTAGGTGGATACGGTTCCAAGGCTGCTTTGTTACTTCCCACGGGTGCATCGAGGCCACAGGAGGTTGCGGTCGTGATTCCTGGCAAACATTGCACTGCTGTACACATAACTCGATTTCAGAAGTCATGTCTGGCCACCAAAAATAACTTCTTGCCAGATTCTTCATACGACTAATTCCTAAATGAGTTTCATGTAGCTGATCTAGCAAACATTTCCGACCAGGCTGGGGTATAATCAACCGTGAACCCCACAGTAAACAACCATCCAGAAGACTGAGTTCCAACTTACGAGACTCATACGGTTGAAATTCTCGGTCAAGCTTCACTGACGGCCATCCACACATTACAAACTTCTTCACCCTTGAGAGAAGCGGATCTTTCTCAATCCATTGTTTCACTTCCTTGGAAGAAATTGGGGTAGACTCAAGGTGAAGAACCAATTGGTTTAACTCAGCAGGAAGACAATCAGAGGATGTGACAACTGGGCTTGGCAACCGACTTAATGCATCCGCATTAGCAAGCAACTTCCCAGGCTTGTATTCAATACGATATTGATATGCACTCAATGACAATGCCCACCTTTGTAGACGTGCTGAGGCAAGGGGAGGAATTGCTTTCTTTTCATTAAACAAATGGTAGAGTGGTTGGTGATCAGATCTAATGACAAATGATCGACCCCACAGGTAAGAATGAAATTTCTTGACACCAAATAGGATAGCTAATCCCTCTTTCTCTAATTGAGAATAGCCCTTCTCAGACACAGTGAGAGTCCTTGAAGCATACCCAATAGGACGTTCGGTTTTGTCTTCCAAAACATGTGATAACACGACTCCCAATCCATAAGGAGATGCGTCACAAGCCAACAATAGGTCCTTCTGAGGATCATAATGGACCAAAAGTGAATCACTCTGTAGCATTAGCTTAGCTAGTAAAAATGCACTTTCTTGCTTTTCCGTCCATTGCCATCTGGAGTCCTTGCATAACAAGGTGTACAAAGGGGCTAGCTTTGTCGAGAGATTAGGAAGAAACTTGGAGTAATAATTAAGTATACCCAGAAATGCTCTAAGCTCAGTCACTGACGTCGGAGCACGGGCCTCTCGAATGGCTTTTACCTTCTCCAGAGTTGGATGTAGGCCTTCCTTATCAATTATATATCCAAGATACTCGACCTTTGAAGCCAGGAACACACATTTCGATTTGTTAAGTCTCAGGCCGGCTTGCCTGAGCTTTTCTAACACCTTCTCCAAGTTAGCAATGTGCTCTTCAGTGGTTTTTCCAGTTACCAGGATATCATCCAGGTAAACTGAGACACCAGCAAAACCCTGAAACAAACTGTCCATTACCCTTTGAAAGATCGCAGGGGCTGATGATACCCCAAAGGGTAACCTATTGTACACAAACAACCCTTTGTGTGTATTAATAGTTAGGAACTTTTTACAATCATCCACCACTCCTAACTGTAAATAGGCTTGTGATAGGTCTAATTTCGAGAACCTTTCACCACCTGACAAAGCTGAGAAAATATCCTCCACACGAGGTAAGGGGTACGACTCCACATGACATGCTTGATTAATAGTCAGCTTATAATCACCACACACACGAAGATCACCATTGCGTTTTAACACAGGCACAATCGGAGCTGCCCAATCTGAAAATTGAACCGGGGTTATGGTTCCCTGTTTCTCCAGGCGTTCCAATTCTTTCTCCAACTTTTCTTTCATCATATAAGGAACATTCCTTGCTTTACAGAATTTAGGTTGAGCACCCTCTTTGACATGAATCCTTACTTTAGTGCCCAATAAGGTACCTAACCCATCGGCAAACACAGGGTAGAACTTGGCTAGGAGTTCTTCAACCTTATTATTCATGCTAAACTGATGAATCTCGTGCCAATTCAATTTAAGTTTAGCTAACCAATCTCGCCCAATGAGGCTTGGCCCTTTTCCTTTTACAACGAACAACGGAAGCTCCTCCTCCTGGTGGTCAACCTTAGCAACCACCACTACCCTGCCAAGTACAGGTAAGATCTCACCAGTGTATGTTTTTAAGAGTACCTGGGATTCCTCCAGAGGTAAGGTCACTCCCGATCTCTTGATACCATTGTAAGTCTCTTCGCTCACAATAGAGAATGCTGCTCCTGTATCAATTTCCATTTTCACAACGGATCCGCACAAGTTCATATGCACGAATAATGGCTTGGATGATGTGTCCGTTACTGTGAACATTCCATAAGCACCATCTTCCACCAATCTAGACTGCTCCTCCTCTACGTAATTGGTACTAGTCGAACGATACTGTGACTTTGAATTATCCTGTCCTCTTGACTTCATTTTCGAGCGACACACCCGGGCGATGTGTCCTTTCTTTTTGCATGCTCGGCATTCTGCTTCCTTAAAACGACAGGTATTGGCTAAATGACTGTCACTACCACACCTGAAACAAACACACTTCTGGAAACGAGAAGTAGTAAAAGGCTTCTTAGATGCCTTGCTATGAGTGAACAAGACAGAGGTTCCTTGAGCTCCCTGCAACTGTCGTGTGTCTCTCTCCGCAGTCTCCATTGTCTGGGCTAGTTGTAAGCTACGTGAGAAGGTTAAATCAACTTCTGCTAACAGTCTCTGCTGTACTTTCTCATCGTTGACACCGCAGACCAGCCTATCCCTTAACATCTGGTCAAGAGTAGCCCCGAACTCACAAAATTCAGAGAGTTGTCTTAGTGCTGCCACGTAATCAGCTATGGACTCATTCTTAGCACGAACTCGAGAATTGAATTTATAACGCTGCATGATCACAGAAGGTTTGGGACAGTAGTGCTTAATAACTAACTCCACAAGGTCAGTGTATGCGATCTCTCCTGGTCTGGTAGGGGAAACTAAATCTCTAATGAGTTGGTAGGTCTTGGAACCACAAACACTCAATAGTATAGCTCGCTTCTTGTCGGCCTCAGTCACACTGTTTGCTACGAAGTACTGTTCCAGCCTTTCTACATAGGCTCTCCAGTCCTCGTGCGCTGAAGTAAAGGCAGACATTGAACCATGCACGGCCATCTCGAAAACTCTTTTCGTAATAATCCGTGTCGATCCGTTATAATCCTCGTCGCCAAATGTTATAACCTTGTTTAATACCCTAAGGTTATAGTTCTTTCACTCTTCAACGACCGTGAAAGTCCTTAATCAACTAGTAAACTAACAACCGAAGACAACAGACATTATAAGAAGACATCTTGATTTCACTCTCTGTGCAACACACGTGACACACTAAAAACGTTTATTTAGAGTCCGGACTATTGAATAATGTCATACAATTCACTTAATTATAACACAGGCCCACCACGATCACATTGCCTCACTTGCCTACCGAGTTCTAGACCTACTCCGGCGGACTTTCAGTTTAGTTAATTCCATCAATGAGAAGAAGGTTCTCTATATATCCCTCATCCGATCACATTTACTTTACTGCTTGCAAATATGACATCCCCACTTGATTAAAGATATGAAAAAATACAACGAAGAGCTACTAAATTCATTTTAAATGACTACACATCCAACTACAAGTCTAGACTAACACTTCTCTTCATCTGCTTCCTCTTATGTATCAACTGGAACTTAATGACATCATTTTCTGCTATAACAGCATCAAGCCGCCTACAGATCAATTTAATTTTATTACCTGCTCAAGCTCCACCAGATTGGGCACCCAGTCAAAAATGGTGCACATTCGCAGCAAATCCAACAACTCTCAACATTTCTTCTTTAATAGACTTCCTCGTCTATGGAACACTCTTCCTCCATTTGATCTTAATTTATCCACCACCACTATGAACATTTTTCTTTGGTCCATTTTACAAAAAAATTTGACTCTTCCAATCCATGCTCTTTCCATTTCCTTTGTCCTTGTTCTAAATGTTCATGCCTTCCACCTTCACCCATTTTTTAACATTAGCATATTCAGGCTGCTAGTATTATCTAGTATGACCTTCAGTATACACCATATCTAGAATACTAGCATTAATGCACATGTTCACCACATGCACCCAATCCTGTGGTATATTGTAAAGCATTATATATAAAATAAAATAAATTAAATTAAATAAAAAGAACCAGATCCTATCAACCGAGGTCTATAAACTCTATTGGAATGGAGCGGGGGAAACAAGACAAAGGTGAACCTGAATAAGATGAAGGTTATGAAGTTCCGAAAGGCAGGACGATTCAGGGAAATGGACACTTTCCACTACGGATCCGAAAATGTAGAAATCGTAAACACTTACATCTATTTGGGAATTACACTTCACCGACTCTAACCTTCACAAAACACATCCAGAGAAGAAAGGCCCTTGCAGTTGCAGCTTCATTAAAAGATCTTCATCAAGTCTCTATTTCGACTGCACTGAAAAAAATTTAAGACTGACACTGACTTATGGATTTGATAGCATTTCTCAACTTCTAACTTCACGGCAATTGATTGAGTTACACAGAGTAAACTGAAGAGAGCCTTACGACTTCCGAAACATGCAAGTGCCACTCTGTGCCTCCATCTATCATGTGACTGCTTACCTCTGGCCTGTATGATTCAGGATACCTTAAAAATTGCCGAAACTGCCTGGGCTAACTACATAAAACTCGAGGAGAAGCATACGAGGGAAACAATTTCCATAAAGGCCCTGCTTTTAAGAGCAACTTATGGGCACGTGCGAGACAAACCACAGACATGTGTACACACTATGTACATATGGCTGCAATATATAGATCAAGTTATCCTTTCCAGATCGAGAATATCCTGCGTGTGCAAATTTTGTGATCATCAGCTGCTGAGCTATAATATCATATACTTAGTTGTGTACGTTTGTCATGTTTGATAATAAGATAGACTTTGTTTTAAATACTCTGTGTTGAATACTCTTGTTTGTAATTTAGCCTTTGAAGGCGTATATATATTATATATTATATATAAATTTAAAAAAAATTTAAGGCCTGTGTGGCCGAACGGTGATACAATGACCATTAAAACGTTAAAACGAAGGTAAGCCCACGTGATAGCCACAGCCACAGCAGCTAGCATAAGATCATCTCTATCGAAGTCCGACCCTTTTCCCGGCTCCAAAGGTAGGTAAAGGTCGAACTATATCTATCAAAAAGTGGGGCTGCTATGGCCACTGTGGCTGCTGCAGTTCCTACAGCCCTGACACACGCACGGTATTGTTTTAGCGCCTAAACTGAAAACACCCATTTTGTGAGTAGAGCTTCCTCATGCCATTCATAGTAATGTCAATTGGCAAGCACTTTCCATTACGAGCCACAACTGCAGAGGATTCAGACATGCAAGTTTTGACTGCAAGTAACTTGGGCATGTTTATACCTTGCATACCTTATTATTATTATTAGTAGTAGTATTAGTATATATATGAAATTTCTTTTAGTATCAAAAGAGAGCAGAGAAAGTATTTTGAGCAAGTGTGCAGAATCTATGGAGCTCCAAAGCTGTAACCACAACAGTTTGTTATTATTATTATTATTATTAATAATAATAAGACTATACAGAACAGTAGTACTAATAATTATTTGGTGATCATGGTTGTGAGACTATGATTGTACATGTATCTTGACAGGCTGGTCTGATGGTCTGATGGCATTGAGCCAGCAGCCATAAAAGTAATCTTACAAGTAAACATTTGGTCAAACAATTATAATTAGCTAGACAAAGTCTGAGAGAGGTGTAGAGGTGTTTGGAGGAGATGGGATGTTGGTGCATTTGTAACAGGGACAAGCCAAGTAGAATGAGGCAAGGATTGTTGGGCTCAAAGTGACTTTCAAAATGAGACTACAAGAATTTGAGCTGATGGAACGATAGTTTGTTATATTTTCACTAACCCTCCCATTCATATGAACATAAGTGGACTTTACAAAAAACATTTTTAGAAGATCAAACTACGTAGTCATTCTCTAGTGTATGCATCCCAGTTGATATAGCCACTCGAGACTTGATGCTGGAATATAGAAACAAAGAGTTCTGGTCTCTCAAACACGACGAGGAATAGGCACTCGCTTTCCAGGATGAGTCAGAGAAGGCATCTGGTGACAACTGAACAACCAGGTGTAGTGCTTTGTTGTGCGTGTGTGTGGATATGTTGTCGGGATAACATCCAGATGCAGCGTCCAAGATGATGTCATACATGGTAGCTATAATTCGGGCCGCTGCTACTCATGTTTGTGTGGGTCACTAGGATGCCGCGTCGCCAGGCAGCAGCAAATGGCAACCAGAACTGGTTGATGATAAATCCCTCCTGATTTTCCGTGCTCTATGGGGAAGACTCAGGTAATTAAGCGGTGCAACCTCTGCCTAGCAAGCGAGTGCACAGCATTGGATGCGGCTTTAGGATTTATTAAATCATCTTTGTGGTTTTTTGGTATTTTTGTATTTTGTTATCTCCCCCTCCTCTCCCCCTCCTCTCCCCCTCCTCTCCCCCTCCTCTCCCCCTCCTCTCCCCCTCCTCTCCCCCTCCTCTCCCTCCCTTCTATCTTTTTTACTTATGAGCTACTTCTGGTGGTTTACAAAACAGCATGACCACAGACCACATGATTACTTTTCAATGACAAGACAGTTATAATAACTGAGTGAAAGATAATTAAGCCCAAGCACATGGTCCAAGTCAGTTTGCCAGCTGCTTTTGAAGTCTGAGAATGAAGAGGAGAAGATTGGATCATAGCATGGATTTGAGGCAGTTTTTTTAGAGAAAAAGGTAAGCAACAAATAGTATATCAGCGCTGCTCAATTATTAGTAATTACACACCATGTTACTTTACTATAGAGCCTGTGAATCAACCCCTCAAGTTGATGAAAGTTCTGCTGGCAATGATTGTGAGAGACAGTACATGTCTAACTCTATTGAACAGGAGTCTGTGGTAGGACAATCTTACCTTCAATCTTCTGGTACTTACTCAAGTGATGAAATTTAAACCACTGCTGCATCAGCTCCTTTACAAGAGGATCAGTCACTTTCAGGCAATGATGCTACATCTATGCAAGAGGTTCGTCCAGCAATCAGTTCAGGTGATTTTGGAGTACTAGTGTCATTAAAGAGCCAACATAACCTTTCTGACCATGAAAAGTATTTAGCTCTCAAGAAGCATTTCATTCCTTCAGCAAGCTTTAAATTTCCTCGCTGTACAATCACAATGGAAAACAGTGTTCCTTCCAGTTCAGTTGGCTTATAGTTTAGTATATTCCAAATCAGAAGATGGCGGATTCTGCAAATTTTGTGTTTTGTTTGGCCAATGTGAACCTTCAGTAAGTAGGGGTTCTTGTAAACAAGCCATTTATTAATTCTAAAAAGGCCAGTGAAAAACTTGGTGAACATTTTCCACAAGTACAGCTGCTAAAGGTAAGAGATATCACCAATCTGCAGTAGAAAAAGCTATTGCATTATGTTCTGGGATGGAACATCATGAACTGAAGGATAGACAACCGCATACACACTGAAAGCAGCAACTGAATCGCAGAAAATCAATGGAAGCTTAGATCTATCGTGGAAACTGTTATATTTTGTGGATAGCAGGGCATTGCCTTGAGAGGACACAGGGATGATAGACCTGAAGTTCAAAATAATCCATTAGCTAATCCTGGTAATTTTCTGGCCTTACTCGAGTTTCGTATCCAGGCAGGAGATGACGTTCTCAAAAAAAATATGGAAACTGTGCATTATACACCAGCAAAACAGAGCCAAATGAACTATCTCCATATGTGGTGATCTCATCAGGAAAAAAATCTTAGCAAAAGTTCAGGAAGCACGCTGTTTCTCAGTTATTGCCGATGAAGCTACAGATGATGAACAGCTGTCAATTAGCATCAGATATCTAGAAGATGGAGTTCCAAGTGAGAAATTCCTTGCTTTCATTGAATGTGACCAAGGTGTCAGTGGGGGAGCTATTGCAGATAACATCCTCAGTAAACTTACTGAATGGCAATTAGACTTACAATCACTCTGTGGCCAAGCTTATTATGGGGCAGGAGCAATGGCCAGAAAAAATTAAGGGTTTGCTGCTTGGATAAATGCAAAATATACCAAGGAATTCTATACACATTGTGTCTCACATAGGCTCAACCTTTGTGTCATGAAGTCATGAAGTGTTGCACCATCCGTGATGTTATAACAACATGATGCAAATTGCTGACTCTATGTCACGATTTTTCAGCAACTCACCTAAGAGACAACTAGCATTAGAAAAGTGGATCATGGAGTGTTTCCTAGTGGCGAGAAGAGGCGCAAGCTGAAAGAGATGTGCAGAACGCATTGGGTTGAACGTCATGAGGCATTTGAAATATTTATTGATCTATTCATACCTACTCTAAGTTGTTTGGAAGCTATAGGAAATAGCCAGCAAAATGAATGGAACAGACACAATCTCTTTCCGATGCCCATTCATTGCTTAATGGAATGTGTCGCTTCTCGTTTGTGGTAGCTTTAGTGCTGACACAGATGCAAAGGGGCCGAGTGTAAAGCTGCAAGGTCGTTATGTTGATGTTGTTCGAGCCTACAGAGATGTAGAAGTGGCAAAATCTTCACTGAAGAGCAATCGCTCTAATATTGATGCATTTCATAATCGTCTATATGAAGATGCCCTTACCATAAGCCAGAGTGTTGGCATTGAAGAATCGTGTCCAAGAATTGCAAACAGACAGCAACATCGTCAAAATATGCCTGCAGAAAATTACTACAAGCGTGTTCTTACTATTCCAATGCTAGACCATCTGATTTCAGAGCTTGACAATCTATTTGGTGATTTGGTGCTGATACTGAGATAGTTGTGGAATTTATGGAATTGTTGCCCTCATCACCTGATTTACAGCATAGCAATTTCAGGAACCTGTTAGGGTGTTATGAGGATGACCTGCCTTCTTATGTTGCCTTTGACAGTGAGTTGGATTTGTGGAAGACCAAATGGACAAGTCAAGAAAAGTCTGTCGCTAAAGAGCTGAATACTCCCGAAAAGGTTATCCAGAATATTGACCAAGATTACTTCCCCAACATTTATGTGCTATTTCGTATCAAGGATTCTGGGCAATTTATCAAGCATATTCAAAGTGAATGTTTGGCCCAGAATGAGTGTCTTGTCAGTTTTGATGTTTCCTCTCTTTTTACAAATGTTTCCATTGATGAAGCTGTGGAAGTTATTATTGGAATGTTGATGAAGGATGAGAGCTTGTGTGAGAAAACTGACAGGATTTCTGAGCTCTTGGAATTGTTCCGGACAATAGTTGAAGCCGCTCAAGGTAACTGTAGGTCATTAGCAAATAATATCCCAGATGATCGTAAGAAGCAATATCTTTCTCATCATTCCAAACCTTCTTCTGATCATCTTCATTCACATCAGGTTACCAAAGTAGGAAAAACCTGGAGTGTATCCTTCCAGCTTGGATGGTTTTCATGGCAACTCTTCCAGTCACTAGTTGCGAATGTGAGAGGTCAATAAGCATGCTACGGCTAATTAAAACTTCCCTCAGAAGCACAATGGGACAGGAGCATTTAAATAGGCTATATAGTAATGATGTATTTTCATCGATATATTCCTCTTGAGCCCATGGATGTGTCAAAGAATATTCTATTTGGCAACCATGCCGACTTCTCCTAGCAAATCCTATCGATTAAGATTTTTTGTTAAAAAAGAACACTCCCCCCTCCCTAACACACACACACACACATACACACACACACATGTCATCAGTTCCTAGATTTTAAACCACAGTATATATGATTTTCAATGTCAATTAGGACCCCCCCCTCCACTATTCCTCGATCCGTCCCTGCTCCCGCTCCTCTCCCCCTCCTCTCTCCCTCCTCTCCCCCTCCTCCCCCCCCTCCTCTCCCCCTCCTCTCCCCCTCCTCTCCCCCTCCTCTCTCTTTACCCCAAAAAATTGTATGACTTCAACCCCCCCAAAAGGTTACATAAAGATAAATCTTAAAGCATGTTATGTCAGCTGACAAGAAGGAAGGATTTGGAGGCAGCATTGGTGGCTATTTCTCACACAGGCTCAGGAAGGTGTTAGTGGTATGGCTTGCTGCTACTGGAAGGAGGTCTGTCATCAATGGAATGAGGGAAGATGCTACTACTCCAGATGCCGGTCTCACCATGTCTGCTCGGGATGCATCCCATGCCGCAGTGCCCCGCAGTGGGAAGACAGGAGTGTGGTCCATTGAGGCAACCAGGCTAACCAACATCAGCAAGATTCCAAACTCCATCGCAGCCCCAAAGCCAAGGGAGGTTCATATAACTCAATAAATACAAGTAACTATTTGCAACGTGTGTAGGATGTTAAGCTGATGCATCCAGGAGTTATGTGGAAGAGAGTAGTGTGGTAGAGACTAGTGGGCAGGGTGTATAGTGTGGCAGGGTGTAGTGTGGCAGGGTGTAGAGTGGCAGGGTGTAGTATGGCGGGGTGTAGTGTGGCAGGGTGTAGTGTGGCAGAGTGTAGTGTGGCAGGGTGTAGTGTGGCTGGGTGTAGTGTGGCAGAGTGTAGTGTGGCAGGGTGTATAGTGTGTAGTGTGGCATGGTGTTATATGGCAGCATTTAGTGTAGTAGGTGGCAGGGTGTTGCTTGGAAGGTGTTGGGTAGCAGGGTTTAGTATGGTAGGGTGTAATATGCAGTGTTGCCATAATTTTTGGTAATTTCCAAATTACTCGCCTGTGTTATCAAAAAAAATTGGCAACAAAAAATCCAAACAAAATCCAAACAACAATTTGAATTTCATTTTTTTTTTTTTTTTTTTTTTTTTTTTTAGGATAGAAATTACATATAATAGTATGCCTAAAAACAATTTCATTGAGAAATAACATACTAAAGTGTTTATAGCATTTACACATGTCTTTAATAGTTCAGTGTCCGGTTTAAACTCTTAGCATTTTTTAGGAACATTGAATTGCACTGTTAAAAGTGAATTTAATGTAGAAATTTCTAGTCTGTTTCTGTGCTTCATTTTGTTGAGACCAATGTGGCTGAATAAACGTTCGGTACATTGCCATGGGTAGAATGGCTTTTGCATGTTTTGCCAATGTGGAGTAGTGATACTCAGTTTCCAAGCAGTCTTTGATTTGGCTGATTGCATGGCAATACTTATCCACCTCTGTGAGGTCGTGACTTTAGGAGATAATGGCAATCCATAAATTCCTCTTTAAGGCTGGGTTTGTCACCAACTTGAACTACCTGAAGAACACACTCTGCTGCAGCAAGCACCTAAACAGCCATATTGTATTGTTGGGTAAGCCTGGTTGAAGCCATTTGAGATTGGAGAGTAACTTGTGACTCATAGGTAATCGTTTGACCGCTCCCTTGGCTGCAGCAATCCACCAAGCTTGGATAGTCTCCCTAAATTTTCTCACATCTTCAGATGATAATCCATCCTCTTCTTCAAGGCATGATAGTGGGTTGTGACCTACGAAAACTTTGTGTAAGGGAGATACTCTTCTGAGTTATCAATACACACTTGTGAAACATGTTCAGCAGCACACACGTACTCAGAATTCATTAACCGCAACAGAAATGTTCGTATTAAGCCATCGAGCTCTTGGTAGAGAACAAGAAGAATTGGAGATTGCTGCTGCATGTACCTGTTGAAATTATTAACAATTGGTAATGCAGAACATAGAAAGAGCAAGTAAGCTTTGGTCAGAGGCTTTTCAAGTACAATTCTTACTCTTCTCACTACTGCCTGCTTATCCACTGTACTTCGAAAGTATGAGAGTAAGAAGATCTTTACACAAGCTTCAAGGCTGAGCCATCGTGTTTGGCATGCTTTTAACAACTTGTGTGGCTTGCATTCCCACAAAACTCTGAAATTCTTCAAACTGTCGCAGCCTCCTTGGGCTCTTCTGGAAATAATACCATACATCAGTTGTCAGATCTTCCAATTCATCAGGCAATACTTTAGGCCTCATTTGCTATTAGTGCTGCTATGTGACAATGACAATGAAGAGACTAAAGCTGGCTGCTTACATCGTAACTGTGACATCACTGAATTTCATGCTCCCAACATTACATTGGCCCCATCTGTACCTAATCCGACAAGATTATCATAAAGGATGGTAGTGGATTCTTGAAAATGCTTATCGATTGCGTTAAATAGCAGCTCTGCAGTTGCCCTCTCTACACTCTCTAGGGCAAAGAAGACACATCTCACCGTTCCTTGGGTGTTATCGAAGAATCGAAGCATAATATATAGCAGCTTGTTGTGTAACGGTAATATCAGTTGTCTCATCAGTTTGGAGGCTGAAGTATTTAGTCTCTCTAACTGCTGCGGAAATGGTTTTCCAACAATCCTGGGCAATAACTTTCAACACAGCTGTTGCTTTAGTACTGCTGCACTTGCAATAGAAGAATAAGGACTTGAATAGTTTGGTACAATGATCTCCCAATTGAAAGGCAAGATGGTGCTCTCCAAGGAAATATGCGAAGAGTACTTCTGCAAGGATTACAGACTCCTCTCTTATTGGCCCAAAGTAGGACTGTAGGAAGTACACCCACACCATCCTTTTCTGAGTGTTTGTGTAATTTCATTTCCTGATATCTCCTGAGATCTCTAGTAACCTCTTCCAAGGTTTATATCACGAGAGCACTTCATACAGAAGGCAAAAGAAGATCCCTTTCTCGAAGTTGTGGCCCATGGGAAAGTCTTTGCATACTGTCTACGATAGACTTTTTCCAGACTTAGAAGACCTGATAGATGTAGAGATTTGACTGTCAATGTCAATTTGTGAAACCTCATTATCAGAGTCAGAATCCATATCTGAAGAATCTTCTTCTGGTAACCTTGAAGTACTGGGTTCTGAAGATGCCATAGCTAACTCTCTCTGACACTCACTGTGAAAGATTCCAACTCTTGCACAAATCAGGCTTTAAATGCTCAACCAGATAGCTCAGGCATGAGCATGCACAAAGGGTTCTGAGGCATATGTATTGTTGTACCGCTAATTATCATACCTCTCCCTCCCTCCCACTAGGCCATAGCAACCTGCCCTGATATCACTGTGCTTATTTTTTAAGTCAGCGAGGTTTCTTATAAGTAAAGATTGTATCTCTCACTTTTTCTATCACTAGGGTCACAGAAGAATCATCTGGTAAGGTGTAGAGATACATTGTTTTTGGCAGTTGTCAAGTTATTGTGCCCCTCCCCCTCTGTGCTGGGATTTGTGTTTGAACTTTGGATCCATCTAGTAGTTGTTATCCTATTTCCTTTCTGTAAGCCCACAGTGACCCAGTCTCACAATCCTAATAGTAAATACCATCTTGCTTCCATTCTGTAACCAACAGTGACTCAGAAATAGTAAATACCAGCCAGAAGTCTGCAGAATCTCTTAGAGAAATGCCCACTGGGGCAGAGGGAAAGTTCCATTAATGTCTCAGGAAGCTGAGGGAATGACTGATAGTCAGCCTCAGCACAGGTGGTGCTGCAGGTGTATCATGGTATCCTTATCTCTGAAGAGGACTAGGAGTGGAGGCCTCACATGGAGACACTAGCTAATAGCCAGTGTAACTTACAGGACTTTTTTATATATATAGAGGGGAGGTTAGAGTCAGTGATATTATGAGAGGTGGCAGATGGGAAGGAGATTATTCCCATAGCAGGAAGGAGGGGTCGGGGGGAGGGGGGTTGGGTTGGAGATGGCCTCCTCTCTTCCCCCCTCCCCCCCAAGAAACATAATAGCAACCTACAGTGTATTATTTTACATATATATTCGAGAGCAAGTGCATGAAGAATGTGTGACCTGTTTAGAGATGACTGTTAGTACATGTTGTTTGCTATTATAAACGTGCTTATTCTACTCCTGCCATTTCTCTCTTCTTCAACCCATAATTAGCACTCACCCTAACCATCCTTCAGTCCTCTCCCTCCCCCCTCTCTCCTTCTCCTCCAGCCTCCCAGTGCTAGTTAGGAGCACTTCTATGTCACACATAGCCATAATATCCTCAAGAATCTCTTCCACTCCTCTGGATGCTCTTCAACTTTTTTTAATTTTTGTGTGATGTGCAGGAACACACATGTACTTTGACCTTGGGAAATGCACCTTGTCATGGGTACTATAATGGATGGTTATCCAGTAGTTGAAGTTCCAGTTCCAGGAAAGCTCTACCAAAGTTGGGGGGGGGGGGGGGGTTACAGTGGTCTGTAAATATAATGGTCTATGTGACCAGTGTTTAGCCACACATACATGTATTAAATGGTTGCAAATTCAGAGTTAAAAGCACCTCTTGGACCCACACTCTCTGCTTGGATAAGTGAGGTTCAGAGTTAGGGGCACCTCTTGGTCCCACACTCTCTGTTTGGATAAGTAAGGTTCAGAGTTAGGGGCACCACTTGGACCCACACTCTCTGCTTGGATAAGTGAGGTTCAGAGTTAGGGGCACTACTTGGTCCCACACTCTCTGCTTGGATAAGTGAGGTTCAGAGTTAGGGGCACCACTTGGACCCACACTCTCTGCTTGGATAAGTGAGGTTCAGAGTTAGGGGCACTACTTGGTCCCACACTCTCTGCTTGGATAAGTGAGGTTCAGAGTTAGGGGCACCTCTTGGTCCCACACTCTCTGCTTGGATAAGTGAGGTTCAGAGTTAGGGGCACTACTTGGTCCCACACTCTCTGCTTGGATAAGTGAGGTTCAGAGTTAGGGGCACCTCTTGGTCCCACACTCTCTGCCTGCATAAGTGAGGTTCAGAGTTAGGGGCACCTCTTGGTCCCACACTCTCCTCCCTCTCTGCCTGCATAAGTGAGGTTCAGAGTTAGGGGCACCTCTTGGTCCCACACTCTCCTCCCTTACTGCCTGCATAAGTGAGGTTCAGAGTTAGGGGCACCTCTTGGTCCCACACTCTCCTCCCTTACTGCCTGCATAAGTGAGGTTGTATTGCATTTTTATTTCCTCGTTATGTAATTGACCATGTCTCTACATGGATAAGCAATTTGGAAAATTATAACGACATCTCTTCCTCTGTAGATTATTACTAATATATGCATTCCAGAACACACTGGACTGCAATATTAAAGTTTGTTGAGGCAGGTTGAAGTAGGTTGACAATTATAATGGACCTTCTCGATAAATTTTGTACTCTCTTGACATTGATTTTTAACGAAATTCGTTTTTCCACTCACGCACTTGACGATGTACTTACATTTTAACACCTAATGAAAAAGGTCATAGGGCTTCCTCTAGCCAATGGTACCAATTTCAAACCTTTAGTATTTTGGCTGAAGTTTTGGGGATTCAGGTTTTTGAGGTCCCTCCATATTAGGATCTAGTAACTTGCCTATAGTTATACCTATGAAACATATGTTAGTATCAAAAGAGAGCACACAGAGAGACCTATCTTTTGAGCTATATATCAAGTCTATACCATGAAGTTTGCTGAATCTATGGAGCTCTAAAGTTGTAACCATAAGTTTAAAAAAAATTTTAATGCCATTGTCTCCATTATGTTGAAGTTGGTTAACTATATCTCTATGGGAACACACACTGGAGAATCCTCATGAAAATTATTTCGCCATGATGACATCATCAATACTCTAGAGATCAGTACTGGATTAGGACTTCACTATAGGGTATTAACAATATTAATTCCTTGTGTATCCCCAGACTTCTCTATTCCTTTCTATAGGGTACTAATTCATGATGGAGGTCTCCAGAACCCTATTCCCTTCCAACACCCCAAACCAAATATCTTGTATGCAGCCTCATTGTGATAGGGATGGCAGCATTCTAGGGCTATTCCAGTATCCTGGGAGTTTATTTGTGCAATAAATCATGGCAACCTGATGTCATATAAAAATGGGGTCCTGCCATGGGGGCTCTACTCTCATGTGAATATATATAGGGGCCCTATGGCATGGGGGGCCATTCTCATATGAATATAGGCTGTGGGCCGGGGGGGGGGGGGGGGGGGGGGGGGATCATAAAGCTCCCTGGTTACCTTTGGGCTCCATATTATTCAAGAGCAACGGATTTTTTAAAGTTTTTACAAAGCTGATTCCAACTCCCACACAGCGTATGATACAACTGGTCACATCCGTCACATTCAATCAAATCGTCATAGAGTTCTGGTAACTTGCAATCAATGTCAAGCTGATGTCTGGAGAACCATTGCTGCACATAGACAGCAGCAGAAGCAATGATGACACGCTCTCTGATAGATACATTCCCAATTCTTCCTACTTGAAATCCGTCACACACAATCATCTCCATTTGCTATATATTGCATAATAACAAAATTACAAAATTACAAAAATATTATATAGAACTTCCTCTCAAGTAATTATAACACCTATATACTCTCAAGTAATTATAATACCTCCTACTCTCAAGTAATTATAATACCTGCTACACTCAAGTAATTATAATACCTCAGCAAATGTGATGGCAAATACTCCACAATCACCTGTTGTTGCTGTGCTGCAGGACATTAAACTGAAAGAAACTTCCCTGAAGAGGTTTTTGAGTGTTTTGAGAGAAAACTGCCTGAAATAGCTCATTCTTGTCAAAATGGCCACATGAGGTTCCTATAACATTATGAAACTCTTTAAATTACAGAAAATTGCATTTTGGTGAAAACTTCCCCTTTTTAACCAAAAGACATCTGCTTCCTCTGTTACTCTCGCCTTATAACTAAGGGTCCGCTGCACTTACAAACTTGAGGAAAGTGGCATCTCACTTAATTTGGAGTCATACACACTGATGGTGTCATTGAAGGCAGTTTATGTCACCCAATGGAACTGCTCAGTGGGTGATGAGTCTGAATAGAGTCACTGTCTGATATTACTGTACAAAACCATTGTTCTGTGCAAGAAGGGTTGTCTGCAGGCCTCCATGCTATGGAAATTGCTGTTGTGTAATAAAGGTAATATATATGTCTGTCACTCTCATTTCGAGCTAAAATCTCCTTCATTGACTTGTCTTCAACACACTGCTTCTTATCCTCTCTTTTCATTTCCTCTCTTCTTCTTGACCATTAACTGCTCACATTGTATATATACAACTTCTCTCTTCTCCTTGACCATTAGCTGCTCACAATGAATGCAACTTCAGCCTTGCAATGTTTGAATTATATTTCCAGCCTTCCTCAGTTGATAAACACCTTTTCCATGGTTACATGCAGGGCCACACTGGATTTAGTTCCACACGCTTTCTCCATTTATCTGCCGTGTTCTCAACAAGAACTTCAGCTCCAATTGGCAAATGTGGAGGATGCTTACGATGTCGGTTTACTTTTGTTTCTTCTGTGGATCATCAATATTATATTTTGCACTAGTAACTTTTTCTCTTGATTGAAGGAGTTTCTCCATAATGGCTTCAAAACTTGTCTTGTCTTCATCATCACGCAAGCAGCTCAGCATCAATAGGAACTTCCGAAGTATCACATGTTGTTGGCAGAGCATATAATAAGGGAAGTGTTTAGTGGATGCTTGCCTGAATGCTACGAATCACATCACAACAGTATTGAGTTGTTCATCACAGTTATGATGATCGTCATCAACATCCTTGGGTAGACTTTGTGAGAGTGTTAGGTTAAACTGCTCTGAAACCATTTGCCTCCATTATGAGGGGAGAAATACAATGCTGTGATACTTATTCAGCATTCAGTGGAGCTACTCGATTCAGAATGTTCTGAGAGGTGTCCTTATTTCAGGAGTGTGTTAATGTAGATAGAGATTTTTACATTTTAGGGTGTCCACATTAAGGGGCTCTGCTGTAATAGATAACACACCGTGCAGTTACTTTTACCTGATGATGGCAGGCACTAGTAGTTCAGTGTTCTGTTCTGGTCAACATACAACTCATCTGAGAATTCATTGAAAAATTACCGCTCGGATCATTTCAGAACTGATGGACATCTATGCCTACATAGAACCTGCAAACATCAGAGCCATTTAAAAGTTCAATACCTACATAGAACCTACAAACATCAGAGCCATTTAAAAGTTGATAATGCATGCATGTCATTACACTGGAATATAACAAACTTTACTATTCTATGAGCTGCTTTATCAGGAAGAACTCTAGCTTCTGCCCATTTCCAGAAATAGTCCTACTGGTGTTTCTATGAACAGTCCAATTAGACCTATCCCAACTTGATGCCAGAGCTTAGGCTCCGACAGGAATAGGGTGCAATACACAAGAAGCCTTCTTAAGTTTCTAATAGTGTTCTGGCACGTGTCATGTGATGAAATCTACAGCAGTTATTATAACACATGTTTTCATACGTACTAAATACCATTACTCATCCCAGGCCAATACTTCAATGACATCATATTCACAACCGTTGATTGATGACTGGCATGGATGCTTCAGTTCTGATAATCTCTGGGTAGCATCTTCAATGGTAAGTCTTTTCAAACTTTCCTTCCCTATAAGGAGAGCTATAGCAAGTATCTAAGCAACAATACCTATAGCAGTATCTAAGCACAACAGCTATAGCAGTAACTAAGCAACCTATAGCAGTGTCTAAGCAACAACAGCTATAGCAGTATCTAAGCACAACAGCTATACCAGTATCTAAGCAACAATAGCTATAGTATCTAAGCAACAATAGCTGTAGCAGTATCTAAGCAACAATAGCTGTAGCAGTATCTAAGCAACAACAGCTATAGCAGTATCTAAGCAACAATAGCTATAGCAGTATCTAAGCAACAACAGCTATAGCGGTATCTAAGCAACAACAGCTATAGCATTAACTAAGCAACATTACCTATAGCAGTATCTAAGCAACAACAGCTATAGCAGTATCTAAGCAACAATAGCTGTAGCAGTATCTAAGCAACAACAGCTATAGCAGTATCTAAGCAACAATAGCTATAGCAGTATCTAAGCAACAATAGCTATAGCAGTATCTAAGCAACAATAGCTATCGCAGTATCTAAGCAACAATAGCTATAGCAGTATCTAAGCAACAACAGCTATAGCAGTAACTAAGCAACATTAGCTATAGCTATAGCAGTATCTAAGCAACAATAGCTATAGCAGTGTCTAAGCATAGGAGGACTAAGAGGAGTTCCTTTCAAATGCGTCCATCCTTTCAAATGCATCCATCCTTTCAAACACATCCATCCTTTAAAACATGTCCATCCTTTCAAATGCGTCCATCATGCTTCTCCTGAATGGTCAATGTCAATCTTAAAATAATTGTGCCGGGATGGTAGATGTCAGCTATGTGATGAAGGTGTTGTGGAAGATGTTGTGCATTTCTTGTTGTACTGTGCGGAGGTTGCTGATGATTGAGAAAGATTATTGGATATGGTTGAGGGCATTGAATGGTCTGAAGAGTGGGTGGTAGAATGGAGAAATGAAGATGATGAAGAGAGAGTAGTCCTAACGTTGGGTAGATCAGTATATAGCAGGGGTGAGGAAGAGGTGTTGGATAGGGTAGACAGAATTGTTGGGAATTGTGCTCAAATGGTGGGAGAAGAGGTGTTTGGCACCTCCCTCCCCCTCCCCTTCCCCCTCGTCATACCCAACTCTTTTGTAATTCTTTGTAATTCACTATACTCATTATGTTGTTGTTGTTTTCTCTAGTAGCCATTGTGATTTATTGTTTGTAGTGGCATATCTCAAGACTCAACACAACAACTAATTGCGTGTTATATAGTTTCTGTGCTTCCTTCTCATTCGTGTGTCGAGCCAGAACAACGAAAATTGTAATAGAGTGAAGTCGTTCTGTGTCTAGGGATTACACAGCAGGTCTCCAAGTGCGGGTGGAATGCGCATGCCTCGTGCTCACGCATGCCAAAGCGTATTTATGCGGCGAGTAAAAATCAGTCCGTGCTTCTGCTGATGGTGGCCGATAGCGGTGTCAACATCACTACCTGCCACATGGAGCTGTAGTGACCATGCCCACATTCTACACTCCTCTGGCCCGCGAGACAACCAGCTAACAACCCTAAGGCTGAGTTGGGCTCTCAGTCTGCTGTACAATACAGGTGACTATTATTAGCGTGCGGATTATTAGCATGCGGTCAAGGAAATTGGGAAATAATTCCAGGCTCAGGCCTCCTCGCTCGCTCCCTACACACACCCTTATTGTATAAGGCCACTTCAGATTAATTTCCGGTTTTTCTAATCCAGGAAGTCATTAAATCAATGCTGGGTAATCAATTTCCTCTTATCCAGGAAGTCATTAAAAATGTTTAATCAATTTCCGCTTATCCAGGAAGTCATTAAAAATCAATGCTGGGTAATCAATTTCCTCTTATCCAGGAAGTCATTAAAATCAATGCCTGGTAATCAATTTCCTCTTATCCAGGAAGTCATTAGAAATCAATGCTGGGTAATCAATTTCCTCCTATCCAGGAAGTCATTAAAAATCAATGCTGGGTAATCAATTTCCTCTTAACCAGGAAGTCATTAAAAATCAATGCTGGGTAATCAATTTCCTCTTATCCAAGAAGTCATTAAAATCAATGCTGGGTAATCAATTTCCTCTTATCCAGGAAGTCATTAAAATCAATGCTGGGTACAAACACACCTGTGCAAACCAATAGTTGGTGCTGTGTTTTGAAAAGTCCCTATAAATACGGAATTTAAGAAATATATATATATCACTTTACAGCAGCTCTAGATGACTTTAGTAGCCCTGAGAGACTGAGTCATTACCTAGCAGCATGGGATAGAGGGCTATAATTAGGGGGTGACAGTATGCATATAGCCCTGAGGGACTGGGTCATTACCTAGCAGCCTGGGATAGAGGGCTATAATTAGGGGGTGACAGTATGCATATAGCCCTGAGGGACTGAGTCATTACCTAGCAGCCTGGGATAATGGGTTATAATTAGGGGGTGACAATATGCATATAGCCGAGTCATTACCTAACAGCCTGGGATAGTGGGTTATAATTAGGGGGTGACAGTATGCATATAGCCGAGTCATTACCTAGCAGCCTGGGATAGTGGGTTATAATCAGGGGATCACAGTATGCATATAGCCCTGAGGGACTGGGTCATTACCTAGCAGCCTGGGATAGGGGTCTATAATTATGGGTGAGGGAGTATTATATCTGAAATGAAGGTTGTGGTCAAAGAGAAATTTATTTAGCTGGTATTTTAACATTGGCATCAATCAAAGGCTAGGACTTCCGTAACTGGGGCAGGTGGTTGCAATGAAAGTGAACACTTTCTTGTTGATGATAAAACATGTTTTAGTTTTTTAAGCATCCAGCTGCTCTTGTATTGATGCATGAGGACGGCTGTGCTGGGTGCATTTGAAGTGACCAATTGGTTCCTATTAAAAAAAGCACATCTTTCAGCTCAAGAATCGTCACCAATGGTCAGTGGGAACACACACCAGTCAGTGGGAACACACACCAGTCAGTGGGAACACACACCAGTCAGTGGGAACACAGTCAGTGGGAACACACACCAGTCAGTGGGAACACACACCACACACACCAGTCAGTGGGAACACACCAGTCAGTGGGAACACACACCAGTCAGTGGGAACACACCAGTCAGTGGGAACACACACCAGTCAGTGGGAACACACACCAGTCAGTGGGAACACGCCAGTCAGTGGGAACACACCAGTCAGTGGGAACACACACCAGTCAGTGGGAACACACCAGTCAGTGGGAACACACACCAGTCAGTGGGAACACACACCAGTCAGTGGGAACACACACCAGTCAGTGGGAACACACACCAGTCAGTGGGAACACACACCAGTCAGTGGGAACACACACCAGTCAGTGGGAAGACACACCAGTCAGTGGGAACACACCAGTGAGTGGGAACACACCAGTCAGTTGGATAACAATGTTGGGAGAGACTCAAGGAGAACTGATGCTGATGTAAATAGCTAAACACACGCACACACACACACACACACACTTCTCTAAACATTTTCTGTGGGAATCCAAATATGTGGAAGTGGGCGGAGTAGGTTGTAAGCCTCCAGGCTAATATGATCTTGTCAGGAAGTAGTGACCCTTAATACCTGGCCAGGAAGTGAAATACTAACCAGCAGTGAGTGGTACATCAAACTCTCGGGCAACTACTCCCTCTCTGTCAAGTATATATAACTGGAATCTCCCTTCCTCTAAGATAGTGAGCCAACATCTCTCTACTTCAAACTTTATCAACTTGTATCTCTCCAGTTTACTAGCTGTGTGTTCAAGTTTGACACAACACTATCAGTCACTAAAGATGTCTTCCCAAAGAGAGACTGATCTCTGCGACTCTTATCAACTTAATGAAAGTGACATCAAGACATTATTGGAGATCATAATTGAAGCAAATGGTAAATGGCAAGAAATAGGTATGGTCCTACACCTGCCTGGATACGTCCTCAGTGAGTGCAAAAAGGCAAATAATACTCTCAGTCTGAGCAACGTTCTCTTAGAATGTATGAGACGGCGGCCGAACAACGAAGACATTACCCTGAAAGCTATCATATGTGCACTCAAGAGTCCATTTGTTGGAAGATCTGATGTTGCAGAAAAAGTGATGAAGGAATTCAAACCAAATAGTATGGCCACTGTGTGCTCTAATGTTTAGCTAGCATGAGGGATGGTGCAATGGCTAGGGTTATGACCAGGACAGTGGAACCTTAGCCGTGGCTAGGGTTAAGTCAGTGGCTATGGTTAGGGACAGGGTGTGCTGGGATTAGGGCCAGAGCAAAGGCTAGTGTTAGGACCAGAGCAGTGGCTAGGGTTAGTGTTAGGGCAGTGAAGGCTAGGAGCAGGAACTAGCTGGGGTTAGGGCCAGAGCAATGTCTAGGATTAAGACTAGGGTGGGCAATGACTAGGGTTAGGGCCAGGGCAGTGGCTAGGGTTAGGGCCAGGGCAGTGGCTAGGGTTAGGGCCATGGCAGTGGCCAGGGTTAGGGACAGGGCAGTGGCTAGGGTTAGGGCCAGGACAGTGGCTAGGGTTAGCAGTGGCTAGGGTTAGGGCAGTGGCTAGGGTTAGAGACAGGGCAGTGGTTAGGGTTAGGGACAGGGCAGTGGTTAGGGTTAAGGCCAGAGCAAAGGCTAGGGTCATGGCCAGGGTAATGGCTATGGTCTAGAGTATAGGAATGTAGCAGGAGCAAGACACAATATTAGCTGACTCAGCTCAGCCTAACGCCATAACCAGTTCAGAACAAGTCATTGCTAAAGATTATTAGCTGTTTTATTGGAAGCCCAAGGTAAACAAATACCTACTCTGTGCTTTGGTTCTTTAGCTTCTCCATGGCCCTGGCTGGCAGAGGATCCCAACAGTGTTACTACTCCGCTGGCAGAGGATCCCAACAGTGTTACTGGGTGCTCTGGTTCTTTAGCTTCTCCATGGCCCTGGCTGGCAGAGGATGCCAGTGTTACTTTGTGGTTGTTTAGAGTCCCTACATATACAAAGTAGCGACAATGAACAATTGGTGGCCATTTCGTTTCCATGACGACTCCGTGTTAAATTGCCCTAAGGCCATTGCTGTGCATCTCATCCATTACACTATTATATATTCTCTCTATAGCCTCCCTTTCCTGAAGATGTAAATCTACTGGGAGAGGCATTTGTACACCTTGGAAACTGTTAGCTCCACCCACTTCCACCCCCGCTGAAAATTAAATTGAAACACTTGCTAACATATGCCTACTCTTGATAATGAATAAACAACGAGAGATTGTACATTTGAATGTTAAGTAGACGCAGTTTCTATTTTTATAGTATTAACTATTTCACTTTTGATGCACATGTTTTACTGTCCATTTCTGGACAATTCCTTCGACTACTTAGCATGAGTCCATTTTGTTTCTTAACCAAAGAAGTGAAGTCTTGTTGACATATTTAGATATCAGTTTCTTTTTACACACTGTTCAAAGAATTGGAAGACCTCTACCTGGTCACAGATCTATTCAAGCACAAATTAGTTCATGCTTCTTTTCTTGAAAAGCACATTTTCAATTGATCTGAATGTTTTCCCCCTACTTGCAAAGCATCTGAAAGGCTTTATCAGAAACACATTTCAATGCATCTTTCATATACTCTTTCAAGAGGGTCAACTTAGCTACTGAAAGTGTACCAATCGGTCCTCCTGCTGTGCCCCAGCTAGGCGAGCAGAATAGGTCTTCTCATTCATAGCTGCACTATCTAGACAATACGCTGCCAAGTGGAAGAGACTAGGCTCCTCTACTTCAGGTCCGCACAGTTCTTCTACATCTTGCCAATCCTCCATTTCTAGTTGAAGAGCTTGCTCCTTTGAATACACGCCGCCCTCAGTTGCAACAAATCTGCGATCATCCTCATCATAGCTACTGGTGGTTGTACTGTGAATTGTGCAATGGAGATCAATTTGAGGGTGATCTAAACTCTAGTGGTGAAGGTACAGGTTTCCTAATGCGGACCTGTGAGAATGTGTTCTCCAGAAGATCTTGGGTGAGTCAGCCAGCCATTCGGAAGGAGAAGCTCTCTACACAGGTTCTTCAGCAAGGCTCTGGACTGATGTTGTGCTGGGGACAAAACCTGTCTGGACAGGTTTTCAGGTTGTCTTAGTTCCGACTTTCAGACTTTCGAATATGCTGATCTGACAGCCTTTTCATAGTCTTCAACATTAAACTTGCTGGGTGCTGAGGAGCGGTGCCTGCTTGTCACCACTTGCTGAGTGCTGAGGAGCGGTGCCTGCTTGTCACCACTTGCTGGGTGCTGAGGAGCGGTGGCTTGGCACCACTTGCTGGGTGCTGAGGAGCGGTGCCTGCTTGTCACCACTTGCTGGGTGCTGAGGAGCGGTGCCTGCTTGGCACTACTTGCTGGGTGCTGAGGAGCGGTTGCCTGCTTGGCACTACTTGCTGGGTGCTGAGGAGCGGTTGCCTGCTTGTCACCACTTGCTGGGTGCTGAGGAGCGGTGCCTGCTTGCTGGGTGCTGAGGAGCGGTGCCTGCTTGATGAACCAAGCTGTTTCCTCATACTCTGCTTTGTTACCAGTGTTCGTATTGTCCACCAAATAGTTACCACTGCTGAGATCGCGGCTCAGAATGCTTGTTGCACCACTAACTTCTTTTTTTTAAGGCTTGAAGTTAGGTGCTCTCCGGCTTCAATTCTGGAACCAACGTCGAGTCAGAGAATTCCTGAAATTCACTCGAATGTTAGATTAATAGCTAGTCACTTGCTTGCATTTTAAGTCGAACTCTTACTGTGACATCTGACAGCTCAAAAACATTCAAATTGACTAGAGCAGCCATGATGTTAGCTTCTCTCTTGAACTGCCTCCTTCGTGTGGATGTTGACTTATGTGGTAATATTGACGGCACAGCTCTAGACTTCAACGGTGTGTTTTCATCCAACCCTCCATTTTCAAACTGATCATCGGTGAAGTGCCCCTGGGTGTACATTATAACTGATACCAATTCTCCTCTGCATTAGGTGTTCTTTGCAATTGTAATAATAGGTAAAAGCAATTCTTTACGCTTGTTCTTTCCCCTTGCATCAAGTAGCAAAGCTACCATCACTTCACAAAAGATTGCAAATTGCTTGGAATGTATACATACAAATTACTTATAGGCTGAACAACCCGGCATCTTGTGACCAACTAAGTAACTCGTTGACTAAGTGTGCACTGGACCCAAATAGCTTTGTACTTTACCAATGACTGTCGCTACTCTGTATATGTAGATCCTCTAGCTTTTGCATGGCCTGGCTAGCAGACAGTGTCACTGTGTACTCTGGTTGTTTAGCTTCTCCATGGACCTGGCTGGTAGACAGTGTTACTGTGTGCTCTGGTTGTTTAGCTTCTCCATGGCCCTGGCTGGTAGACAGTGTTACTGAGTGCTCTGGTTTGTTTAGCTTCTCCATGACCCTGGCTGGTAGACAGTGTTACTGTGTGCTCTGGTTGTTTAGCTTCTCCATGGCCTGGCTGGTAGACAGTGTTACTGTGTGCTCTGGTTGTTTAGCTTCTCCATGACCTGGCTAGTAGACAGCACTTGTTACTGTGTGCTCTGGTTGTTCAGCTTCTCCATGGTCTCCTGGCTGGTAGACAGTGTTACTGTGTGCTCTGGTTGTTTAGCTTCTCCATGGTCCTGGCTGGTAGACAGTGTTACTGTGTGCTCTGGGTTGTTTAGCTTCTCCATGGTCCTGGCTGGTAGACAGTATTACTGTGTGCTCTGGTTGTTAGCTTCTCCATGGTCCTGGCTGGTAGAGACAGTGTTACTGTGTGCTCTGGTTGTTTAGCTTCTCCATGGCCCTGGCTGGTAGACAGTGTTACTGTGTGCTCTAGTTGTTTAGCTTCTCCATGGTCCTGGCTGGTAGACAGTGTTACTGTGTGCTCTGGTTGTTTAGCTTCTCCATGGCCCTGGCTGGTAGACAGTGTTACTGTGTGCTCTGGTTGTTTAGCTTCTCCATGGCCCTGGCTGGTAGACAGTGTTACTGTGTGCTCTGGTTGTTTAGCTTCTCTATGGTCCTGGCTGGTAGACAGTGTTACTGTGTGCTCTGGTTTGTTTAGCTTCTCCATGGCCCTGGCTAGTAGACACTGTTACTGTGTGCTCTGGTTGTTTAGCTTCTCCATGGTCCTGGCTGGTAGACAGTGTTACTGTGTGCTCTGGTTGTTTAGCATCTCCATGGTCCTGGCTAGTAGACAGTGTTACTGTGTGCTCTGGTTGTTAGCTTCTCCATGGTCCTGGCTGGTAGACAGTGTTACGGTGTGCTCTGGTTGTTTAGCTTCTCCATGGCCCTGGCTGGTAGACAGTGTTACTGTGTGCTCTGGTTGCTAGCTTCTCCATGGTCCTGGCTGGTAGACTGTGTTACTGTGTGCTCTGGTTGTTAGCTTCTCCAGAGGATGAGATCAATCACAATGCCTGCCATTGCTAGTTCTTTTTTTCTTAGTCTGGCTCATGATACAAGTACCTTCTTGCGAGACTAGCTCCTTCTTTGCTCGCATCTAAAAATATATTATGGAAGAGGGGAGGGCAGAGATATGCATTTAATCCAGGTAGAAGGGAGTGTGCAGCACCTCATATTTAGTGTGCACCTAGCTGCTGTTCAGCGCTAGTTTTCTTGCCGGTGTGGTGGTTACAAGTGGAGATGCTAAGGATAAGCTTAGAAGTATGAATAGAGCTTGCCCTCGGTGCATTCCCACAGTAATGCTGAGCTGTTCTCACTGCAGGTGCTACAGCGACAAGTCCAGCAGTTGCAGTAGATATTGCAAGAACAAGTCCAGCAGAAGTGGTAGCCATTGTTACGTTCTCCGACAGAACCAAGGAACAAGTTAGGAATATCTGCTTCATGCTAAATTAGTCGTTTGTTGTTATTATTATTATCATTATTCCTGTTTTAGATATACCAAAATTTTGTGGACAATATTCCTGTGGGAAAGCGTGGTTACTTAAAGCATGGAATAAGCTCAGAAACAAACTTACGTCTAATAGCTGATCGAATGACCGGTTGGGAAGACAAAGCAGATCTATTAAAACTATCCTTGGATAGAGATGTGGGAGATATCAAGCTCAAGCACAAGACAGGTTATCAACAAAGGTACTGTAAATGCATAGCACTTGAGGATGTGGTATTACAGATGCACACTGCTTGCAGGCGGGAAGCTCTGCAGATGTGGAAGAATAGAACTATCAACCCAACTTATGAAAGACTCCTTTGTATATGTGTGGAGGCAGAATGGAGGAGCACTGCTGAACAGATTGTTAACATTTTGAGCCAACTTTAAACATTGGAGGCAATACAATGTATATTATGATTTACAGCTTTTTGGTTTTGTGAAGCCAACGTTTCAACCGAAATATTTCGTTCTTCATCAGGGCTAATGTTGGCTTCAAAAACCAAAAAGTTGATTTAAGGGTAAATCTTCAAGCATACGATGCCAGCTTAGAGTAATCGTATACATTTGAACAACACATACTGTATTTTGTTATTTCCAGATGAATTTGTTCCAGTGAGTGTGTAATACTCTGAATGATAGAAGAGCTAGTGTGTACTTTGAAGGATCTCATTGTTAAGTTTCTCTATTTTACTGGCTCTGTTGCTTCCTTCACATTTATAGATGCATGTGTAGGGCATGTGTCAGTATGTAGGACTACATATAACCAAATTATTTTGTACTTGCACCCCGTCAATGATTGTATGACATAATGTTAGGAGAAGGGAGCCTAGCCACACACCTGCAAGAGGCATGGCACGAGGTCTGGCCCAGCCTAGCCACACACCTGCAAGAGGCATGGCACGAGGTGGCTGGGGAGAAGTCTGGCCCAGCCTAGCCACACACCTGTGGCACTATAGGTGAGGAGAAGTGTCTGGCCCAGCCTAGCCACACACCTGCAAGAGACATAGCATGAGGTAGAAGAAGAAGTGTCTGGCCCATCTTGGATAGAAATAACTGGCTATGCTAGTAGACTGGCCAAATTTTTCATTCGAAGAAACGGTACTTATCCAATAGGTGCTTGACATGCTCCAAAATAGAAGAACAAACACACACAGTGGTAGCAAGTTATTATGCCACACTATATATATATATATATATATTATGTGTAAACAAGTTCTTAAACCACCTTGCAACTGTCTCTGATAACTGTCTCTATATATAGTAGGTTAGCATTATATACAATTAAGCTTTGGGGTTCTGTTGATGTGATATATAGGAGGGTTCGGTATCTCAGGGCTCCAGTCCAGGTGTTCTGAGAGGTACATGATGATGCTAGTGGTACCAGGCAAAAGCCACCATAGAGTTCTTGAAAAAGGGGGGATAGCTCTAGTATTCAATTTCTCAACAAGCTGTCTGACTGATAGTGCAACATACCCGTATCTTCTGACAACCAGTAATGGCACAGACTTTGCTTTTTGTCCACCTTTTAATTTAGAAATACTGGGCAAACCAGTATAGGGAGTACCACCACACCCACCCAATAGCACAAACATTTACAGGACTCTTTATATACCCATATATTTACAACTCTTTATATTTACAACTCTTATTACAATGACAAAGCTATGCTGTCCTCTTCCCAACTTTCTTGCTCTTCCCAGTATTAAACCTCACATGCCATCCTCTTCCCAAGTACTAAACCTTACCTCCACCTTATGCGCCTGTACCATCTCCATCATGTGCATGTTAATAGTGAAGACAAAGGGTACCCTCTTCCCGAGCCCTTCCTCTACACCGAACCATCTTGGTTTCACTCCGTTCAACACCACCCTCATGCCATACCTCTTGCAAGTGTGTGGCCATGGCCAAACACAGTTACAAGCAGGCAGACTCTTCCAAATTCTCCGTTTGAAGCATATGGCGGACCTTCTGTGATGCCAATAACAAGGACTGAGGCCAAACAGAAGAGTAGCTTTTTATATTCCTGTTTTTAAATGCCATGTCTCTCTCCGTCATGCTGCAGGTGGTAGGAGTGTATTATTGAAAAATACATTGCATCTATTATGTAAACCGAGAGTTCTGATTTTCTCCTTATAATTATATGACCTGTGGAGTGCTCTGTTACTGTCAGAAAATGCATTTATTGTTGGATGCAATAAGGCTGACAATCACAACTGCCATCATTGCCATCTTCATGGCTGTTTCTGGAACTACTACCAAGGAAAGCCACAGAGGCATCTTTCTGAATCTTTTTACGCTTGGAAAGAAAAGGAAAAAAGGATGTGCTTTTGGGTGGATTTCCTTGCTGTAAGTTTTGTTTTAGACACGAGCGATGTAGTATATATTTGCTCTTCACTTAATTTCAATTGACATTTCAGCTAGATGCTCTAGTCTAGTCTTCATCAGGAATAATTGACATTTCAGCTAGATGCTCTATATAGCCTTCATCGACATTTAAGGCTAGATGCTCTGGCCTTCATCAGGAATAATTCACATTTCATCTAGCCTTCATCAGGAATAATTGACATTTCAGCTAGATGCTCTAACCTTCATCAGGAATAATTGACATTTCAGCTAGATGCTCTAGTCTTCATCAGCAATAATTGACATTTCAGCTATATAGATGCTCTAGCCTTCATCAGGAATAATTGACATTAAAATGTTGGGAGTAAAACTCGAGTCAACCATCAAAATTCTTGTATATGAAGAAAATCTGTTCAGTGTGCACCATATTTTGTGAACAATGTCCGAGTTAGTGGATGAATCTTCTAGATGTCAATTATCAGATGTGGCTATATAGAGAATTGTTTGTGAGGGAAAGCAAGAAGGAAGTATTGCCCAGAATACGGAGAGAACAAAGCAAGGCAAGTCGGAACAAATTTAAAATAGTGATGTTATGATCAGGTGTATACTCTCAATGAACTCTTAAGTTGAAAACAAAATTACAAATACCTCGATAATCAACTTGAAATTTACTCTGGACATTTGGACCAGATGCTCTAGCCTTCATCAGGACAAGGATAGGCATCTAGTCCAAAGGTGGAGAGGTGTACACCGCAATTCCTAAAGGCACACTTTAGTCTGCCAATGTGTGTAATCATTGAGGTCATTTAGGTATTCAGGGGCAGTAAGAAAGGACTAAAGGAGTGTTTTCTTCTTTCTTGTAGAATAGGCCAAGATGTTCTCTGGTGAAGGTCCATTGAATGGTAAGGAACATGGCTGCATAGAGTGGGGTCGTGTATACATCGAACTGCTGTGACTAAGAAACCCCCAGCTCACTTGGAGTCTCGTGTGCAGACAGTGAAGAGAGCTGTTCCTCTAGAGCATATCTGAGCACCATTACGGCAGTGAGAAGTACATATATGACACTTGAGAGGACTGAAATATGAAAGCTTGTATCTTCTTTGGGATTAGCCTCATGGACTAGATATCCTTAAGGAAGGTTGAGGAATGAGGGAACATGGTTAGACTTACATATGCCTCTATCTCAAGGGAGTCTGAGGTTGGCTTCATGGACTAGATAACCTTAAAGGAAGGAGGGAACATGGCCTCCTTCTCTCAAGTGAGCCTGTTGTATTGGTCATATAATAGAGCAAAGAAAATAACTACACAGTCCATGATAACAACCAAGTAACACCCACCCAGGTATAAGAGGATATTTTTTTTTTACATCCTCTCAACCAACTCTCAGTGATAATAACGATGCCCTTCTCAATAACCCTTTTACTCTCTCCACGTTTCGACCAGATGCTCTAGCCTTTATCACGAATTATTCCTGGTGAAGACTAGAGACAAATGACTAGTGCAAAATTATGAGGTCACTACAATTATTTTGTTCTGCATCCGGAAAAACTGGGGGCGCAGTCATTCGTAGTAATGCAAGTTCTAGGCAGCAGCATCTGGGATCGTGTGACGTTTATAGGAGCAAGCTATTCACCAGCAAGGAGTGTTACCCTGCACAAGGTTTTCCTATATCCCACCCTCAGATTATAATGGACTATATAACAGATGCAGCGTCGTCGATCTCAATGGCTGACAAGTAAACGTAGTTTTCCGTAGCTACTAGCACAATCCGTTCTTAGTCCAAGTGAGTGGATAGTAAAATGGTTGCTAGCTTAACTGGTCACTCGGCCTCTGATGAAGCCAATGGCAGAATCTCTTGCTGTTGCTCCATATTGTGATTTGCACGTGTACTATATATGACTAGTGACTATGCCATACACAGATGAACCCTGGATATCCCTAGTAACTCTTCCATCCACAGATGAACCCTGGATATCCCTAGTAACTCTCTGCCATACACAGATGAACCATGGATGTCCAGTTTGGATGAGTGATCGATCGATGACGACAAGATTGGACGTCCTTGAGAAGTGCAGCTTGCCGCCAAGAAATAGGATAGATGATAGACTTGGAGGACAATGACTTCATGGATATTGCTGTGGAGTATATCATTCACATTGCATCAGCAAACATAATTATACATTAGCTAACACGTCCTTCCTCTATAGAGTATGTACCAAGTTATGTAGATATTAGTCATGCATTCCAGAACACACTGGGTGGAGGCAGGTTGAAGTAGGTTGGACAATAGCTCTCTATGAGGATACACACTGGACCAACACCACACTGGGTTGAGGTAGGTTGAAGTAAGTTGGACAATAGCTCTCTATGAGGATACACACTGGACCAACACCACACTGGGTTGAGGTAGGTTGAAGTAAGTTGGACAATAGCTCTCTATGAGGATACACACTGGACCAACACCACACTGGGTGGAGGCAGGTTGAAGTAGGTTGGACAATAGCTCTCTATGAGGATACACACTGGACCAACACCACACTGGGTGGAGGCAGGTTGAAGTAGGTTGACAATAGCTCTATGGGGACACACACTGGACCAACACCACACTGGGTTGAGGCAGGTTGGAGTAGGTTGACAATAGCTCTATGGGGACATACACTGGACCAACACCACACTGGGTTGAGGCAGGTTGAAGTAGGTTGACAATAGTTCTATGGGGACACACACTGGATCAACACCACACTGGGTTGAGGCAGGTTGGAGTAGGTTGAAAATAGCTCTATGGGGACACATACTGGATCAACACCACACTGGTTTGAGCAGGTTGAAGTACACTAGGTACATCGGACAAAACAAACAAACCTACAATATAACATCTCTATATATAGAATGCACTACTAAGTCCAAACGACACTATATCAATAATACTGTTTCAGAATACAAAAGGCCAAACTAGTCCTGAGCAACCAATGCGGCCATAAGCAAGTTGAACAGGAGAGCCAGCAAATAAACATCCACCCGTGTGTTGTGGCTGCTGCTTCAGACGTGTATTGTCCCTGGTGCCATCATGGCATGGAGAATGGCCTCAAGGCATTCGGCCACGGCTGGAGTGGCAGCACAGGACATGATGGGCAGGAGGCCTGCAGGATGCAACACAGAGAGGAGGGTTGTCGATTGAGCACCTCATAGAATGGTGCATGACAAACATAACACAGGGAGGGTGTCCACTAAGCACATCACACAGGAGGAGGGTGTTAACTGATCAATACACTGGGAGGAGGATGTCCACTGAGCACTCATGCAATGGTACACGACAACACAAGGAGGGAGTTCACTGAGCACCTCACAATGGTACAGGACAATAACACAGGGAGGTGAGTGTTCACTGAGCACCTCACATGATGGTACAAATGGCACTAAGCAACCGTTTGTGTGTTTTTATACCTGCCCATGGCCGGCACAAGCTACTGCAGATTGACATGAAATAGCTTTACTTGATGGGAGAAGTCACAATGCTGATGATCACAACTGCAATCAACAATCACTTCCTACCCTTTATTGACATTTCTGGAAATCCTTTTCCAGAGGAAAGCTGCACAGATAGTATGAAGCTGCACAGACAGTGTGCTTGCCTGAAACCATTGGCCTTCAATGTACCCTAAGTGTGTTTCTGTATGTAAACTAAGAGGGGGCAGAACATCATGAATATTCACATCCAACACACACCACCCCATTACAGAATAGGATGGCTCGTCTAACTCCCTATATAAATAGAACAACATGCACTAGACCCTTTCCATGTGGTAGAAACATGTACGAGTGGACCCACTTTACCATACCAAATTCATGAGTGCGGTGTGACATATATGTACATTGGTGGGTTGGGTTTATCTGGTGCTAAATATCTGTAGCATGCTCCTAGCTCCCTAGCAAATTATGATGCTGATAAGGGTTTCTCTCCAGACACAAACTCCATTACACATAAGAGGACATGTATAGTATCTTCATTATCTCTGGTATTGAGGTCAGCCCCTAACTCCATTATACATGTATAGTCCTTCATTATCTCTGGTATTGAGGTCGGCCCCTAACTCCATTATACATGTATAGTACCTTCATTATCTCTGGTATTGAGGTCAGCCCTTAACTCCATTATACATGTACAGTACCTTCATTATCTCTGGTATTGAGGTCGGCCCCTAACTCCATTATACATGTACAGTACCTTCATTATCTCTGGTATTGAGGTCGGCACCTCTGTTCAGCAGTTCCACCACCACCTTCACCAGACCAGACTTAGCAGCTATATGAAGAGGACTAGGGAGAAGAGAGTGAAGGAAGGGGGAGAGTGAAGTCATGGATGCCACAATGTATGTTTCGTGATGCTGAGCATACTCTCCCCCGACTAACTGGGAGCATGCAAAGCTCTTGCCCACATATGTATGTACTACTGGCTACAACTTAAGGCCTAATCCACACTGACCTAAACCGATGTATGTACTACTAGCTATAACTTAAGGTCTAATCCACACTGGATGTATGTACTCTAGCTACAACTTAAGGTCTAATCCACACTGACCTAAACCGATGTATGTACTACTAGCTATAACTTAAGGCCTAATCCACACTGGATGTATGTACTCTAGCTACAACTTAAGGTCTAATCCACACTGACCTAAACCGATGTATGTACTACTAGCTATAACTTAAGGCCTAATCCACACTGGATGTATGTACTCTAGCTACAACTTAAGGTCTAATCCACACTGACCTAAACCGATGTATGTACTACTAGCTATAACTTAAGGCCTAATCCACACTGGATGTATGTACTCTAGCTACAACTTAAGGTCTAATCCACACTGACCTAAACCGATGTATGTACTACTAGCTATTAAGGCCTAATCCACACTGACCTAAACCGATGTATGTACTACTAGCTACAACTTAAGGCCTAATCCACACTGACCTAAACCGATGTATGTAACTAGCTACAACTTAACCCTTAGAACCCTATGCTCCCTAATATGGGCATGCCTCCCACCCTGTGGTCCTGGGGGGGGGGGGGGGGGGGGGGGAAGACTCAAAAGTTCAAATTTGATTATATTGCAGGGGGGAAATCCCCGGCCGGAAAATCGGCTGCTTGGGTATATACGCCTCTACGTATCGGCTGAAAAACCAGCCGCTAGGGTTCTAGGTCTAATCCACACTGACCTAAACCGATGTGCATTAAACTGATGCGCATTGGGCCAGAGGAAAATGCTGTTGCATTTGTCTATATGTCGCGTCCGCACTAGCACCGTACAGTACGTAACAAAAATAATCTAACCAAAGTCATTCAAAATCATACGCTGTAGCTGTAGTTGAGATGGAGTTTGTTTATGCGTCCTTTTCTTGCTATCAGCTCCTACAGATGCGCAGGAAACATTTGCTGAAGAGAAGGAGAGAGTTGAGAACCAATGAAGGTTGCGACTGCATGAACTTCAGAAGTGCAGATGCAGGGCGTATAAACATAGCAACAGTTCTCTACTTATGTAGTCGCTCTAGCTAGCTAGTTTGGCCACAGACAGTATACAGCTAGCTAGCTTCAAAGTTCCCAACAGCAGCATCACGAAGACATCAGTGAACGAAATTATTTTCAGCGCACACACACTCGTGTAGTTATTTGAACGCTTTAATTTGTTGTTATGATTTGCATGAAACCACACCCATCAAATTGGACCAGAATAATGCGCATTGTTTAAATTCAAATTCAGTGTGGACGCTATCAATGCACACAGGCTTGTGCAGTGTGGAGAGACTCGTGCACTTTCTCTACACTAGATGTGATGAGAGCAAGATCATAGCCACCGAGCACGCCTCAAAAGCCGCTGTGCTAACCACAAGTAGGCGAGTCATAATCTGAGGAGGGCAACCGCACAAAATGAGTTACAAATTTCAGGTCCCAATACCGGCAGAATGGAACTGGAATCAGTCATCCTGAACAAAATATATGACAGCCTCTGAACGCAGCCTCTGAACGCAGCCCAGAGGCCGTGAATTAGTAGACACCAAAAAGCACGACTTGAAAATTGTTCACTGAAGAATTAACGACCTGTACGTACAATTGTCACGCTGTTCTCAGATGCGATATTAAACTTTATGAAGCAGCTGTGAGGCATTGCTAATGTACGCACACACGCATGCAGTTTATGTAGCTTCAGTGGCAGCTGTGAGGTGAGGCTCACGCTGCAAGCACACAGACACACACGTACGTCTTGTTGGCCACATTGTTCATGTGTGTGACAGCATCGCTGCACTTCTCGAGCACGGCCAGAGCAGACTCCTCGTGGCCCTGCAGGCAGGCCAGGTGCAACGCAGTGTTCTTGTTGCTGTCCTGGCAGTCTAACTGCAGCTGGTTCAGTGCATCAGAGGTGAGCAAGTCTGAGGTGGTGTGTGAGGAAGGAAGGAGGAGGGGGATGGTGTGTGAGGAGGGAGGGAGGAAGGATGGTGTGTGAGGAGGGAGGGAGGGAGGAGGATGGTGTGTGAGGAGGGGATGGTGTGTGAGGAGGGAACGAGGAGGGTGTGTGAGGAGGGAGGGATGGAGGAGGGGGGATGGTGTGTGAGGAGGGAGGGAGGAAGGATGGTGTGTGAGGAGGGAGGGAGGGAGGAGGATGGTGTGTGAGGAGGGAGGGAGGAGGGGGAAAGCAACAGAGAGAAGAAAAGAGATGGAGAAAGTCAATGTCACACGAACACTTCACTATATCACATGACAAACTCACTAAATCACATGACCACAATAACACGTCACATGACATCACACCAAATCAGATGACAATTATTTAACATCATGTGATTCCTCCTACACCACACCCACAATACAACTTTGTTACCTATAATGGCAGTGTGTCCATGTTTGGCGGCCATCATAAGAGGAGTCTGTCCCTGACTGTCGGCCATGGAGACCTCTATTCCTCTCTTCAGCAGCAGATGCAGACTCTCCACGCTGTTGTTGAAGGCTGCAGCATGCACAACACTTCTCTCCGAGCCATCACATAAGTTCACTTCAGTTGTACTCATCCTCTCCAGAAGCATCTCCACGCAGATGTCATTGTCGTTGAATCTGGATGGTTGGGAGGGGCATAGAGTTAGATGAAACACACGAACAGACAGACAGTGAAGAAGATGGAGAAGCAGGAAAGACAGAGAGGGGGGCACACAGAGAGACGGAGAGGATGGACACACAGGGAGACAGAGAGGAGGGGCACACAGGGAGACAGAGAGGGAGGGCACGTAGGGAGACAGAGAGGAGGGGCACACAGAGAGACGGAGAGGAGGGGCACACAGAGACGGAGAGGCGCACAGGGAGACAGAGAGGAGGGGCACACAGGGAGACAGAGAGGAGGGACACACAGGGAGACAGAGAGGAGGGGCACACAGGAAGACAGAGAGGAGGGGCACACAGGGAGACAGAGAGGAGGGGCACACAGAGACGGAGAGGCGCACAGGGAGACAGAGAGGAGGGGCACACAGAGAGACGGAGAGGATGGACACACAGGGAGACAGAGAGGAGGGGCACACAGGGAGACAGAGAGGAGGGGCACACAGGGAGACAGAGAGGAGGGGCACACAGGGAGACAGAGAGGAGGGGCACGCAGGGAGACAGAGAGGAGGGGCACACAGAGACGGAGAGGCGCACAGGGAGACAGAGAGGAGGGGCACACAGGGAGACAGAGAGGAGGGGCACACAGGGAGACAGAGAGGAGGGGCACACAGAGACGGAGAGGCGCACAGGGAGACAGAGAGGAGGGCACGCAGGGAGACAGAGAGGAGGGGCACACAGGGAGACAGAGAGGAGGGGCACACAGGGAGACAGAGAGGAGGGGCACACAGGGAGACAGAGAGGAGGGGCACACAGAGAGACAGAGAGGAGGGGCACACAGGGAGACAGAGAGGAGGGGCACACAGGGAGACGGAGAGGATGGACACACAGGGAGACAGAGAGGAGGGGCACACAGGGAGACGGAGAGGATGGACACACAGGGAGACAGAGAGGAGGGGCACACAGGGAGACAGAGAGGAGGGGCACACAGGGAGACGGAGAGGAGGGGCACACAGGGAGACAGAGAGGAGGGGCACACAGGGAGACAGAGAGGAGGGGCACACAGGGAGACAGAGAGGAGGGGCACACAGAGACGGAGAGGCGCACAGGGAGACAGAGAGGAGGGGCACACAGGGAGACAGAGAGGAGGGGCACGCAGGGAGACAGAGAGGGGGACACGCAGGGAGACAGAGAGGGAGGGCACGTAGGGAGACAGAGAGGAGGGGCACACAGGGAGACAGAGACGGAGAGGGGGCGCGCACAGGGAGACAGAGAGGAGGGACACACAGGGAGACAGAGAGGAGGGGCACACAGGGAGACAGAGAGGAGGGGCACACAGGGAGACAGAGAGGAGGGGCACACAGAGACGGAGAGGCGCACAGGGAGACAGAGAGGAGGGGCACACAGGGAGACAGAGAGGAGGGGCACGCAGGGAGACAGAGAGGGGGACACGCAGGGAGACAGAGAGGGGACACGCAGGGAGACAGAGAGGAGGGGCACACAGGGAGACAGAGAGGAGGGGCACACAGGGAGACAGAGAGGGAGGGCACGTAGGGAGACAGAGAGGGGGACACGCAGGGAGACAGAGAGGGGGACACGCAGGGAGACAGAGAGGAGGGGCACACAGGGAGACAGAGAGGAGGGGCACACAGGGAGACAGAGAGGAGGGGCACACACAGGGAGACAGAGAGGAGGGGCACACAGGGAGACAGAGAGGAGGGGCACGCAGGGAGACAGAGAGGAGGGGCACACAGGGAGACAGAGAGGAGGGGAACACAGAGACGGAGAGGGGGCGCGCACAGGGAGACAGAGAGGAGGGGCACGCAGGGAGAGGGAGGGCACGTAGGGAGACAGAGGAACGCAGGGAGGCAGAGAGGAGGGGCACACAGGGAGACAGAGAGGAGGGGCACACACAGAGAGGGAGGGCACGTAGGGAGACAGAGGAACGCAGGGAGGCAGAGAGGAGGGGCACACAGACCGAGAAGAGAGCAGGTGGCTAGAAAAGAGAGTGAAAGAGATGAGCAGAGAGGAAGCAACAGACGTGGTGTCTCACACAGCACAATGCAGAGGCGAGAAAGAGTTTCCTGCAGTGTAATCTCCATTCTGCAAGACACAGACAACATTCACAGACAACATTATAACTAGAAAAGATTTTTTTTAATGATTATTAAAAAGGAAACAAGAGTGCACCCTGGAATACCACATCCATTGGATGATCCTTTACCATTTAAAATCATACCACATGTGTGCATGTGGTAAAGGGTGGTCTGGTCTTATTTGTGGCCTACAAGTTTCCTTTTTTAGTTGTTGCTTTTCATTCGGGCGAGTCAAGCTGCAGTAAACCAACGAGCAGAGAGACTCTTATTAACTTATTAACCACTCTAACTAATTGTTATACACTATAAAGTCAGCACATACCACAACAAGCATACCACACCTTGTTGTGTTGATATTACAGTCAGCACATACCATACCTTGTTGTGTTGCTATTAGAGTCAGCACATAACCATACCTTGTTGTGTTGCTATTAGAGTCAGCACATACCGTACCTTGTGTTGCTATTAGAGTCAGCACATACCATACCTTGTTGTGTTGCTATTAGAGTCAGCACATACTACACCTTGTTGTGTTGCTATTAGAGTCAGCACATACCACACCTTGTTGTGTTGCTATTAGAGTCAGCACATACCACACCTTGTTGTGTTGCTATTAGGTCAGCACATACCACACCATGGTGTGTTGCTATTAGGTCAGCACATACCACACCTTGTTGTGTTGCTATTAGAGTCATCACATACCATACCTTGTTGTGTTGCTATTAGGTCAGCACATACCACACCTTGTTGTGTTGCTATTAGAGTCAGCACATACCACACCTTGTTGTGTTGCTATTAGAGTCAGCACATACCACATCTTGTTGTTTGCTATTAGAGTCAGCACATAACCATATCTTGTTGCGTTGCTATTAGAGTCAGCACATACCACACCTTGTTGCGTTGCTATTAGAGTCAGCACATACCACACCTTGTTGTGTTTCTATTAGAGTCAGTACATACCATACCTTGTGTTGCTATTAGGGTCAGTACATACCATACCTTGTTGCGTTGCTATTAGAGTCAGCACATACCACACCTTGTTGTGTTGCTATTAGTCAGCACATAACCATATCTTGTTGCGTTGCTATTAGAGTCAGCACATACCATACCCTGTTGTGTTGCTATTAGAGTCAGCACATACCACACCTTGTTGTGTTGCTATTAGAGTCAGCACATACCACACCTTGTTGTGTTGCTATTAGAGTCAGCACATACCATACCTTGTTGTGTTGCTATTAGAGTCAGCACATACCACACCTTGTTGTGTTGCTATTAGAGTCAGCACATACCATACCTTGTTGTGTTGCTATTAGGTCAGCACACACCATACCTTGTTGTGTTGCTATTAGAGTCAGCACATACCACACCTTGTTGTGTTGCTATTAGAGTCAGCACATACCACACCTTGTTGTGTTGCTATTAGAGTCAGCACATACCACACCTTGTTGTGTTGCTATTAGAGTCAGCACACACCACACCTTGTTGTGTTACTATTAGAGTCAGCACATACCACACCTTGTTGTGTTGCTATTAGAGTCAGCACATACCACACCTTGTTGTGTTGCTATTAGAGTCAGCACATACCACACCTTGTTGTGTTGCTATTAGAGTCAGCAGACACCACACCTTGTTGTGTTACTATTAGAGTCAGCACATACCATACCTTGTTGTGTTGCTATTAGGTCAGCACACACCACACCTTGTGTTGCTATTAGAGTCAGCACATACCACACTTTGTTGTGTTGCTATTAGGTCAGCACATACCACACCTTGTTGTGTTGCTATTAGAGTCAGCACATACCATACCTTGTGTTGCTATTAGAGTCAGCACATACCACACTTTGTTGTGTTGCTATTAGGTCAGCACATACCACACCTTGTTGTGTTGCTATTAGAGTCAGCACATCCCATACCTTGTTGTGTTGCTATTAGGTCAGCACATACCACACCTTGTTGTGTTGCTATTAGAGTCAGCACATACCACACCTTGTTGTGTTGCTATTAGAGTCAGCACATACCACACCTTGTTGTGTTGCTATTAGAGTCAGCACATACCATACCTTGTTGCGTTGCTATTAGAGTCAGCACATACCACACCTTGTTGTGTTGCTATTAGAGTCAGCACATACCATACCTTATTGTGTTGCTATTAGAGTCATCACATACCAAACCTTGTTGTGATGCTATTCGAGTCAGCACATACCATACCTTGTTGTGTTGCTATTAGGTCAGCACATACCATACCTTGTTGTGTTGCTATTAGAGTCAGCACATACCACACCTTGTTGTGTTGCTATTAGAGTCAGCACATACCATACCTGGTTATGTTGCTATTAGGTCAGCACATACTACACCTTGTTGTGTTGCTATTAGAGTCAGCACATCCCATACCTTGTTGTGTTGCTATAGAGTCAGCACATCCCATACCTTGTTGTGTTGCTATTAGGTCAGCACATACCACACCTTGTTGTGTTGCTATTAGAGTCAGCACATACCATACCTGTTGTGTTGCTATTAGAGTCAGCACATACCACACCTTGTTGTGTTGCTATTAGAGTCAGCACATACCACACCTTGTTGTGTTGCTATTCGAGTCAGCACATACCATACCTTGTTGTGATGCTATTCGAGTCAGCACATACCATACCTTGTTGTGTTGCTATTAGAGTCAGCCAGGGCTCAGCTATAGCCTCCGTCAAGGACTTAGCAAAAGTAGTCCAGGAGAACTCCACAGATGTTTACTGTTGGAGTCACGTATCATTTACTTCTTGTATGATGACTCACCAGTAAAGAAGAACTGTCACAGAAGCGTTCTTAAGGTGACCTTCTTCACCTAACTCCCTTATAAAACACACACACTAGTTTGATGACACCACTGACAACCACCACCACCTAAGGAATTCTTTGCCACATCGAGAAACAGGTTAGTCATGGGCGTACTTTGAGAAGTCCTCTGCTGTTCGAATGGACTCGAGGAAGGAAAAAAAAGAAAAAAAGAAGAAGATATTCATCGATGCTGAATTTCAAGTTTATCTGTAAATCTATTACTTTAGCGAAGGATTTTAAGGAGCATGCCGGGAGTCCTCTTGGAACTAACCAGTGCAGAACTTTTAGCCGAGATGTGAGTCTTGCTCGTTTATTATTATGTTGTTGTTTTGCAGGTGGGGAGGGGGGGCGGAGGTTGCCGTCAGAATACTACTCCCTTTGTTGTCATTGGCTCAGTCCATCATAAATCATATATATATACTGTATATATAGAGTGTATAGGCAAGGCACATAACATATTCCTCCTCATCCTTCCCACTGATCAACCTCCCTCCATCATCACTCCTCCTCCTTCTGATCTCACTCACCTCCCTCCCCACCACACCCCTCACACAAACACAACCCTCCCACCCCCTCACCCCCATCACTCACATCCATGAGGGAGTCCAGGCACTTGTCATGGCCGTTGTAAGACGCTTTATGCATGGGCGAGAAGCCATGTTTGTCCAAGGTGGTGGTCACACCCCCAGACCCTAGCAGGGAATCCAAGATCCTTGCATGGCCGCAGGAAGCTGCAAAGTGAACGGAGGTGTTGCCATTCTTGTCTCGGAGAGTCGGGTCAGCTCTAGCGTTCAGCAACACCTCAACGCTGTCTTCATGCCCGTTGGCTACCTGTGCTTGCGTGGGTGGTGTGTGTGTGTATGGGGGGGGGGGGGGGGGGGGTAGGTGGGGAACATATATACATAACTGTAGATCATGTGACTAGACTAATGAGAGCAGACCATGTGACCAACTGTAGATCATGTGACTAGACTAATGAGAGCAGGACATGTGACCAACTGTAGATCATGTGACTAGACTAATGAGAGCAGACCATGTGACCAACTGTAGATCATGTGACTAGACTAATGAGAGCAGGACATGTGACCAACTGTAGATCATGTGACTAGACTAATGAGAGCAGACCATGTGACTAACTGTAGATCATGTGACTAGACTAATGAAAGCAGACCATGTGACTAGACTAATGAGAGCAGACCATGTGACTAACTGTAGATCATGTGACTGGATAATCGCTGATCTTAGTTGTGGGCATTAGAATAATAATTATGCTAGAACCTCCCACACTGTTCCCATCATTAGAATAATAATTATGCTATGACCTCCCACACTGTTCCCATCATTAGAATAATAATTATGCTAGGACCTCCCACACTGTTCCCATCATTAGAATAATAATTACGCTAGGACCTCCCACACTGTTCCCATCATTGGAATAATAATTATGCTAGGACCTCCCACACTGTTCCCATCATTAGAATAATAATTACGCTAGGACCCCCCACACTGTTCCCACCATTAGAATAATAATTATGCTAACTGTTCCCATCATTAGAATAATAATTACGCTAGGACCTCCCACACTGTTCCCATCATTAGAATAATAATTACGCTAGGACCTCCCACACTGTTCCCATCATTAGAATAATAATTATGCTAGGACCTCCCACACTGTACCCATCATTAGAATAATAATTATTCCCACACTGTTCCCATCATTAGAATAATAATTATGCTAGGACCTCCCACACTGTACCCATCATTAGAATAATAATTATGCTAGGACCTCCCACACTGTTCCCATCATTAGAATAATAATTATGCTAGGACCTCCCACACTGTTCCCATCATTAGAATAATAATTACGCTAGGACCTCCCACACTGTTCCGATCATTAGAATAATAATTACGCTGGGACCTCCCACACTGTTCCCATCATTGGAATAATAATTATGCTAGGACCCCCCACACTGTTCCCATCATTAGAATAATAATTATGCTAGGACCTCCCACCATTAGAATAATAATTATGCTAGGACCTCCCACACTGTTCCCATCATTAGAATAATAATTACGCTAGGACCTCCCACACTGTTCCCATCATTAGAAAAATAATTATGCTAGGACCTCCCACACTGTTCCCATCATTAGAATAATAATTACGCTAGGACCTCCCACACTGTTCCCATCATTAGAATAATAATTATGTTAGGGCCTCCCACACTGTTCCCATCATTAGAATAATAATTATGTTAGGACCTCCCACACTGTTGCCATCATTAGAATAATAATTATGCTAGGACCTCCCACACTGTTCCCATCATTAGAATAATAATTACGCTAGGACCTCCCACACTGTTCCCATCATTAGAATAATAATTATGCTAGGACCTCCCACACTATTCCCATCATTAGAATAATAATTATGCTAGGACCTCCCACACTGTACCCATCATTAGAATAATAATTATTCCCACACTGTTCTCATCATTGGAATAATAATTATGCTAGGACCTCCCACACTGTTCCCATCATTGGAATAATAATTATGTTAGGGCCTCCCACACTGTTGCCATCATTAGAAAATAATTACGCTAGGACCTCCCACACTGTTCCCATCATTAGAATAATAATTATGTTAGGACCTCCCACACTGTTGCCATCATTAGAATAATAATTACGCTAGGACCTCGCACACTGTTCCCATCATTAGAATAATAATTATGCTATGACCTCCCACCCTGTTCCCATCATTAGAATAATAATTATGCTAGGACTGCTCCCATGACTACACCACATGGTGGTATCTACAGCAACCACGCAAGGAAACCCATCCAGGAGTGCCACCTTCTTCAAGAGCAAAGGCTTCAGAGTGACTCCATAAGCATGGATGCCCGTCACTCATGTAGCTCTAGGAAGCTAGCAGCTGCAAAGGCAAGGGAAGAGACTATTCGTGATGGCAGTTGCCATTAAAAATATATTCCATTTCACTCACTCACTCCTTCAAACTGAAAGTGAAGCTTTATGACTACTTGCATGTACGAGACAGCTGTCTACTGGGCACATGCAGATCTATAAATACAATTTTTTAAATCTGGCATTTAGCACAGGGATCATTTTCTATAATTTTTTTGGTGTGAATGATGCCCCTAGGCACTTAAGACAGCCTATCAGCCTGCCAGCAATTATCAAGTAATTAGTGAAGCTCACAACACATTATTACTACTACAGTAGACTCTTACTAATTCGAATAGCCTGGGGATCTGAGTAGTTCGGATTAGTGAAATTTTCGGATTAGTGAAATTTATGAATATCATCATATTGAACTCTGAATTTGTTTATATTTTGCAGGTGTGGGTTGAATACTGGGTGGTGGGAGTAAGAGTTATTTTTAATCGTTATGATCCCTTCCCATCCTCATTCTTTTAGCAGATCTCCGGAATCCCATTTCAGTCATCTTCCTTTTGCATCCTCGCAACTCGCTGCCCTTCTTCTTTATGTCTGAGATAGTTGAGACTCCAACTCCATACTGTTCAGATAGTAACTTGTAGCTTTTCTTCCCGAGCTGGTCCAGGATCTCGACCTCCTCGATGGTAAGGCTCTTGTGTGCTCTTTTCTTCTCCATATCACTGCAGCTGCATCGTATGACAGGCTCGTGGTAGGTTCGAAGTTCAATAATGGCACACATTTTGAACCGTTTTTTTTTTTTTTTTTTTGGCTACCTATTCGGATTAGCGAGGTTTCGGATTAACGGGGTCCGGATTAGCGAGGGTCTACTGTACTAATTATTACTACTTACTATTACTACTTACTACTACTACTATTATTATTATTACTATTACTACCATTACTATTACTACTACTATAACTACTACAATATTCAGCATCTACATCCTGGTGCAGCAGAGTGGGAGAAATGCCTTCATGATCTCCAACCACATGATGTCATGAACACACAGGAACAAAACACAGCCCCGGGGGAACAAGTGCTTCTCCACTCCCGGGAGTGCAGGGGGAAAGATTTGGCTGCTCGCCATACAAGATCGTAACAATATCGTTAAGGATTTCCCCCCTGAATTTTTAATTGCAGGGGGCGACCCCATGCAACGTTGGCTGGGAACTGGGCCAGCAGTGTGTCGTGCACCCGTGGGAGAGGGGCTTCCTGGAATCTTCTTATGGTACGACGCACTAGAAACGTACCCCGCGGTGCAGAGCAGTGTGGTAGTTTTTGTCGGTGGCGTTCACTTGAGCACCGTGGTCCACCAGCAGTTGTACCACCTCCTGGTGGCCAGACATCGCCGCAAGCATCAGAGGAGTCCTGGAGGAGGAGTGACGGGGTAAGGCAGGAATGGATGGAGGAGAGGGTGAGTGAAGGCAGAGTTGGAGGAGAGTGTGAGTGAAGGGATGGTTGGTGGAGAGTGTGAGTGAAGGGAGGGTTGGAGGAGAGGGTGAGGGAAGGGAGGGTTGGAGGAGAGGGTGAGTGAATGCAGGGTTGGTGGAGAGGGTGAGGGAAGGGAGGGTTGGTGGAGAGGGTGAGGGAAGGGAGGGTTGGAGGAGAGGGTGAGTGAAGGGAGAGTTGGAGGAGAGAGCGAGTGAAGGGAGGGTTGGAGGAGAGTGTGAGTGAAGGGAGGGTTAGAGGAGAGAGTGAGTGAAGGGAGGGTTGGAGGAGAGGGTGAGTGAAGGGAGGGTTGGAGGAGAGGGTGAGTGAAGGGAGAGTTGGAGGAGAGGGTGAGTGAAGGAAGGGAGGAGAGGGTGAGGGAAGGGAGAGTTGGAGGAGAGGGTGAGGGAAGGGAGGGTTGGAGGAGAGGGTGAGTGAAGGAAGGGTGGTGGAGAGGGTGAGTGAAGGGAGGGTTGGAGGAGAGGGTGAGTGAAGGGAGGGTTGGAGGAGAGGGTGAATGAAGGGAGGGTTGGAGGAGAGGGTGAGTGAAGGGAGAGTTGGAGGAGAGGGTGAGTGAATGCAGGGTTGGTGGAGAGGGTGAGGGAAGGGAGGGTTAGAGGAGAGAGTGAGTGAAGGGAGAGTTGGAGGAGAGGGTGAGTGAAGGAAGGGAGGAGAGGGTGAGGGAAGGGAGAGTTGGAGGAGAGGGTGAGGGAAGGGAGGGTTGGAGGAGAGGGTGAGTGAAGGGAGGGTTGGAGGAGAGGGTGAGTGAAGGGAGGGTTGGAGGAGAGGGTGAGTGAAGGGAGAGTTGGAGGAGAGGGTGAGTGAAGGCAGGGTTGGTGGAGAGGGTGAGGGAAGGGAGGGTTGGAGGAGAGGGTGAGTGAAGGGAGAGTTGGAGGAGAGGGTGAGTGAAGGCAGGGTTGGAGGAGAGTGTGAGTGAAGGGAGGGTTGGAGGAGAGGGTGAGGGAATGGAGGGTTGGAGGAGAGGGTGAGTGAAGGGAGGGTTGGAGGAGAGGGTGAGTGAAGGGAGGGTTGGTGGAGAGGGTGAGGGAAGGGAGGGTTGGAGGAGAGGGTGAGTGAAGGGAGGGTTGGAGGAGAGGGTGAGTGAAGGGAGGGTTGGAGGAGAGGGTGAGTGAAGGGAGGGTTGGAGGAGAGGGTGAGTGAAGGCAGGGTTGGTGGAGAGGGTGAGGGAAGGGAGGGTTGGAGGAGAGGGTGAGTGAAGGGAGAGTTGGAGGAGAGGGTGAGTGAAGGCAGGGTTGGAGGAGAGTGTGAGTGAAGGGAGGGTTGGAGGAGAGGGTGAGGGAATGGAGGGTTGGAGGAGAGGGTGAGTGAAGGGAGGGTTGGAGGAGAGGGTGAGTGAAGGGAGGGTTGGTGGAGAGGGTGAGGGAAGGGAGGGTTGGAGGAGAGGGTGAGTGAAGGGAGGGTTGGAGGAGAGGGTGAGTGAAGGGAGGGTTGGAGGAGAGGGTGAGTGAAGGGAGAGTTGGAGGAGAGGGTGAGTAAATTGGGAGACGAAGGGAGGAACATGACACAGAGCCGCAGGAGAGGACAAGGAGAGTTAGAGGGAAGGACGATGGCACGAAGTACAGCAGAGTTAATATTTCTCTAACGACAGCTTAGACCACACCCACCAACACCATACCTGCCATTTGCATCCATACAGTCAATGTGGGCAGAGCTTGAGATGCTCCTCAGCATGGTGCTGACTACCTCCAGGTGGCCATTGTGAGCTGCTGCGTGCAGGGGGTTCCGCTTGGAGACAGCGTCGTACACCGACAGAGATGCATTGTTGCTTAGCAAGTATTCCACTATGTCCCTGGTGGGAGGAGAGGGGTGGCCATGGGAGGAGAGGGGAGGAGAGGGAAGGAGAGGGATGGCCAGGAGAGGAGAGGGGAGGAGAGGGGAGGAGAGGGGAGGAGAGGGGAGGAGAGGGGAGGAGAGGGGTGGCCATGGGAGGAGAGGGGAGGAGAGGTGGCCAGGGGAGGAGAGGGGAGGATAGAGGTGGCCAGGGGAGGAGAGGGGAGGATAGAGGTGGCCAGGGGAGGAGAGGGGAGGAGAGGGGAGGGAAGGAGAAGGGAGACCAGGAGAGAGAAGTGAGGTGGATAAAGTTGAGGATGGAAGAGAGTGAGTTGTGTATTGGAAAGAGAAATGTACTAAAGCACATGTATTCATATATAATCCTTCATTATAGGGGTGCTTGCTACATGTGCCCAGCCTAATCCTTCATTATAGGGGTGCTTGCCAGCCTAATCCTTCATTATAGGGGTGCTTGCCAGCCTAATCCTTCATTATAGGGGTGCTTGCTACATGTGCCCAGCCTAATCCTTCATTATAGGGGTGCTTGCTACATGTGCCCAGCCTAATCCTTCATTATAGGGGTGCTTGCCAGCCTAATCCTTCATTATAGGGGTGCTTGCTACATGTGCCCAGCCTAATCCTTCATTATAGGGGGTGCTTGCTACATGTGCCCAGCCAAATCCTTCATTATAGGGGGTGCTTGCTACATGTGCCCAGCCTAATCCTTCATTATAGGGGGTGCTTGCTACATGTGCCCAGCCTAATCCTTCATTATAGAGGTGCTTGCTACATGTGCCCAGCCTAATCCTTTTATAGGGTGCTTGCTACATGTGCCCAGCCTAATCCTTCATTATAGGGATGCTTGCTACATGTGCCCAGCCTAATCCTTCATTATAGGGGTGCTTGCTACATGTGCCCAGCCTAATCCTTCATTATAGGGGTGCTTGCTACATGTGCCCAGCCTAATCCTTCATTATAGGGGTGCTTGCCAGCCTAATCCTTCATTATAGGGGTGCTTGCTACATGTGCCCAGCCTAATCCTTCATTATAGGGGTGCTTGCTACATGTGCCCAGCCTAATCCTTCATTATAGGGGTGCTTGCCAGCCTAATCCTTCATTATAGGGGTGCTTGCTACATGTGCCCAGCCTAATCCTTCATTATAGGGTGTGCTTTCTACATGTGCCCAGCCTAATCCTTCATTATAGGGGGTGCTTGCTACATGTGCCCAGCCTAATCCTTCATTATAGGGGTGCTTGCTACATGTGCCCAGCCTAATCCTTCATTATAGGGGTGCTTGCTACATGAGCCCTGCCTAATCCTTCATTATAGGGGGTGCTTGCTACATGTGCCCAGCCTAATCCTTCATTATAGGGGGTGCTTGCTACATGTGCCCAGCCTAATCCTTCATTATAGGGGTGCTTGCTACATGTGCCCAGCCTAATCCTTCATTATAGAGGTGCTTGCTACATGTGCCCAGCCTAATCCTTCATTATAGGGGTGCTTGCTACATGTGCCCAGCCTAATCCTTCATTATAGGGGTGCTTGCTACATGAGCCCAGCCTAATCCTTCATTATAGGGGTGCTTACTACATGTGCCCAGCCTAATCCTTCATTATAGTGGTGCTTGCTACATGTGCCCAGCCTAATCCTTCATTATAGGGGGTGCTTGCTACATGTGCCCAGCCTAATCCTTCATTATAGAGGTGCTTGCTACATGTGCCCAGCCTAATCCTTCATTATAGGGTTGCTTGCTACATGAGCCCAGTCTAATCCTTCATTATAGGGGGTGCTTGCTACATGAGCCCAGCCTAATCCTTCATTATAGTGGTGCTTGCTACATGTGCCCAGCCTAATCCTTCATTATAGGGGGTGCTTGCTACATGTGCCCTGCCTAATCCTTCATTATAGGGGTGCTTGCTACATGTGCCCAGCCTAATCCTTCATTATAGGGTTGCTTGCTACATGTGCCCAGCCTAATCCTTCATTATAGAGGTGCTTGCTACATGTGCATAGCCTAATCCTTCATTACAGGGGTGCTTGCTACAGGGGTGCTTGCTACATGTGCCCAGACTAATCCTTCATTATAGAGGTGCTTGCTACATGTGCATAGCCTAATCCTTCATTACAGGGGTGCTTGCTACATGAGCCCAGCCTAATCCTTCATTATAGAGGTGCTTGCTACATGTGCCCAGCCTAATCCTTCATTATAGGGGTGCTTGCTAATGTGCCCAGCCTAATCCTTCATTATAGTGGTGCTTGCTACATGTGCCCAGCTTAATCCTTCATTATAGGGGTGCTTGCTACATGTGCCCAGCCTAATCCTTCATTATAGGGGTGCTTGCTACATGTGCCAAGCCTAATCCTTCATTATAGGGGTGCTTACTACATGTGCCCAGCCTAATCCTTCATTATAGGGGTGCTTGCTACATGAGCCCAGCCTAATCCTTCATTAAAGGGGTGCTTGCTACGTGTGCCCAGCCTAATCCTTCATCGCTGAAAAAAATATAGGGGTGCTTGCCACATGGGAAGGTAGAGAGTGCACTTTAGGTGCATGCCAGAACATGCAATAAGTGAGAACAGAGAAGTGACCACATGAACGGAAGAGAACAGTTGACCACATGAATGGAAGATAAGGAGGAAGAAGGTTGCACAAGAAAAGAGAGAGCAGAGAAAGTAAAGAAGACAAGACAAGAGAAAGAAGAACCCAAGAAGGGAGCAGCAAGGATATCCCTGCCGCAGGTGTTGCCTCCAGACCTCTGGGTACTTACTTGTGTCCTTGGTAAGCTGCTAGATCCAGGGGAGTGCGACCTTTCTCATCTCTGACATCAATATAGGATATATACTTGTATAGCAACTCTTCAAGCACTCCGTAATGGCCATGATAGGCCTGAGGAAGTGGGGTGAGGAATGGGGGAGAAGTGGGGGGAGAAGTGGAGTGAGAAGTGGAGTGAGAAGTGGAGTGAGAAGTGAGTGAGAAGTGAGTGAGAAGTGAGTGAGAAGTGGAGTGAGAAGTGGAGTGAGAAGTGGATGAGAAGTGGAGGGAGAAGAGGTAAGAAGTGTGGTGAGAAGTGGAGTGAGAAGTGGAGTGAGAAGTGGAGTGAGAAGTGGAGTGAGAAGTGGAGTGAGAAGTGGAGTGAGAAGTGGAGTGAGAAGTGGAGAGAAGTGGAGTGAGAAGTGGAGTGAGAAGTGGAGTGAGAAGTGGATGAGAAGTGGAGGGAGAAGAGTAAGAAGTGTGGTGAGAAGTGGAGTGAGAAGTGGAGTGAGAAGTGGAGTGAGAAGTGGAGTGAGAAGTGGAGTGAGAAGTGGAGTGAGAAGTGGAGTGAGAAGTGGAGTGAGAAGTGGAGTGAGAAGTGGAGTTGAGAAGTGGAGTGAGAAGTGGAGTGAGAAGTGGAGTGAGAAGAGGTAAGGAGTGGAGTGAGAAGTGTGGTGAGGAGTGGAGTGAGAAGTGTGGTGAGAAGTGGAGTGAGAAGTGGAGCGAGAAGTGGAGTGAGAAATGGGTTGGGTGAGAAGTGGGGAAGGAGAAGAGGATGAGGAGTGGGGTAAAAAGTGGTGAGAAGAACATCAGGGAAAAGGAGGGAGAGGGAGTGTTGACAGTATCAATGTCACCACATTTCAACCCTGCTCACAGCTAGGTGGAGGGGCGTGGTCTTCTTATCCATGGCAACAGCTGACAAATTATCCTCAGGAGCATAATCCAATAACTATGAAAAAAGTAACCATGACAATGACCTTTACCTGACCTGTCACACACGCAGCTCACCATCTGAACGGCCATCTTGTGCCCATAAGAGGCAGCGTAATGGAGTGCAGTGAAGCCATAACTGTCCGCAGTGAAGGGGGAGGAGCCACTCAAGTTACGTAGCAGGTGCGTCACACAGCTATGTGGTCAACAAAGACGTTAAGGACATCATTAAGTTTATAACAAAGGTTGAAAAGGGTTAAAGGTATCAAGTCTTTAATAATTAAAGCTATCATGACAATAACATCTAGAAAGGGTTAAAGCCATTAGGATGTTCACAATAAAAAAGCTTTTATAAAAATGAGGGTGCATTAATGCGCGTTGGGTCCTACGGTTGGGGGGGGGGGGAACTCTTCAAGTCAATGCGCATCGTCGCGTCCACACCAGCATTGAAATAAACCGCACGAAGCAAAATCATCAGCCTATAAAGTTAGTCAAGATCATATTCTGTATCTGTGAGATGGAGTTTGTTTTTGCATCCTTTTCTTGCTGATCAGCTACCTACAGATGCGCAGGAAACATTTTCTGCAGAGAACAAAGAGGAGAGAGCTGATGGAAAGGCAGAACCAATGAAGGTTGCTGAAAAGAATTACGTCTTCGCGATGCTGCAGGTTGGAACTGAATTACGTCTTCGCAACGGCTGCAGGTTGGAAGTTTAGAGCTAGGCGTATATTACATGTATCTGTGGCCTGCGGCCAAACTAGCTAGCTAGAGTAGCTAGCTAGACCAACTACATACCTAGAGAACAGTTGCTATGTTTGTACGCCCTGCATCTGAAGTGCATGCAGTCGCACTCACTCGGATAGTTATTTGAATTTAAAAGGAGGATCATAACTATAAAGTGTTAAAAAAACACCTTGTGATTATTATTTTATAGCTCTACAAACGTCATTATTTTCCAACCTGGTGCTTGACCACAAGTTTTAGCACCTAATGAAGGTCATTGCATAGAGTAGGGCTTCCTCTAGCCACTGGTGCTAATTACAACTCTTGAGCACTTGGGCAATCTGGAGATATTTATACAGAGAAATCAGGCACTCAGGTTTTTTAGATAGCCCCACTTTAGCTCCAGTAAATTGGCTATAGTTAGACACATTAAAAATGTTTTAGTATCAAAAGAGAGCACACAGAGAGACCTATCTTTTGAGTCAACTCCATAATGAAGTTTGCAGAACCTATGGAGCTCTAGGCGGTAACCTGAAGTTTTTTTTTATTATGGTCGCCCTCATTATTCCTGATGAAGGCTAGAGCATCTAGTCATTATTCCTGGTGAAGGCTAGAGCATCTAGTCATTATTCCTGATGAAGGCTAGAGCATCTAGTCATTATTCCTGGTGAAGGCTAGAGCATCTAGTCATTATTCCTGATGAAGGCTAGAGCATCTAGTCATTATTCCTGATGAAGGCTAGAGCATCTAGTCATTATTCCTGGTGAAGGCTAGAGCATCTAGTCATTATTCCTGATGAAGGCTAGAGCATCTAGTCATTATTCCTGGTGAAGGCTAGAGCATCTAGTCATTATTCCTGATGAAGGCTAGAGCATCTAGTCATTATTCCTGATGAAGGCTAGAGCATCTAGTCATTATTCTTGATGAAGGCTAGAGCATCTAGTCATTATTCCTGATGAAGGCTAGAGCATCTAGTCATTATTCCTGATGAAGGTTAGAGCATCTAGTCATTATTCCTGATGAAGGCTAGAGCATCTAGTCATTATTCCTGGTGAAGGCTAGAGCATCTAGTCATTATTCATGATGAAGGCTAGAGCATCTAGTCATTATTCCTGGTGAAGGCTAGAGCATCTAGTCATTATTCCTGATGAAGGCTAGAGCATCTAGTCATTATTCCTGGTGAAGGCTAGAGCATCTAGTCATTATTCCTGATGGAGGCTAGAGCATCTAGTCATTATTCCTGATGAAGGCTAGAGCATCTAGTCATTATTCCTGATGAAGGCTAGAGCATCTAGTCATTATTCATGATGAAGGCTAGAGCATCTAGTCATTATTCATGATGAAGGCTAGAGCATCTAGTCATTATTCCTGGTGAAGGCTAGAGCATCTAGTCATTATTCCTGATGAAGGCTAGAGCATCTAGTCATTATTCCTGGTGAAGGCTAGAGCATCTAGTCATTATTCCTGATGGAGGCTAGAGCATCTAGTCATTATTCCTGATGAAGGATAGAGCATCTAGTCATTATTCCTGATGGAGGCTAGAGCATCTAGTCATTATTCATGATGAAGGCTAGAGCATCTAGTCATTATTCCTGATGAAGGCTAGAGCATCTAGTCATTATTCCTGATGAAGGCTAGAGCATCTCATTATTCCTGATGAAGGCTAGAGCATCTAGTCATTATTCCTGATGAAGGATAGAGCATCTAGTCATTATTCCTGATGAAGACTAGAGCATCTAGTCATTATTCCTGATGAAGGCTAGAGCATCTAGTCATTATTCATGATGAAGGCTAGAGCATCTAGTCATTATTCCTGGTGAAGGCTAGAGCATCTAGTCATTATTCCTGGTGAAGGCTAGAGCATCTAGTCATTATTCCTGGTGAAGGCTAGAGCATCTAGTCATTATTCCTGATGGAGGCTAGAGCATCTAGTCATTATTCCTGATGAAGGCTAGAGCATCTAGTCATTATTCCTGATGAAGGCTAGAGCATCTAGTCATTATTCATGATGAAGGCTAGAGCATCTAGTCATTATTCCTGATGAAGGCTAGAGCATCTAGTCATTATTCCTGATGAAGGCTAGAGCATCTAGTCATTATTCCTGAAGAAGGCCAGAGCATCTAGTCATTATTCCTGATGAAGGCTAGAGCATCTAGTCATTATTCCTGATGAAGGCTAGAGCATCTAGTCATTATCCCTGGTGGAGGCTAGAGCATCTAGTCATTATTCCTGATGAAGGCTAGAGCATCTAGTCATTATTCCTGATGAAGGCTAGAGCATCTAGTCATTATTCCTGATGAAGGCTAGAGCATCTAGTCATTATTCCTGATGAAGGCTAGAGCATCTAGTCATTATTCCTGATGAAGGCTAGAGCATCTAGTCATTATTCCTGAAGAAGGCCAGAGCATCTAGTCATTATTCCTGATGAAGGCTAGAGCATCTAGTCATTATTCCTGATGAAGGCTAGTCATTATTCCTGATGAAGGCTAGAGCATCTAGTCATTATTCCTGATGAAGGCTAGAGCATCTAGTCATTATTCCTGATGAAGGCTAGAGCATCTAGTCATTATTCCTGATGAAGGCTAGAGCATCTAGTCATTATTCCTGAAGAAGGCCAGAGCATCTAGTCATTATTCCTGATGAAGGCTAGAGCATCTAGTCGATATTGAGAAGGTGACTGTACTTTAATTATTTTACCCTAACCATCCATGGAGAGTGATCAGATCAATGTGTGTTAACATGCATTATTCTGGTTCTAATTCAGTGTCCATGCGACCAATGAGCATAGACTTGTGCTGTGTTGACACCTTTAATCTTAACAAAAGAGCTGAAGAAATAATATACAGGGGTCAAGTGTTGGATTTCCAATCAACCACACACCAAAGTGAGATATAGAGTATGGCTCGCTCATGATGTTCAAACCTCACGCAGGATGGCCAGTAATCTAGACTGCTAGTTACGCTGCTTACTAAGAAGCCGCTCCAACTATATTTCTAGCCCCTCCCACAGTAATGCAGATTACTTATCTTTTAATTCTGTGGGAAAAATTCCTTTGCGCAGGTACAAACAAATAGGCATATGACCACCTTATAAGGAATCACTGCCGGCGCCTTTAGACTCTTCTCGCTGTGTCAAAGCAGAGAGACGGCTAGACACTCACAGAGAGAGAGAGGGTCGTCCTAATCAAGGATAAGCTCAAGATGGCTGATATCGTAAAGAAGGGAAGATGTTTGGCTTGAGTTGCAGCCGAATGCGACGTTGGAAAGTAGACTATCCACGATTCTATGACGAGCTGGAACAAGCTGAAGAACTTCCAAACTGAACTTTTGTTATCTGAAGATCCTCCAGTCCCAATGTGTTCGGAGAACTGACTTCAAACTGCATCTTCATCATATTATCCTCACACACACACAACCCGACTACAGTCAGTCTCAAGCCAACTGTCTCAAGCTAAATCCCATTGTCTCAAGCTAACTCTCACTGACTCAAGCCAACTCTCACTGACTCAAGCCAACTCTCACTGACTCAAGCCAACTCTCACTGACTCAAGATAACTCTCACTGTCTCAAGCTAACTCTCACTGACTCAAGATAACTCTCACTGACTCAAGCTAACTCTCACTGACTCAAGCTAACTCTCACTGTCTCAAGCTAACTCACAAATCTTAAGCTAACTCTCACTGTCTCAAGCTAACTCACTGACTCAAGCTAACTCTCACTGACTCAAGCTAACTCCCATTGTCTCAAGCTAACTCCCATTGTCTCAAGCTAACTCTCACTGACTCAAGCTAACTCTCACTGTCTCAAGCTAACTCTCACTGTCTCAAGCTAACTCTCACTGACTCAAGCTAACTCTCACTGACTCAAGCTAACTCACTGACTCAAGCTAACTCTCACTGACTCAAGCTAACTCTCACTGACTCAAGCTAACTCACTGACTCAAGCCAACTCTCACTGTCTCAAGCTAACTCCCATTGTCTCAAGCTAACTCTCACTGTCTCAAGCCAACTCTCACTGTATCAAGCTAACTCTCACTGTATCAAGCTAACTCTCACTGTCTCAAGCTAACTCTCACTGTCTCAAGCTAACTCTCACTGTCTCAAGCCAACTCTCACTGTATCAAGCTAACTCTCACTGTCTCAAGCTAACTCCCACTGTCTCAAGCTAACTCTCACTGTCTCAAGCTAACTCTCACTGTCTCAAGCTAACTCTAACTGTCTCAAGCTAACTCCCACTGTCTCAAGCTAACTCTCACTGTCTCAAGCTAACTCTCACTGTCTCAAGCCAACTCTCACTGTATCAAGCTAATTCTCACTGTCTCAAGCTAACTCTCACTGTCTCAAGCTAACTCTCACTGTCTCAAGCTAACTCTCACTGACTCAAGCTAACTCTCACTGTCTCAAGCTAACTCTCACTGTCTTAAGCTAACTCTCACTGACTCAAGCTAACTCTCACTGTCTCAAGCTAACTCTCACTGTCTCAAGCCAACTCTCACTGTCTCAAGCTAACTCTCACTGACTCAAGCTAACTCTCACTGACTCAAGCCAACTCTCACTGTCTCAAGCCAACTCTCACTGTCTCAAGCTAACTCTCACTGACTCAAGCTAACTCTCACTGTCTCAAGCTAACTCTCACTGTCTCAAGCTAACTCTCACTGTCTTAAGCTAACTCTCACTGACTCAAGCTAACTCTCACTGTCTCAAGCTAACTCTCACTGTCTCAAGCCAACTCTCACTGACTCAAGCTAACTCTCAATGTCTCAAGCTAACTCTCACTGACTCAAGCTAACTCTCACTGACTCAAGCCAACTCTCACTGTCTCAAGCTAACTCTCACTGACTCAAGCCAACTCTCACTGACTCAAGCCAACTCTCACTGTCTTAAGCTAACTCTCACTGTCTTAAGCTAACTCTCACTGACTCAAGCTAACTCTCACTGTCTCAAGCCAACTCTCACTGTCTCAAGCTAACTCTCACTGACTCAAGCTAACTCTCACTGACTCAAGATAACTCTCACTGTCTCAAGCTAACTCTCACTGTCTCAAGCTAACTCTCACTGACTCAAGCTAACTCTCACTGTCTCAAGCTAACTCTCACTGTCTCAAGCTAACTCTCACTGACTCAAGCTAACTCTCACTGTCTCAAGCTAACTCTCACTGTCTCAAGCTAACTCTCACTGACTCAAGCTAACTCTCACTGTCTCAAGCTAACTCCCACTGACTCAAGCTAACTCTCACTGTCTCAAGCTAACTCTCACTGTCTTAAGCTAACTCTCACTGTCTCAAGCTAACTCTCACTGTCTCAAGCTAACTCTCACTGACTCAAGCTAACTCTCACTGTCTCAAGCTAACTCTCACTGTCTTAAGCTAACTCTCACTGACTCAAGCCAACTCTCACTGTCTCAAGTCAACTCTCACTGTCTCAAGCTAACTCTCGCTGACTCAAGCTAACTCTCACTGTCTCAAGCTAACTCTCACTGTCTCAAGCCAACTCTCACTGACTCAAGCTAACTTTCACTGTCTCAAGCTAACTCTAACTGTCTCAAGCTAACTCTCACTGTCTCAAGCTAACTCTCACTGTCTCAAGTCAACTCTCACTGCCTCAAGCTAACTCTCACTGCATCAAGCCAACTCTCACTGTCTCAAGCTAACTCTCACTGTCTCAAGCTAACTCTCACTGACTCAAGCTAACTCTCACTGACTCAAGCTAACTCTCACTGTCTCAAGCTAACTCTCACTGACTCAAGCTAACTCTCACTGTCTCAAGCTAACTCTCACTGTCTCAAGCTAACTCTCACTGACTCAAGCCAACTCTCACTGTCTCAAGCTAACTCTCACTGTCTCAAGCTAACTCTCACTGTCTCAAGCTAACTCTCACTGTCTCAAGCTAACTCTCACTGTCTCAAGCCAACTCTCACTGACTCAAGCTAATTCTCACTGACTCAAGCTAATGCACTGCCTCAAGCCAACTCTCACTGTATCAAGCTAACTCTCACTGCCTCAAGCTAACTCTCACTGTCTCAAGCTAACTCTCACTGCCTCAAGCTAACTCTCACTGTATCAAGCTAACTCTCACTGTCTCAAGCTAACTCTCACTGTCTCAAGCTAACTCTCGCTGACTCAAGCTAACTCTCACTGTCTCAAGCTAACTCTCACTGTCTCAAGCTAACTCTCACTGACTCAAGCTAACTCTCATTGACTCAAGTTAACTCTCACTGACTCAAGCTAACTCACTGTCTCAAGCTAACTCACTGACTCAAGCCAACTCTCACTGACTCAAGCTAACTCTCACTGACTCAAGCCAACTCTCACTGACTCGAGCTAACTCTCACTGTCTCAAGCTAACTCTCACTGTCTCAAGCTAACTCTCACTGTCTCAAGCTAACTCTCACTGACTCAAGTTAACTCTCACTGACTCAAGCTAACTCTCACTGTCTCAAGCTAACTCTCATTGACTCAAGCTAACTCTTACTGTCTCAAGCTAACTCTCATTGACTCAAGCTAACTCTCACTGTCTCAAGCTAACTCTCACTGTCTCAAGCTAACTCTCATTGACTCAAGCTAACTCTTACTGTCTCAAGCTAACTCTCATTGACTCAAGCTAACTCTCACTGTCTCAAGCTAACTCTCACTGTCTCAAGCTAACTCTCATTGACTCAAGCTAACTCTTACTGTCTCAAGCTAACTCTCATTGACTCAAGCTAACTCTCACTGTCTCAAGCTAACTCTCACTGACTCAAGCTAACTCTCACTGTCTCAAGCTGTCTATAAGCTCCTGCTGAAACACTGCCAAAAGCATGCGAGCCAATCTGTCCTTGTGATACAGGCATATGTGTTCCTGACAACGGGACCACTGTACCTGTTCGGCACATTAGCATCACTAGTTGATGAGCACACATTCCTAGAGATCTTAATGAAGGACAATGATTCAAGAAGTGGATGTGACCATTGTAGTGCTCCAAGGATAAAGCTCTCTCTGTAACACACTCTTGGTGTTATTATTATGTAGTAGTAGGATAAAGCTCTCTCTGTAACACACTCTTGGTGTTATTATTATGTAGTAGTAGTAATAATAATAGTAGTAGTAATAGTAGTAGTAGTAGTAATAATAATAGTAGTAGTAATAGTAGTAGTAATAATAATAGTAGTAGTAATAGTAGTAGTAATAATAATAGTAGTAGTAATAGTAGTAGTAATAGTAGTAGTAGTAATAATAATAGTAGTAGTAATAGTAGTAGTAATAATAATAGTAGTAGTAATAGTAGTAGTAATAATAATAGTAGTAGTAATAGTAGTAGTAATAGTAGTAGTAATAATAATAATAGTAGTAGTAATAGTAGTAGTAATAATAATAGTAGTAATAGTAGTAGTAATAATAATAGTAGTAGTAATAATAATAGTAGTAGTAATAGTAGTAGTAATAATAATAGTAGTAGTAATAATAATAGTAGTAATAGTAGTAGTAATAATAATAGTAATAGTAATAGTAGTAGTAATAGTAGTAGTAGTAATAGTAGTAGTAGTAGTAGTAGTAGTAATGAAGTGGTGGTAGAGTAATAATCAGCAGTAATAGTTTCTCACTGACTTTGCATCTCCATCGGCAGCAGCAGCATAGTGCAAAGGGGTGCGGTCCAGCTTGTCCACAGCTGTCAGCGAGGCACCGTTAGCGACCAGGGAGAGCACACATTGGTACTGTGCTGTGGACGCAGCGTAGTGTAGGGGGGTGCGTCCAACCTTGTCCCGAGCATTCACATCACAACACACGCCAATCATCAGATCCACACACTCGATGTTGCTATGGTGATGGGAGGAGGGGGGTATGAAATAGTGTGAGTGCCACAAGTGAAGGGGACATGTGCTTACCCTCCACAAGCAGCCGCATGGAGACAAGTCCTTGACTCGTCATCAACCTCCAATGCCAGGCTATGATCTACACACACACACACATACACACTATGTATACAGCTGTTGTGGTCTTAAACACGAACAAAATATTTCAACGAACAACTGTATATGGTAAAGGATCATCCCTGCTTGTGGGTGTAGTTTTATTTGCTTTCATTTAACAGATATAGTCATGGTTTCATACAGAAGTGGGGGTGCCCTGGGAGACTCACCCCTCCCCCAGAGATTTCAACAGCTACATTATTATAATGTGGCTAGCAAATGATGACAAGGCAATTATGTGATTTTGCTGCTTGTATTTGTATACGTCTAAAATTTGATGAAGTCGACTGCTGAGAGCTGACATCCTTCCATATCATTATCAATACACATTAGTCTTCCAAGATTAATGTCACTGAGTCTAGATCGAAGACAATCTTTTTAAATAAGCTTCATTTGATTGAAGGAACACTCAATGGTAGAGCCATCCGCTGGCAAGCAAGGTGTTGAGAAGTTTGAAGATTTCTGGAAATTTCTATGCATACGTGTATGCTCCTGAAGACTCTAACAAAATAATCCCACCACCATCCACCCAAAAATCCTGCATGAAACTCCAACAGTTGTTAGGGGGGTTACATCAAGAAACATCCCTGCTGTGATACAGTTGAGTGTGGAGGGCACACCAAGGTCAGAGTTCTAGAGTCCACACCAAGGTCAGAGTTCTAGAGTCCAACTCAGAGCTATGCACATTATAGTTGAGTGTGCCAGGACACACCAAGGTCAGAGTTCTAGAGTCCAACTCAGAGCTATGCACATTATAGTTGAGTGTGCCAGGACACACCAAGGTCAGAGTTCTAGAGTCCAACTCAGAGCTATGCACATTATAGTTGAGTGTGCAGAACACACCAAGGTCAGAGTTCTAGAGTCCAACTCAGAGCTATGCACATTATAGTAGGACACACCAAGGTCAGAGTTCTAGAGTCCAGCTCAGAGCTATGCACATTATAGTAGAGTGTGCCAGGACACACCAAGGTCAGAGTTCTAGAGTCCAGCTCAGAGCTATGCACATTATAGTTGAGTGTGGAGAACACACCAAGGTCAGAGTTCTAGAGTCCAACTCAGAGCTATGCACATTATAGTTGAGTGTGGAGGGCACACCAAGGTCAGAGTTCTAGAGTCCAACTCAGACCTATGCACATTATAGTTGAGTGTGCAGAACACACCAAGGTCAGAGTTCTAGAGTCCAGCTCAGAGCTATGCACATTATAGTTGAGTGTGGAGGGCACACCAAGGTCAGAGTTCTAGAGTCCAACTCAGAGCTATGCACATTATAGTAGTGTGTGGAGGGCACACCAAGGTCAGAGTTCTAGAGTCCAACTCAGACCTATGCACATTATAGTAGTGTGCAGAACACACCAAGGTCAGAGTTCTAGAGTCCAACTCAGAGCTATGCACATTATAGTTGAGTGTGGAGGGCACACCAAGGTCAGAGTTCTAGAGTCCAACTCAGAGCTATGCACATTATAGTTGAGTGTGGAGAACACACCAAGGTCAGAGTTCTAGAGTCCAACTCAGAGCTATGCACATTATAGTTGAGTGTGCCAGGACACACCAAGGTCAGAGTTCTAGAGTCCAACTCAGAGCTATGCACATTATAGTTGAGTGTGGAGGACACACCAAGGTCAGAGTTCTAGAGTCCAACTCAGAGCTATGCACATTATAGTTGAGTGTGCCAGGACACACCAAGGTCAGAGTTCTAGAGTCCAACTCAGACCTATGCACATTATAGTAGTGTGCAGAACACACCAAGGTCAGAGTTCTAGAGTCCTCACCAAGGTCAGAGTTCTAGAGTCCAGCTCAGAGCTATGCACATTATAGTTGAGTGTGGAGGGCACACCAAGGTCAGAGTTCTAGAGTCCAGCTCAGAGCTATGCACATTATAGTTGAGTGTGCCAGGACACACCAAGGTCAGAGTTCTAGAGTCCAGCTCAGAGCTATGCACATTATAGTTGAGTGTGCCAGGACACACCAAGGTCAGAGTTCTAGAGTCCAACTCAGAGCTATGCACATTATAGTTGAGTGTGGAGGGCACACCAAGGTCAGAGTTCTAGAGTCCAACTCAGAGCTATGCACATTATAGTTGAGTGTGCCAGGACACACCAAGGTCAGAGTTCTAGAGTCCAACTCAGAGCTATGCACATTATAGTAGTGTGCAGAACACACCAAGGTCAGAGTTCTAGAGTCCAACTCAGAGCTATGCACATTATAGTTGAGTGTGGAGAACACACCAAGGTCAGAGTTCTAGAGTCCAACTCAGAGCTATGCACATTATAGTTGAGTGTGGAGGGCACACCAAGGTCAGAGTTCTAGAGTCCAACTCAGAGCTATGCACATTATAGTTGAGTGTGGAGAACACACCAAGGTCAGAGTTCTAGAGTCCAACTCAGAGCTATGCACATTATAGTTGAGTGTGGAGGGCACACCAAGGTCAGAGTTCTAGAGTCCAACTCAGAGCTATGCACATTATAGTAGAGTGTGGAGAACACACCAAGGTCAGAGTTCTAGAGTCCAACTCAGAGCTATGCACATTATAGTAGAGTGTGCCAGGACACACCAAGGTCAGAGTTCTAGAGTCCAACTCAGAGCTATGCACATTATAGTTGAGTGTGGAGGGCACACCAAGGTCAGAGTTCTAGAGTCCACTCAGAGCTATGCACATTATAGTAGAGTGTGGAGAACACACCAAGGTCAGAGTTCTAGAGTCCAACTCAGAGCTATGCACATTATAGTAGTGTGGAGAACACACCAAGGTCAGAGTTCTAGAGTCCAACTCAGAGCTATGCACATTATAGTAGAGTGTGCCAGGACACACCAAGGTCAGAGTTCTAGAGTCCAACTCAGAGCTATGCACATTATAGTTGAGTGTGGAGGGCACACCAAGGTCAGAGTTCTAGAGTCCAACTCAGAGCTATGCACATTATAGTAGAGTGTGGAGAACACACCAAGGTCAGAGTTCTAGAGTCCACACCAAGGTCAGAGTTCTAGAGTCCAGCTCAGAGCTATGCACGTTATAGTAGAGTGTGCAGAACACACCAAGGTCAGAGTTCTAGAGTCCACACCAAGGTCAGAGTTCTAGAGTCCAGCTCAGAGCTATGCACATTATAGTAGAGTGTGCCAGGACACACCAAGGTCAGAGTTCTAGAGTCCAACTCAGAGCTATGCACATTATAGTAGAGTGTGCCAGGAAACACCAAGGTCAGAGTTCTAGAGTCCAACTCAGAGCTATGCACATTATAGTTGAGTGTGGAGGGCACACCAAGGTCAGAGTTCTAGAGTCCAACTCAGAGCTATGCACATTATAGTAGAGTGTGGAGAACACACCAAGGTCAGAGTTCTAGAGTCCAACTCAGAGCTATGCACATTATAGTAGAGTGTGGAGGGCACACCAAGGTCAGAGTTCTAGAGTCCAGCTCAGAGCTATGCACATTATAGTTGAGTGTGCAGGACACACCAAGGTCAGAGTTCTAGAGTCCAGCTCAGAGCTATGCACATTATAGTTGAGTGTGGAGAACACACCAAGGTCAGAGTTCTAGAGTCCAACTCAGAGCTATGCACATTATAGTAGAGTGTGGAGAACACACCAAGGTCAGAGTTCTAGAGTCCAACTCAGAGCTATGCACATTATAGTAGAGTGTGGAGAACACACCAAGGTCAGAGTTCTAGAGTCCAACTCAGACCTATGCACATTATAGTTGAGTGTGGAGAACACACCAAGGTCAGAGTTCTAGAGTCCAACTCAGAGCTATGCACATTATAGTAGAGTGTGGAGAACACACCAAGGTCAGAGTTCTAGAGTCCAGCTCAGAGCTATGCACATTATAGTTGAGTGTGCCAGGACACACCAAGGTCAGAGTTCTAGAGTCCAACTCAGACCTATGCACATTATAGTTGAGTGTGGAGAACACACCAAGGTCAGAGTTCTAGAGTCCAACTCAGAGCTATGCACATTATAGTAGAGTGTGGAGAACACACCAAGGTCAGAGTTCTAGAGTCCAACTCAGAGCTATGCACATTATAGTTGAGTGTGGAGGGCACACCAAGGTCAGAGTTCTAGAGTCCAACTCAGAGCTATGCACATTATAGTAGAGTGTGCCAGGACACACCAAGGTCAGAGTTCTAGAGTCCAACTCAGAGCTATTCACATTATAGTAGAGTGTGGAGAACACACCAAGGTCAGAGTTCTAGAGTCCAACTCAGAGCTATGCACATTATAGTTGAGTGTGGAGGGCACACCAAGGTCAGAGTTCTAGAGTCCAACTCAGAGCTATGCACATTATAGTAGAGTGTGGAGAACACACCAAGGTCAGAGTTCTAGAGTCCGACTCAGAACTATGCACATTATAGTAGAGTGTGGAGAACACACCAAGGTCAGAGTTCTAGAGTCCAACTCAGAGCTATGCACATTATAGTAGAGTGTGCCAGGAAACACCAAGGTCAGAGTTCTAGAGTCCAACTCAGAGCTATGCACATTATAGTTGAGTGTGGAGGGCACACCAAGGTCAGAGTTCTAGAGTCCAACTCAGAGCTATGCACATTATAGTAGAGTGTGCCAGGACACACCAAGGTCAGAGTTCTAGAGTCCAACTCAGAGCTATGCACATTATAGTAGAGTGTGGAGAACACACCAAGGTCAGAGTTCTAGAGTCCAACTCAGAGCTATGCACATTATAGTAGAGTGTGGAGGGCACACCAAGGTCAGAGTTCTAGAGTCCAACTCAGAGCTATGCACATTATAGTAGAGTGTGCAGAACACACCAAGGTCAGAGTTCTACAGAGTCGAGCTCAGAGCCTCCGGAAGTCCAGCTTCATTGGACACACCATATTTTGTTGTTATTCTTGACTGCACCCATGTCATGTAGGGTCAGCTACCTCCCGCTTCAAGGACTTGGACCAGCTCCTCAGGAGAACTCCATCAACCAAACTCATCAGTTACATCTACAGCCTCCTTTGGACTTGGTAGGTAACAGTTCCCAAGAGAAAGAAATCCACAAACCAAACAGCAGAACTGAGCGGGAGTCATTCCTTCTTCTTATAATACAGCACGTGCGCCAACTTGATTTGCATCTTTGACGGAATTACTCACCCAACAATCCGTACAAACCATCTAATCCACAATGGAGAAACCGAGTAGTAATGGATATGCGTCGGAACATTCGGAGTCTTCTGGTACTAAAGTTATTTAGCTTTGTTTGTTTATAATATAAATGGCCGGACCTATTCACGCGAGTGAGAATGCAAAGAGAGGCAAGCAAACAAATGCACATCCTTGATGATCAACTTCGACCTTCGACCCTTTCCTGCCCTTTCCGTGGTTTTTATGTCTGCCAGTTTACTACCCGCCAGCTGTGAGGATCCATCACTTACGCAACCAGGAAGCTGCCCATGTGAGCTTTAGCTGAGATGTGGGCTTTTGGGGGAGGGGTGCTGTTTGCCATTTAAAAAAGTTAGTCAAGCCAATACAGAAAATGCTAGTGTACCAAGGACACACACATGCTCGTGTCCTCAAACATACACTCACACACACACACTCACACACTCACTAGTGTCCTCCAGGATACACACTCACACACACACACACACACACTAGTGTCATCCAGGATACACACTCACACACACACACACACACACACTAGTGTCCTCCAGGATACACACTCACACACACACTAGTGTCCTCCAGGATACACACTCACACACACACACACACACACTAGTGTCATCCAGGATACACACTCACACACACACACACACACACACTAGTGTCCTCCAGGATACACACTCACACACACACTAGTGTCCTCCAGGATACACATACACACACACACACACACACACTAGTGTCCTCCAGGACACACACACTCACACACACACTAGTGTCCTCCAGGACACACACACTCACACACACACACACACTAGTGTCCTCCAGGATACACTCACACACACACACACACTCACTAGTGTCCTCCAGGATACACTCACACACACACACTAGTGTCCTCCAGGATACACACTCACACACACACACACACACACACACTAGTGTCCTCCAGGATACACACACACACACACACACACACACACACTAGTGTCCTCCAGGATACACACACACACACACTCACACACACACACTAGTGTCCTCCAGGATACACACACACACACACTAGTGTCCTCCAGGATACACACTCACACACACACACACACTAGTGTCCTCCAGGATACACACTCACACACACACACACACTAGTGTCCTCCAGGATACACACTCACACACACACACTAGTGTCCTCCAGGATACACACTCACACACACACACACACACACACTAGTGTCCTCCAGGATACACACACACACACACTAGTGTCCTCCAGGATACACACACACACATGTCCTCCAGGCCACACCCACTCACCCAGGGGGATGAGTAGCTCCACGCAATCGGAGTAGCCACTCAGACAGGCCATGTGCACGGGCAGCATCCCACCAGATCCTCTCCTCATCATGTGTGTCGACGCCCCATTGCAGATGAGCGTCTTGGTGACGGAAGAGTGGCCATGACGGGCAGCAATGTGGAGGGAGGTGTTGTTCTGCTTGTCCTCGATATCCACGCGAGCCCCTGCAAGGGAGGGGAAGAGACACGCCCTTGTTGGTGAGGTCAGCACACACAAGTCACACACACTCTCACATGAGTCACACACACTCTCATGAGTCACACACACTCTCACATGAGTCACACACACTGACACATGAGTCACACTCACACTCACATGAGTCACACACACTCACATGAGTCACACACACTCACACATGAGTCACACACACTCTCACATGAGTCACACACACTCTCATGAGTCACACACACTCACACGAGTCACACACACTCACATGAGTCACACACACTCTCATGAGTCACACACACTGACACATGAGTCACACTCACACTCACATGAGTCACACACACTCACATGAGTCACACACACTCACACATGAGTCACACACACTCTCTCATGAGTCACACACACACTCTCATGAGTCACACACTCACACTCTCATGAGTCACACACACTCACACACTCACACATGAGTCACACACACTCACATGAGTCACACACACTCACATGAGTCACACACACTCACACATATACTCACACATGAGTCACACACACTCACACATGAGTCACACACACTCACACATGAGTCACACACACTCACACTTGGTCTTCCCTGTGCATGCTAGAGGAGAGGCGTGGTTGGATTTGGGTTGCCATGGTTAACTATTTGATGTGTCATGCGAATGTCCGTCAGGTCAAATTATGAATAGCCTGACACTGTCTGAGCAACTTTCAATCCTTAGGGGTCTTAGGGATCTGGGATTTATTGCCCCCCCCCCCCAGTAACTATTTGATATGTCATGCGAATGTCCGTCAGGTCAAATTATGAATAGCCTGACACTGTCTGAGCAACTTTCAATCCTTAGGGGTCTTAGGGATCTAGGGAACTGGGATTTATTGCCGCCCCCCCCCCCCCAGACCCGCCACCAACCAGGATCTTTAAAAAAGTATGATGTCATAATTGGTATGTTGTATGCATTCCTGATGAAGGTTAGAGCATCTAGTCATTATTCCTGATGAAGGCTGGAGCATCTAGTCATTATTCCTGATGAAGGTTAGAGCATCTAGTCATTATTCCTGATGAAGGCTAGAGTATCTAGTCATTATTCCTGATGAAGGCTAGAGCATCTAGTCATTATTCCTGATGAAGGCTGGAGCATCTAGTCATTATTCCTGATGAAGGTTAGAGCATCTAGTCATTATTCCTGATGAAGGCTGGAGCATCTAGTCATTATTCCTGATGAAGGCTAGAGCATCTAGTCATTATTCCTGATGAAGGCTAGAGCATCTAGTCATTATTCCTGATGAAGGCTAGAGCATCTAGTCATTATTCCTGATGAAGGCTAGAGCATCTAGTCATTATTCCTGGTGAAGGCTAGAGCATCTAGTCATTATTCCTGATGAAGGTTAGAGCATCTAGTCATTATTCCTGATGAAGGCTGGAGCATCTAGTCATTATTCCTGATGAAGGCTAGAGCATCTAGTCATTATTCCTGATGAAGGTTAGAGCATCTAGTCATTATTCCTGATGAAGGCTGGAGCATCTAGTCATTATTCCTGATGAAGGCTAGAGCATCTAGTCATTATTCCTGATGAAGGCTAGAGCATCTAGTCATTATTCCTGATGAAGGCTAGAGCATCTAGTCATTATTCCTGATGAAGGCAGGAGCATCTAGTCATTATTCCTGATGAAGGCTAGAGCATTTAATCATTATTCCTGATGAAGGCTAGAGCATCTAGTCATTATTCCTGATGAAGGCAGGAGCATCTAGTCATTATTCCTGATGAAGGCTAGAGCATTTAATCATTATTCCTGATGAAGGCTAGAGCATCTAGTCATTATTCCTGATGAAGGCTAGAGCATCTAGTCATTATTCCTGATGAAGGCTGGAGCATCTAGTCATTATTCCTGATGAAGGCTAGAGCATCTAGTCATTATTCCTGATGAAGGCTAGAGCATCTAGTTATTATTCCTGATGAAGGCTAGAGCATCTAATCATTATTCCTGATGAAGACTAGAGCATCTAGTCATTATTCCTGATGAAGGCTAGAGCATCTAATCATTATTCCTGATGAAGGCTAGAGCATCTAGTCGATGAAGGCTAGAGCATCTAGTCATTATTCCTGATGAAGGCTTGAGCATCTAGCATTATTCCTGATGAAGGCTAGAGCATCTAGTCATTATTCCTGGTGAAGGCTACAGCATCTAGTCATTATTCCTGATGAAGGCTGGAGCATCTAGTCATTATTCCTGATGAAGGCTAGAGCATCTAGTCATTATTCCTGATGAAGGCTAGAGCATCTAGTCATTATTCCTGATGAAGGCTAGAGCATCTAGTCATTATTCCTGATGAAGGCAGGAGCATCTAGTCATTATTCCTGATGAAGGCAGGAGCATCTAGTCATTATTCCTGATGAAGGCTAGAGCATTTAATCATTATTCCTGATGAAGGCTAGAGCATCTAGTCATTATTCCTGATGAAGGCTAGAGCATCTAGTCATTATTCCTGATGAAGGCTGGAGCATCTAGTCATTATTCCTGATGAAGGCTAGAGCATCTAGTCATTATTCCTGATGAAGGCTAGAGCATCTAGTTATTATTCCTGATGAAGGCTAGAGCATCTAATCATTATTCCTGATGAAGGCTAGAGCATCTAGTCATTATTCCTGATGAAGGCTAGAGCATCTAATCATTATTCCTGATGAAGGCTAGAGCATCTAGTCGATGAAGGCTAGAGCATCTAGTCATTATTCCTGATGAAGGCTAGAGCATCTAGTCATTATTCCTGGTGAAGGCTACAGCATCTAGTCATTATTCCTGATGAAGGCTGGAGCATCTAGTCATTATTCCTGATGAAGGCTAGAGCATCTAGTCATTATTCCTGATGAAGGCTAGAGCATCTAGTCATTATTCCTGATGAAGGCTAGAGCATCTAGTCATTATTCCTGATGAAGGCAGGAGCATCTAGTCATTATTCCTGATGAAGGCTAGAGCATTTAATCATTATTCCTGATGAAGGCTAGAGCATCTAGTCATTATTCCTGATGAAGGCAGGAGCATCTAGTCATTATTCCTGATGAAGGCTAGAGCATTTAATCATTATTCCTGATGAAGGCTAGAGCATCTAGTCATTATTCCTGATGAAGGCTAGAGCATCTAGTCATTATTCCTGATGAAGGCTAGAGCATCTAGTTATTATTCCTGATGAAGGCTAGAGCATCTAATCATTATTCCTGATGAAGGCTAGAGCATCTAGTCATTATTCCTGATGAAGGCTAGAGCATCTAGTCATTATTCCTGATGAAGGCTAGAGCATCTAGTAATTATTCTTGATGAAGGCTAGAGCATCTAGTCATTATTCCTGATGAAGGCTAGAGCATCTAGTCATTATTCTTGATGAAGGCTAGAGCATCTAGTCATTATTCCTGATGAAGGCTAGAGCATCTAGTCATTATTCCTGATGAAGGCTAGAGCATCTCCGTCATTATTCCTGATGAAGGCTAGAGCATCTAGTCATTATTCCTGATGAAGGCTAGAGCATTTAATCATTATTCCTGATGAAGGCTAGAGCATCTAGTCATTATTCCTGATGAAGGCAGGAGCATCTAGTCATTATTCCTGATGAAGGCTAGAGCATTTAATCATTATTCCTGATGAAGGCTAGAGCATCTAGTCATTATTCCTGATGAAGGCTAGAGCATCTAGTCATTATTCCTGATGAAGGCTGGAGCATCTAGTCATTATTCCTGATGAAGGCTAGAGCATCTAGTCATTATTCCTGATGAAGGCTAGAGCATCTAGTTATTATTCCTGATGAAGGCTAGAGCATCTAATCATTATTCCTGATGAAGGCTAGAGCATCTAGTCATTATTCCTGATGAAGGCTAGAGCATCTAATCATTATTCCTGATGAAGGCTAGAGCATCTAGTCGATGAAGGCTAGAGCATCTAGTCATTATTCCTGATGAAGGCTAGAGCATCTAGTCATTATTCCTGGTGAAGGCTACAGCATCTAGTCATTATTCCTGATGAAGGCTGGAGCATCTAGTCATTATTCCTGATGAAGGCTAGAGCATCTAGTCATTATTCCTGATGAAGGCTAGAGCATCTAGTCATTATTCCTGATGAAGGCTAGAGCATCTAGTCATTATTCCTGATGAAGGCTAGAGCATCTAGTCATTATTCCTGATGAAGGCTAGAGCATCTAGTCATTATTCCTGATGAAGGCTAGAGCATCTAGTCATTATTCCTGATGAAGGCTAGAGCATTTAATCATTATTCCTGATGAAGGCTAGAGCATTTAATCATTATTCCTGATGAAGGCTAGAGCATCTAGTCATTATTCCTGATGAAGGCAGGAGCATCTAGTCATTATTCCTGATGAAGGCTAGAGCATTTAATCATTATTCCTGATGAAGGCTAGAGCATCTAGTCATTATTCCTGATGAAGGCTAGAGCATCTAGTCATTATTCCTGATGAAGGCTAGAGCATCTAGTTATTATTCCTGATGAAGGCTAGAGCATCTAATCATTATTCCTGATGAAGGCTAGAGCATCTAGTCATTATTCCTGATGAAGGCTAGAGCATCTAGTCATTATTCCTGATGAAGGCTAGAGCATCTAGTCATTATTCCTGATTAAGGCTAGAGCATCTAATCATTATTCCTGATGAAGGCTAGAGCATCTAGTCATTATTCCTGATGAAGGCTAGAGCATCTAATCATTATTCCTGATGAAGGCTAGAGCATCTAGTCATTATTCCTGATGAAGGCTAGAGCATCTAGTCATTATTCCTGATGAAGGCTAAAGCATCTAGTCATTATTCCTGATGAAGGCTAGAGCATCTAGTCATTATTCCTGATGAAGGCTACAGCATCTAGTCATTATTCCTGATGAAGGCTGGAGCATCTAATCATTATTCCTGATGAAGGCTAGAGCATCTAGTCATTATTCCTGATGAAGGCTAGAGCATCTAATCATTATTCCTGATGAAGGCTAGAGCATCTAGTCGATGAAGGCTAGAGCATCTAGTCATTATTCCTGATGAAGGCTAGAGCATCTAGTCATTATTCCTGATGAAGGCTAGAGCATCTAGTCATTATTCCTGGTGAAGGCTACAGCATCTAGTCATTATTCCTGATGAAGGCTGGAGCATCTAGTCATTATTCCTGATGAAGGCTAGAGCATCTAGTCATTATTCCTGATGAAGGCTAGAGCATCTAGTCATTATTCCTGATGAAGGCTAGAGCATCTAGTCATTATTCCTGATGAAGGCAGGAGCATCTAGTCATTATTCCTGATGAAGGCTAGAGCATTTAATCATTATTCCTGATGAAGGCTAGAGCATCTAGTCATTATTCCTGATGAAGGCAGGAGCATCTAGTCATTATTCCTGATGAAGGCTAGAGCATTTAATCATTATTCCTGATGAAGGCTAGAGCATCTAGTCATTATTCCTGATGAAGGCTAGAGCATCTAGTCATTATTCCTGATGAAGGCTAGAGCATCTAGTTATTATTCCTGATGAAGGCTAGAGCATCTAATCATTATTCCTGATGAAGGCTAGAGCATCTAGTCATTATTCCTGATGAAGGCTAGAGCATCTAGTCATTATTCCTGATGAAGGCTAGAGCATCTAGTCATTATTCCTGATGAAGGTTAGAGCATCTAGTCATTATTCCTGATGAAGGCTAGAGCACCTAGTCATTATTCCTGATGAAGGCTAGAGCATCTAGTCATTATTCCTGATGAAGGCTAGAGCATCTAGTCATTATTCCTGATGAAGGCTAGAGCATCTAGTCATTATTCCTGATGAAGGCTAGAGCATCTAGTCATTATTCCTGATGAAGGCTAGAGCATCTAGTCATTATTCCTGATGAAGGCTAGAGCATCTAGTCATTATTCCTGATGAAGGCTAGAGCATCTAGTCATTATTCCTGATGAAGGCTAGAGCATCTAGTCATTATTCCTGATGAAGGCTAGAGCATCTAGTCATTATTCCTGATGAAGGCTAGAGCATCTAGTCATTATTCCTGATGAAGGCTAGAGCATCTAGTCATTATTCCTGATGAAGGCTAGAGCATCTAGTCATTATTCCTGATGAAGGCTAGAGCATCTAGTCATTATCCCTGATGAAGGCTAGAGCATCTAGTCATTATTCCTGATGAAGGCTAGAGCATCTAGTAATTATTCTTGATGAAGGCTAGAGCATCTAGTCATTATTCCTGATGAAGGCTAGAGCATCTAGTCATTATTCTTGATGAAGGCTAGAGCATCTAGTCATTATTCCTGATGAAGGCTAGAGCATCTAGTCATTATTCCTGATGAAGGCTAGAGCATCTCCGTCATTATTCCTGATGAAGGCTAGAGCATCTAGTCATTATTCCTGATGAAGGCTAGAGCATCTAGTCATTATTCCTGATGAAGGCTAGAGCATCTAGTCGTTATTCCTGATGAAGGCTAGAGCATCTAGTCAAAACAGCAATTTGAAGTTGATTATTGAGAAGGTGATTATAATATAATATAGACTCTTGTTTTAGCTGCTGTTAATTAATTCACAACAGCAGCTAATGACTTAGGTGCCTTAGTTGAGGTAATTTGTGGACTTGACTATAGACAGCACTGGCATTAGAATAGGACAACTTTTCTGATTGGCAGGTCCAAAATTGCACTAGAATCCACTGAAGGCAGTCCCAGGCCCTTCAGTTGTGATTAGCATGAGCCTAGCAAGATTAAAGTCACTAAAAGCTGGTTCACAATAGGCCTTCGCATCGCGTCGCTTCGATCAGTTCACAATACCTGCCCGGTTGCGTTGCATCGAACTATTGAAGTTGAACTTTCATCCCTAATTACGAAATTCCACTCATTAATTAAAGCACCTTCACTCCCTAAATGACTTGTGTAATACATGTACATCCACACACTAGGAAAGTTCCTCGCTGCCTCTATCAACCTTTCCTCGCTGCCTCTATCAACCTTTCCTCACTGCCTCTATCAACCTTTTCTCACTGCCTCTATTAACCTTTCCTTGTTCATCTCTTCCTTGGAGAAACTTTCTTTTCCTGCGTAAATACCAAATAAAGCACTCCAACACGTGTGGACTGACGCGGTCGCGACGGGAACTGGAGTGAAGCAACTTCGCATTCTCAACATCTCAAAATTGAGCGGCATGGCCGCCTCGAGTCTATTTCGAAGACGTGTCTTCACAATCTTCACCCCACATCTCTGGACCGACAGACCCTCCCTCATACACATGCACCCTCCCGCAAATACTCACAAAAATAACACGGCACCAAGAGCCAGACCACACCCATCTCTGAAGCAAAGCCCACTATGTCATCAGTCAAGTCAGGTTTGTAACTAATAAGACCACGCCCACCTTGACTGATGAGTGTCTCCGTGCGAAGATAAAAGCCGTGCAATGCGGTCATGTGCAGTGGAGTCCTGCCATCAATGTCCTGGATGTTAGGGTTGGCCCCAGCCTTAACGAGGAGCTCCATGCACAGGGCTCCATGGTGGGAGAAGGCAGCATAGTGCAGCGGGGTCTGGCCACGGTTGTTCAGAGCATTGCGAGACACATCGTAATGGAGGAGGATGTCAACCACGATGTCTTGTCCGTTATTGCAGGCCACGTGGAGAGGCGTGCACCCGAATGCATTGACTGCATCAGGCTATGTGCAGGGGCGGGGGAGAGGGAAGAGGGGAGGGGAGGAGGGAAGACAGAGGAGGTGGGGGAGGAGGGAAGAGGGGAGGGGAGGATGAAGAGAGAGGAGTCGGGGGGGAAGGGGGAGAGGAGAGGAAGTAGAGGAGAAGAGGTGGAAAAAAGTTAGATGATAGCCTTGGGATATCCCCCCAAAACATAAAAATTTATATTAATGAAATTTCTTATGTAATACATTACAGTAAACAGGAAAAAAGAGCAGTACAGTAAATCTACACTACAATTAGGAAAGCTAACCACAGAATAATAGCACATGGACAGAACATTCTAGATTATGACACAATTGCATCTTGCCACAAAACTATTCTGTGGCAAAATGCAATTGTGTAATAATCTCTGTCCATGTGCTAGTAGTAGTACTTTAACTATAGGAAAGTACCCTCAAAATGTTTCAGAATCAATCTGAGAGCATCGATTTTGCAAAAAAATTCTGGGGGGCAGACCCCCCTACTTGGGGCTTGCTTACGCACACCCATCCCAAACATTTTGAGTTTCCCCCCCCCCCCCCCCCCCAAACTGTAAATCCTGTAAATCCTGTATGAACCCATGCATACAGTACATGTAAAAGTACACTTCGCACATACCTCCTCCTCCCTCTCCACACACTCATCCCTCTCCCCACACATGCACACACCACCACTGCACTCACCTCCTCCAAGCACATCCGCTACTACCTTTCCTAAGTCATCCCGGCATGCCCCTGGAAAGTGCCAAGCATGCCACCAAGCCCTAGCAAGGGTTAGGGGTTAGGGGTGGTCACCTGCCCTTACATCAACCACCACCTCATCCACACACACCACCACCACCACCCCAGTCTGCCATTGCACAGCATAGTAATTTCTTCAGCCAGAATGCACTTTCCAGCTACTCTAAATGCACCCTGGCTGAGCACATCATGACGTACCTTCATGTATTATGGATTAGTGACCGTACCATACTTCCCTCCCTCCCCACAAGGAAGGTGAAGGACTAGCTACGCGAGGCTCATCAGCTACATCCCCTTCCTACACACACCACCTCCAGCATGTGTGCCTGGCCCACACCCTACACTCTATCTCTCTCACTCACACACACACACTCGCATCAGCTCCCAGCTCCAGCAGCAGCTTGGCGGTGTGTGCCTGGCCCCCACCCTATGCTCTCTCTCTCACTCACTCACACACACTCACACCACACACTCACACCACACACTCACACACCACTTACACACACCTCTCTCTCACACACACTCTCTCTCACACACACACACTCACACCACATACACACACCTCTCTCTCACTCTCACACCACATACACACACCTCTCTCACACACACCACACACTCACACCTATCTCTCACTCATACCACATACATACACACTCACATCTGCTCCCAACTCCAGCAGCAGCTTGGCGGTGTGTGCCTGGCCCCCAGCCGCTGCCGAGTGCAGAGGTGTGTACTGTTTCTTGTCCTTTGCATTCACATCTGCTCCGGAGCCAACCAGAGAGTTCACGCACTCGCGATGGCCTGTGAGGGGGTGTGGTGTACACACGTGTGATAACACTACTATAGGCAGCGAAGGTTGTTCTCCATGCAGGGTGTGAGTAGGGGAGAAGGCAAGGCTATGCTCCATGCAGGGTGTGAGTAGGGGAGAAGGCAAGGCTATGCTCCATGCAGGATGTGAGTAGGGGAGAAGACAAGGCTATGCTCCATGCAGGGTGTGAGTAGGGGAGAAGGCAAGGCTATGCTCCATGCAGGGTGTGAGTAGGGGAGAAGACAAGGCTGTGTTCCATGCAGGGTGTGAGTAGGGGAGAAGGCAAGGCTATGCTCCATGCAGGGTGTGAGTAGGGGAGAAGACAAGGCTATGCTCCATGCAGGGTGTGAGTAGGTGAGAAGGCAAGCTCCATGCAGGGTGTGAGTAGGTGAGAAGACAAGGCTATGCTCCATGCAGGATGTGAGTAGGGGAGAAGACAAGGCTATGCTCCATGCAGGGTGTGAGTAGGGGAGAAGGCAAGCTCCATGCAGGGTGTGAGTAGGTGAGAAGGCCACCATGCAGGGTGTGAGTAGGGGAGAAGGCAAGGCTATGCTCCATGCAGGGTGTGAGTAGGGGAGAAGGCAAGGCTATGCTCCATGCAGGGTGTGAGTAGGGGAGAAGGCAAGGCTATGCTCCATGCAGGGTGTGAGTAGGGGAGAAGGCAAGGCTATGCTCCATGCAGGGTGTGAGTAGGGGAGAAGACAACCATGCAGGGTGTGAGTATGGGAGAAGGCAAGGCTATGCTCCATGCAGGGTGTGAGTAGGGGAGAAGGCAAGGCTATGCTCCATGCAGGGTGTGAGTAGGGGAGAAGGCAAGGCTATGCCTCCATGCAGGGTGTGAGTAGGGGAGAAGGCAAGGCTATGGGGTGTGAGTAGGGGAGAAGACAAGGCTATGCTCCATGCAGGGTGTGAGTAGGGGAGAAGACAAGGCTATGCTCCATGCAGGGTGTGAGTAGGTGAGAAGACAAGGCTATGCTCCATGCAGGGTGTGAGTAGGGGAGAAGACAACCATGCAGGGTGTGAGTAGGGGAGAAGGCAAGGCTATGCTCCATGCAGGGTGTGAGTAGGGGAGAAGGCAAGGCTATGCTCCATGCAGGGTGTGAGTAGGGGAGAAGGCAAGGCTATGCTCCATGCAGGGTGTGAGTAGGGGAGAAGGCAAGGCTATGCTCCATGCAGGGTGTGAGTAGGGGAGAAGGCAACCATGCAGGGTGTGAGTAGGGGAGAAGGCAAGGCTATGCTCCATGCAGGGTGTGAGTAGGTGAGAAGGCTCCATGCAGGGTGTGAGTAGAGGAGAAGGCAAGGCTATGCTCCATGCAGTGAGTAGGGGAGAAGACAAGGCTGTGCTTCATGCAGGGTGTGAGTAGGAGAGAAGGCAAGGCTATGCTCCATGCAGGGTGTGAGTAGGGGAGAAGGCAAGGCTATGCTCCATGCAGAGTGTGAGTAGGGGAGAAGACAAGGCTATGCTCCATGCAGGGTGTGAGTAGGTGAGAAGACAAGGCCGTGCTCCATGCAGTGAGTAGGGGAGAAGGCAAGGCTATGCTCCATGCAGGGTGTGAGTAGGGGAGAAGACAAGGCCGTGCTCCATGCAGTGAGTAGGGGAGAAGGCAAGGCTATGCTCCATGCAGGGTGTGAGTAGGTGAGAAGACAAGGCTATGCTCCATGCAGGGTGTGAGTAGGGGAGAAGGCAAGGCTATTCTCCATGCAGGGTGTGAGTAGGGGAGAAGGCAAGGCTATGCTCCATGCAGGGTGTGAGTAGGGGAGAAGGCAAGGCTATGCTCCATGCAGGGTGTGAGTAGGGGAGAAGACAAGGCTGTGGGATGTGAGTAGGGGAGAAGGCAAGGCTATGCTCCATGCAGGGTGTGAGTAGGGGAGAAGGCAACCATGCAGGGTGTGAGTAGGGGAGAAGACAAGGCTATGCTCCATGCAGGGTGTGAGTAGGGGAGAAGGCAAGGCTATGCTCCATGCAGGGTGTGAGTAGGGGAGAAGGCAACCATGCAGGGTGTGAGTAGGGGAGAAGACAAGGCTATGCTCCATGCAGGGTGTGAGTAGGGGAGAAGGCAACATGCAGGGTGCGAGTAGGGGAGAAGGCAAGGCTATGCTCCATGCAGAGTGTGAGTAGGTGAGAAGACAACCATGCAGGGTGTGAGTAGGGAAGAAGATTAACGTGCATCTTTGATGTACCTTGGCAGTCGTTACTCAAGAAAAGTTTGTAGAAACTAGATATTTTTCCTGGAATTGATGCTGATGCAATTTTTTATTGAAATTCGTCATGTGAAGAAGTAGGACATCAACCACAAGACAAGAAAAAGTAGAAAGTAGTATTGCAATTTCAATTTCAAGATGCTGGGGGGGGGGGACGGACGTATTCCAGGGCATCACCCCCCCCCTGTATCATAGGAAGGTGTGGAGGAAAAAATGGGGCATACTCTTTGACACACTTGACATGGAGGTAGCAACACCCAACACTGTGATATACACTGCTATTTCTACACACAAGTAGAGGCTCATGGAGGTCCACTAGCAACACCCAACACTGTGATATACACTGCTATTTCTACACACAAGTAGAGGCCCATGGAGGTCCACTAGCAACACCCAACACTGTGATATACACTACTATTTCTACACACAAGTAGAGGCCCATGGAGGTCCACTAGCAACACACAACAGTGTGATATACACTGCTATTTCTACACACAAGTAGAGGCCCATGGAGGTCCACTAGCAACACCCAACACTGTGATATACACTACTATTTCTACACACAAGTAGAGAGACATGGAGGTCCACTAGCAACATCCAACACTGTGATATACACTGCACACAAGTAGAGGCCCATGGAGGCCCCTAGCAACACCCAACACTGTGATATACACTGCTATTTCTACACACAAGTAGAGGCCCATGGAGGTCCACTAGCAACACCCAACACTGTGATATACACTACTATTTCTACACACAAGTAGAGGCCCATGGAGGTCCACTAGCAACACACAACAGTGTGATATACACTGCTATTTCTACACACAAGTAGAGGCCCATGGAGGTCCACTAGCAACACCCAACACTGTGATATACACTACTATTTCTACACACAAGTAGAGAGACATGGAGGTCCACTAGCAACATCCAACACTGTGATATACACTGCACACAAGTAGAGGCCCATGGAGGCCCCTAGCAACACCCAACACTGTGATATACACTGCTATTTCTACACACAAGTAGAGGCCCATGGGGGTCCACTAGCAACACCCAACACTGTGATATACACTGCTATTTCTACACACAAGTAGAGGCCCATGGAGGTCCACTAGCAACACCCAACACTGTGATATACACTACTATTTCTACACACAAGTAGAGAGACATGGAGGTCCACTAGCAACATCCAACACTGTGATATACACTGCACACAAGTAGAGGCCCATGGAGGCCCCTAGCAACACCCAACACTGTGATATACACTGCTATTTCTACACACAAGTAGAGGCCCATGGAGGTCCACTAGCAACACCCAACACTGTGATATACACCGCTATTTCTACACACAAGTAGAGGCCCATGGAGGTCCACTAGCAACACCCAACACTGTGATATACACTGCTATTTCTACACACAAGTAGAGGCCCATGGGGGTCCACTAGCAACACCCAACACTGTGATATACACTGCTATTTCTACACACATGTACAGGCCCATGGAGGTCCACTAGCAACACCCAACACTGTGATATACACTGCTATTTCTACACACATTTAGAGGCCCATGGAGGTCCACTAGCAACACCCAACACTGTGATATACACTGCTATTTCTACACACAAGTACAGGCCCATGGAGGTCCACTAGCAACACCCAACACTGTGATATACACTGCTATTTCTACACACAAGTAGAGGCCCATGGGGGTCCACTAGCAACACCCAACACTGTGATATACACTGCTATTTCTACACACAAGTAGAGAGACATGGAGGTCCACTAGCAACACCCAACACTGTGATATACACTGCTATTTCTACATACAAGTAGAGGCCCATGGAGGTCCACTAGCAACACACAACACTGTGATATACACTGCTATTTCTACACACAAGTAGAGAGACATGGAGGTCCCCTAGCAACACCCAACACTGTGATATACACTGCTATTTCTACACACAAGTAGAGGCCCATGGAGGTCCACTAGCAACACTCAACACTGTGATATACATTGCTATTTCTACACACAAGTAGAGGCCCATGGAGGTCCCCTAGCAACACCCAACACTGTGATATACACTACTATTTCTACACACATGTAAGAGGCCCATGGAGGTCCACTAGCAACACACAACACTGTGATATACACTGCTATTTCTACACACAAGTAGAGGCCCATGGAGGTCCACTAGCAACACCCAACACTGTGATATACACTGCTATTTCTACACACAAGTAGAGGCCCATGGAGGTCCACACTAGCAACACCCAACACTGTGATATACACTGCTATTTCTACACACAAGTAGAGGCCCATGGAGGTCCACTAGCAACACCCAACACTGTGATATACACTGCCATTTCTACACACAAGTAGAGGCCCATGGAGGTCCACTAGCAACACCCAACACTGTGATATACACTGCTCTTTCTACACACAAGTAGAGGCCCATGGAGGTCCACTAGCAACACCCAACACTGTGATATACACTGCTATTTCTACACACAAGTAGAGGCCCATGGAGGTCCACTAGCAACATCCAACACTGTGATATACACTGCTATTTCTACACACAAGTAGAGGCCCATGGAGGTCCACTAGCAACATCCAACACTGTGATATACACTGCTATTTCTACACACATGTACACTACACGTACCCATGAAGGCAGCGAAGTGGAGCGAGGTTTTGTCCCTGCGGTCCATGGCCTTCACATTAGCTCCCTTCAGCTGGAGGAGAGACAGCATCTCCAGGTGGCCATTGAAGGCTGCATGGTGGAGAGCCGTCTTGCCCGACCGGTCAGTGACATCCAGGTTGATGACGATAGGTATTAGGATCTCTGCAGGGGGCAGAGGAAAGGGTGGGAGGGGGAGGCGGAGGAAGAGTGGGAAGAAAGGGCGGAGGTGAGATATACTATAGACGTACAGTATTGAATGATTGTGAACCGGTCACAGGAGCTTGTTCAGGTGATGACACTTTACCTGCACACTGGACGTGATTGTTCATAGCTGCCAGGTGAAAGGGCGTCATCCAGTTCTTGTCCCGGGCCATGAGGTCAGCGTTGTTACGCAGCAGCTCCTTCAGGGCCGACGTGTGCCCGCGGGCCGCAGCGTGATGGAGAGGGGACAGCCATTGCGAGTCCTTGGGATTCACCTTTCCCCCAGCTTGGACCAGGGCAGAGATGCACTCTGTATCCCCGCAGTAAGCAGCTGCATGCATGGCAGTGCGCTTCTCCGTATCCTGGAGGAGGGAGGAATATGTTACCCTGACACAGCGTAAGATATTAACTAAACAAAGAGCTGATTAATGTGTCATACTTAACAACTCAACAACAACTCAACAACAACAACTCAAACAACAACAACAACCCAACAACAACTCAACTCAACAACAACAACTACAACTCAACTACAACTCAACTACAACTCAACAACAACAACAACAACTCAACAACAACTCAACTCAACAACAACAACAACTCAACAACAACTCAACAACAACTCAACTACAACTCAACAACAACTCAACAACAACTCAACTACAACTCAACTACAACTCAACAACAACTCAACTACAACTCAACTACAACTTAACAACTCAACAACTCAACAACAACTCAACAACAACTCAACAACAACAACTCAACAACAACTCAACAACAACTCAACAACAACTCAACAACAACTCGACAACAACTCAACAACAACTCAACAATAACTCAACAACAACCCAACAACAACCCAACAAATCAACAACAACTCAACAACAGCATGATAAACTCTCAACGAACTTTCAGTTGACAAAGTACAGAATGAGATACAATGACTATCTCAATAATCAACCAAACATTTACTAGCTCGGCTTTTGGCTCTCCTGATGAGAGCTAGATGCTCTTAGCATTATTCCTGATGAGGTCTAGATGCTCTAGCCTTATTCCTTATTCCTGGTGAGGGCTAGATGCTCTAGCCTTATTCCTGGTGAGGGCTAGATGCTCTTAGCCTTATTCCTGATGAGGTCTAGATGCTCTTAGCCTTATTCCTGATGAGGTCTAGATGCTCTTAGCCTTATTCCTGATGAGGGCTAGATGCTCTTAGCCGTATTCCTGATGAGGGCTAGATGCTCTAAGCCTTATTCCTTAGATGCTCTTAGCCTTATTCCTGATGAGGTCTAGATGCTCTTAGCCTTATTCCTTATTCCTGGTGAGGGCTAGATGCTCTTAGCCTTATTCCTGATGAGGGCTAGATGCTCTAGCCTTATTCCTGATGAGGGCTAGCCGTATTCCTGGTGAGGGCTAGATGCTCTTAGCCTTATTCCCGATGAGGTCTAGATGCTCTAAGCCTTATTCCTGATGAGGGCTAGATGCTCTAGCTTTATTCCTGATGAGGGCTAGATGCTCTAAGCCTTATTCCTGATGAGGGCTAGATGCTCTAGCCTTATTCCTGATGAGGTCTAGATGCTCTTAGCCTTATTCCTGATGAGGTCTAGATGATCTACCTGATGAGGGCTAGATGCTCTAGCCTTATTCCTGATGAGGTCTAGATGATCTACCTGATGAGGGCTAGATGCTCTAGCCTTATTCCTGATGAGGGCTAGATGCTCTAGCCTTATTCCTGATGAGGGCTAGATGCTCTAGCTTTATTCCTGATTCCTCGTGTTGAGGATGTCCAATATGGTCATTTTCAGGTTAATCTGAGGTGGCCAAGAAAAATGGTTGGTTGATCTGATGTGGAATGACTCTGCTCTAGCCTTATTCCTGATGAGGGCTAGATGCTCTAGCCTTATTCCTGATGAGGGCTAGATGCTCTAGCCTTATTCCTGATGAGGGCTAGCCTTATTCCTGATGAGGGCTAGATGCTCTAGCCGTATTCCTGATGAGGGCTAGATGCTCTAGCCGTATTCCTGATGAAGGCTAGATGTAGCCTTATTCCTGACGAGGGCTAGCCTTATTCCTGATGAGGGCTAGATGTTCTAGCCTTATGAGGGCTAGAGCATCTAGCTGAAACGTCAAATTATAAGTTAGGCATTTTTTTTCATTTGGGGGGGAAGAAGGCAAAAGTGCTTATAATGCGTTTGCAGGTTGAGTTGCAAGTTCCAGAGCAAGTGAATACTTCTACCAACAGCCATTGTTATACAGTGCATTATTGTTCCATTCATTTCACTTCACATTAGAACGAGGTTCTCCCCCCGTCTATGCAATGATTGCCAACTCCAAACACCCTTTTTGTATACCAAAATGTAGCCAATTTCACGCACTACCGTTTGTGCAATGAATTGACTTTGGGGGGGGGGGGTACTGCGCAACCGGAAAAGCGAGCACGTTTTTTAATATCATTTTTATTCGAGCACGTTTTTTTTTAAACATCAGTTCCCCAAAATTGCTTGAAAGTATTGCATTGTCGAGTTATGGGGAAGAGAAAAGAGAAATATTTTAACAAGTAACATGATGTATGCAAGAAGAGTGAGAATGCCAAGAAGAGGAAAGCTGTGCAGGCAGCTGTTGTTGAGCCTGGTACAGCAGCTGCATCAGGCAAGTCTAATGTTCTGTCTCCGTACTAAAAAGTTACTTGCTTTTCGTTCCTCTTATTAGTGAGTCTCTCGGATCCTGAAGGTGGGGGTAGCACCTTCTGTGAAGCTTCACTTACCTTGCAATCAATTGAAAAAGTCTGAAGAGAAGCCAGTTCCAGTTCCAATGGTGACCCTGACCAGGATGAAGTTTGCTCTCTTGGATCTTTCAGCTTCTTCTGTGGGTGTTGCTACAGGATCTACTGGCTTTACCTCTTATGACTCTAGAAATGTTGCGGGAGAACTGGGTAAGGGTCTCCATTTAATAAACATAGATAAGCTTAGAGAGGTCATAGTAAGGATTGATAAGTGTATTCAATGTGGTAGCCAAGCTCCCTTACAACTGAAAGAAAAATGTTCCCGTAGGGTAGGCATGGTGACATATTTTTTGTTCAAATTGTGGTAACACTCAAGACATCTCAAACCCTGTACCTGTAGAAGCTCATTCTTTTAACATCCAGTCAATACTGGGTGCTCGCATTGCTGGAATTAGTCATTCTGGTCTGGAAGACATCACTGCAGTCATGGATATGTTGCCCCCTCTGAGTTCCACCAGTTGTATATTTTATATACCAAGTCAATAGGGAGTGACGCAAATGCAGTAACACAAATTATTATGTTGGATGCCGCTCATAGGTTACATGATTTTTATGGGGTTGGGCATGAAGACATCATTGATGTTAGTGTTACTGTTGACGGCACGTGGCACAGACGGGGCCACAAATCAAATTATGGCTTAGTTGCTGTGATGTCTTGGGACACTGGAGAAGTTATTATTTTATGTCTGTCTTAAGTTCTGCCAAGCTTGCGTGGGAAGACCTGAAGATGAGACGTAGGCAAGTTATAAAGAATGGTTTGAGGGTCACAAGAAGTTGCGAAGAAAATTTTGAAGGCTCTTCTGGTTCCATGAAAGTTGTAGGAACACAAAAACATTCTGAGCATTCAGGAGAGACTGAAGCTTTAGGTACACACACATAATTAGTGAAGGGAATACAAATGAACATAAGCGGTTGTTGGATGTCAAGCCTTATGGTCCTAGTGTTGAAATAGAGACGGTAGAGTGTATAAATAATGTTAGCAAGCACTTTCTAAAGCTTTTTGAGACATGAATTAAAAAAAGGCGCTGTTGATGAGGATGGCAAGCGTGTAACTTTGTGTGGCGCTAGAGGGGATTAGTCACGTGTCTATAGTTAAAATGCAAACCTACTATGGGGGAGTAATTAGAAATAACAAGGACCACCTACAGTGGATGATTCGCGATGTAAAAGCACTCTCAGCCAACAGCGGAACTTCCCCAACATGAGTATTGTAGGCATTTTGAGTTATTGTATGTTTAATCGAGCCTGCGCTAAAGATGAGGTACCACCAGTACCCACCCATAAGCCTATGATTCCTCCGGACACGGCTGGTTACCTGAAGGAGGTTTTTGATCAATTAATGCCTGAGGATATTTTGCACCAGTGTTTAGGTGGCTACACACACAATCAATTTAATTCTGTAGTGTGGAGTCGAGTGAATAAGACGGAGCATATGAGTGGGACAAGTGTCAGGCTTGGGGACCTGTAACAGTATTATATTTTGTTTATGTGTATGTGTATGTGTGTTTTGCTTTGTATTGTCAAGCTTGCAGGGATTAATGGAGGATAACGAAAGACGCGCGTGGAGGATGACGATGGATGGACCTGGGCATGGGAGCCCTGCAAATGATGACGTGTTTATGTTTGCTAATTCAATATTAGCAAAGTAATCTGATGGAAAATATACAGGGTTGTTATAGTTATGGAGATTTGACACTGGCTGTTGCTGGAAGATGAGGAAAGTGAAAGTCAATTGTTTTGTCTGGTTGCTCTCAACATTTTGTTTGTATGCAGACATATTCTAGTGATGAAGAGACGTTTCTGGCAGCTGGAACGTGGTTAGAAACCGCTTGGACTTGAAAGCTGGACATCTTGGAAGTGATTTTTCAAGAATGATAACTTCAATGTGTTTTTTTACCCTTTCAAAATATTTTTATATCATTTGAAAGCTCATTTTATATTCTACAACTTGACGTTGAGTTTTTGTTTGGGAGAATCATTAAAAAATCCGTATAGATGAAAATGTAACATGATGTAACAGTGTGCTATGTTCATGAATACAACTAAAAAACTTTTTTTCCAAGTTATTAAAAAAGGTGAGTTTGTAGTGCTTGTTATGATCGACTAATAACTCCAATAAGAGCCTTGGAACGGTCGATGCTTGAACGTAGTTGACTTAACGGCATACGGGCTGGTTTTACTTGCGCTCACACAGCCTGTAAATCATGAAGAAAATAGTAGAGCCAAACAAAAATACAAAACAGAAATACCATCAAAAAGTGCTATATTTTGCAGGGTTTCATTTAGGGGGGGGGCTGCCTCCTCTTGGAACATTTTTGCCCCCCCCCCCCCCCCCCTTGGAAATTGTATTATTAAAATTCTTATTATGTTGATAAGTGCTTGACATCATGCCCCCCCCCCCCCCCTTTAATATCCAGATTCCTCCAGTTGCCCCCCCCCCCCCCCCCCTTGGACAATTTTCTAAATGAAACCATGTTTTGATATATAAATCAGGACACTGTGAATGCGAGCAAAGATATGGTATTTTATATTAAACCACCTGTTTACGCAGACTTGCTCCCCCTTAAACTACATATGGTATGCACAGAAGAAGGAATTGAGAGCCAACAAACTAAGGGAATGGCTCTTCCTTCCTTGTTGAACTTCACTCTCCTCCACAGAGGGGAAAGTTTCCAAATCCTCCTCAAGAGAAAAGGCAGTTATTACGTTGGCTAAATCTAGCACTGCAAGGGTTAATGGAAATCAGTGTAAATGGTGCTTGTTGGTATGGCTTACTTAACCCTGGTAATTGCGTAGATTACCAACCTTTTAACCTGGTAAATGTAGATTACTAATATCTACATTGATTCGCACTATGCGTGCGATGAAGCGAGTAGATTTTAAGTCGATTATCAAGATACTCATCAACAACATAAGGTATGTACAGAAGAAGTGGGTAAGGAATGGCCAATGCATTGAATTCTCACTACTCATGTATGGTAAAGGGTCACCTGCCATTATACGAAGTGGTTGCACCATGCTTACTGGTAGCACTTACTGTGGCATTTGCATCCTCCCTTTGGCGAAGGAGTTGGGTGAGCTGGACCACGTTGCCTTCAAAACAAGCATGCACCAACGGCATCTACAGGGGACAGGGGAGAAGGGGGGAAGGGGGGGGAAGGGAGCGGAGGAGGGAGCGGAGGAGGAAGGATACAAGGAGGGACAAAGATAGTTAGGAAACTGAAGGTGGGGAAACTGAAGGTGAGGAGGTGGAGTGAATATTCATAACTAAGAGAGGAGAGGAGGAAGGATACAAGGAGGAACAAACACACAGAGAGATGCTGCTCCAAGGGTGGGCACAGAGTAAGAGTCATTAGCAACCCTGGAGGTTAGTCAAGAGCATCTCTGTATTGCTAGCTGGTGCTTCAAAATAGAGCAGCAAGCTGTTGTTGCATGTTCTCCACTACCCTTCGAGGTGCACTTCCAGGCAGGCAGGGGCAGCCTCTCAAGCTCTGCAGATCACCATGCACTCAAGCCTGTGTGACTCACAGCCTCAAGCCTCTGCGAGACTCATGCCCTCAAGCCTCTGCGAGACTCATGCCCTCAAGCCTCTGCGAGACTCATGCCCTCAAGCCTCTGCGAGACTCATGCCCTCAAGCCTCTGCGAGACTCATGCCCTCAAGCCTCTGCGAGACTCACACTCCACTGACCTCAGTTAAGGCTGGCCCGCAACATAAAATGAATGCATCGTGTCTCTACCTGGAACTGCATACAGAATCAGCCACGCCATACCTGCGTGAAGCTGACTATCAGCTGACCTTCAATGTGCAGATATAATAAAATATGATATGCAGTGTGGGAAATTATAGCCAGACATCTGACACTTCCGAACATCTCGTGTATTTGTCTGAACAAAGATCAATCTGCTCTGTCAAAATGCCTGAGCAACACTAACCATTGCTCTAGCGTGTACATGCATAACCATGGATGCATCGAAGCATCAGATACCCCAACCCCTGACAGAGACAGTAATGAGGAGGAAGAAGAGGATAAGCTTGTCACTGGATAACTGGGACGACAGGATATCGGACGACTGCCTCAATCTGGTTCTTGCATTGTTTTTTATTGCGTTCGCACTCGTGATTTGAGTAACGTAACACGGTAAGCTGTAAATTTTGATGGCGCATCCAAGTCTGGGAATGGCACGACAGAATTGTTGTGTACTCGGCAAATTCTTTTTGGTTGTCAGTTCGCACTGTGAATGTATGTGTATTACATCTATACAAAACCTGTATGTCCGTCCGCTCATGTCCTAACAGAAACTTGGATCGGGACAAAACTTCATCGACAAAACCAGATATTTTGTTCAAGTTTGGTCTGGTCTGCAACGTCACGGGAACCCCATCTTGGAAGCCACCATCACCAGAAACTGGCACAGCACTTGGCACATCGGCCATTTTGCTTAGGGATATATATACCTGCACCCCTTTCCCCTTCACATTCCTGACCACTGTTCATAAATACGTCAACGTGTGTAGTGGTGATGTTTCCACCGAACTCCACTGGTTTTATTAGAGCTTACATAATGCAGGCAGTTTGCTAGCGAGGCTGCCTCTAGCCCTACTTAAATACCTTAGTCAGCCCTACTTAAATACCTTAGTCACCCTCATATGGCCGCAGGAGACAGTGGCTTCGATCAAGTTGTCATGGTAGCAGGTGATCCCTTCCCAGCCGGATACCTCTGCTGCTTTCACTGCTCAAGGCTTCCACCTGACCACAGAAGACCCCTGGGAAAAGTCTTTACAGAATTTAAAAGCCATCACGCTAAAGAGGTCATTTAGCCTTCGCAATCCAGGTCTGTAAAAAGGTCACTCCAATTATAGGCAACCCTAGCTCCTCCCATCTCAGGTAAGGTTTGTGCTCTCGTGCTGACTCAGCAATAACTTGTTCTATGCCATATAAGGTCGTGAAGTACCACTGCATAACTGTTCTTGTACTGCAACTAAATGTGCAATGTATCACATCAGTGCATGGCTGAACTATATGTATATATACATATATGTGTATATATATATACATATATATGTGTATATATATACATATATGTACAGTATATATATATTAATCAGCCATTGGGGACTGTCTCCTGTGTCCTATGTTCGTTGGTGACAGGTAATGTCCCGGTGATTTCTGCCACATTTTTGTGAGCCCCGTTAAAGTACATCACAAGTTAATGATGCAACCACTCTAGTCTAGCACAGATACACATAAGAGTCTCAGCCTCCCCACACTTGCTCACAGATACCCGTACGAGTGTCGGCCTCCCCACACTTGCTCACAGATACCCGTACGAGTCTCAGCCTCCCCACACTTGCTCACAGATACCCGTACGAGTGTCAGCCTCCCCACACTTGCTCACAGATACCCGTACGAGTGTCAGCCCTCCCACACTTGCTTACAGATACCCGTACGAGTGTCTGCCCTCCCACACTTGCTCACAGATACCCGTACGAGTGTCGGCCTCCCCACACTTGCTCACAGATACCCGTACGAGTGTCTGCCCTCCCACACTTGCTCACAGATACCCGTACGAGTGTCGGCCTCCCCACACTTGCTCACAGATACCCGTACGAGTGTCTGCCCTCCCACACTTGCTCACAGATACCCGTACGAGTGTCGGCCTCCCCACACTTGCTCACAGATACCCGTACGAGTGTCTGCCCTCCCACACTTGCTCACAGATACCCGTACGAGTGTCGGCCTCCCCACACTTGCTCACAGATACCCGTACGAGTGTGGACCTCCTACACTTGCTCACAGATACCCGTACGAGTCTCAGCCTCCCCACACTTGCTCACAGATACCCGTACGAGTGTCAGCCTCCCCACACTTGCTCACAGATACCCGTACGAGTGTCAGCCCTCCCACACTTGCTTACAGATACCCGTACGAGTGTCTGCCCTCCCACACTTGCTCACAGATACCCGTACGAGTGTCGGCCTCCCCACACTTGCTCACAGATACCCGTACGAGTGTCTGCCCTCCCACACTTGCTCACAGATACCCGTACGAGTGTCGGCCTCCCCACACTTGCTCACAGATACCCGTACGAGTGTCTGCCCTCCCACACTTGCTCACAGATACCCGTACGAGTGTCGGCCTCCCCACACTTGCTCACAGATACCCGTACGAGTGTGGACCTCCTACACTTGCTCACAGATACCCGTACGAGTGTCAGCCTCCCCACACTTGCTCACAGATACCCGTACGAGTGTCAGCCCTCCCACACTTGCTTACAGATACCCGTACGAGTGTCTGCCCTCCCACACTTGCTCACAGATACCCGTACGAGTGTCGGCCTCCCCACACTTGCTCACAGATACCCGTACGAGTGTCTGCCCTCCCACACTTGCTCACAGATACCCGTACGAGTGTCGGCCTCCCCACACTTGCTCACAGATAACCGTACGAGTGTGGACCTCCTACACTTGCTCACAGATACCCGTACGAGTGTCAGCCTCCCCACACTTGCTCACAGATACCCGTACGAGTGTCGACCTCCCCACACTTGCTCACAGATACCCGTACGAGTGTCTGCCCTCCCCACACTTGCTCACAGATACCCGTACGAGTGTCGACTTCCCACATTTGCTACCCACAAATGTTCTACTCCACAAACTTGTAGCCTTCCGGCCCGGAGTCAATGTCAAGTGTGGGGTGAGAAGGTGGTGTTGAAATTTGAGCACATCACTGGAGTTCTAACCACTGAGGTGAATTACACCCCCTGGGGTTGAAATACATGCAATTCCTGGCTACACCACACATACTCTTGTTAATATTCCTGCAAAACTCCCCACCCTTCCTACACGCACTGAACAGATGAAGCCATTTTTTCTCCCTCCGTGAGAGGGGAGGGAGAAGGACAACTCACGTCCTGAATGCGATGCATCATAGATGGCTGTGAGCCCCCAGAGGATGAACCCCTGAGAGAAAAACCTACTGAGCCGAAAATCCTGCCACAAATGCTAAGGAAGGAGATAGTAAAGAAGACTTAAACAATGACTTGATAGGCTAGGATCGGGTAGAGTTTGAAGTTAACCTCTTTTAAAAATGTCTGCTTTAATTTAGGCGATGTTAATGTACGTGCGCACGTGACTGTCTTGGCGGGAATTATAAATTAAGTACGGGAGGAGAAACCTGCTTTCTGTGTATTTACTAAAGATGACCCTTTGTGGTTCTAGGTAAAGTGGAGAATTCATCACTAATGATTTCTAGTACACAACTGAAAGGTAGCCAAATACTCCATAACCAGTAGAATATATGTTGCTAATGAATGTTGAATACTGAGCCTCAATAACCAGTGAATGTTTTCACCATTCATTTAGACTTGTCTTCTGAAGGAGATATGATTCTAACAAGGGCTGGAAGGAGAAAGGGTAAACTCAATACTAGTGGAAGTTGTGCATGCGTACATTCTTAACACACAGACAGAATCTGCTGCCCTCAAGACTGTATCCTCTTGAAGGTTCTGCTTTCATATCTGTCAGTGTGGAATTGTTACTAAGAAATAGATGGTCATCTAGGACCTATTCTTCTCTGGAATAGACATCTCTATTCTTATCCTTTGTTTTGCACAAATGCTGCAGTAATTACCATCTGTTGGCATTTGATGTGCATAATCTATCACTCAAGTGGAATGGCCTTGTGCATCAAGTACCCTCGTCTTTTGGAGGTCAATTTAAAATCCGCATCATTTGCCAGATCACATCCCACACTGGATGTATAGTTCAGCTAAAGATGTGCACCATCTTCCCTGAGAAATGCTTGCAGTTACAGGCTGTAAGCTTGGCTTCATGCAGCAACCGCAACAAGTTAGCAATCTCATCTCAAATCTCATCGTGTTGGGTGGAGAGGAGGCCTCCGCAATTCGAGTGCTTAACAGCTAAGAACTTCCTTTGTTCTAATACAATTGTTTCTCTTGAAGTCTGTGCATGTATATTATACACACAGCAGAATGAGAAGGAAACAAGCCCTAGCTCTAGACACAATTATCTTTTGTAAATTTCACAGTATATTGACTCTTCATTTAAAATTCAAGTAGGTTGGCAATAGTTCTGTGGGTACACATAGAGGTTAGCATGCCACTGCACTATATACTAGCTGAACCTCCTTATAAACACTGATCATGTTGAGTATGTTGTATATATGTATAATAGAAGTATGTATGACAAGGTCTTCTCTGTGTAGCTGGTCTCCCTCCTCCACTTCCTTTGTTTAATGCTGGCCCGAAAACCATTCCTTCCACTTTGGAAGTCAAGTTGAGCAAGGTAAGGAGAACTGCATGCAGCAAGAGTGCCTGCACCAATGAGAGCAGCAGTTCCAGTGATGAAAATGAGGGAGAAAGGACCAGGAGTTCAAAGAGGAAGAAAATCTGGGTGCAGTGTGATCATGTCCGCTGTGGAAAGTGGCGCGTGCTACCCAATGATTCCAAAATTGATGCAAAGGAGTAAGCAGAAGCTATAGCTAATCATTTCCATACAGGAATCTAGACAGGGCAATGATCCAGCTAGACAGGGCATCAGGGAAGGCCGGGGGGGGGGGGGGGGGGGGAGAAGTTGTACAATCATTAAAACATTCCGTGTTTTTTCCAACTTGTGCTACCTGACAACTTTCTGCTTGTGTGTGTGTACGAGCAGAAATCGTTCTATTTCTTCTGTATTTTCACTTTGGTTATTATTCTGCAGTCATTGGTACTGCAGCATGCACCCTGAGCCCTCCCTGACGTCATGTGACCTGCCAGAGGAGCAGTGGGGTACGTGTTGCAAACGAGGGTATGTGTTCAGTGAGCTGGAAATGGGACAACTGGTGTGGGCCAAGATGCAGGGATATCCTCCGTAAGCAAGATGATCATGAAGGACACTGTCCTAATCATAATAATTACTGGTGGGTGAAGGCTATATAAGGACTGGACAGTGTGACTGTGACCAAGCTATATAGTGTAGTGATGTTACACTCAAGCTATATAGTGTAGTGATGTTTCACTCAAGCTATATAGTGTAGTGATGTTTCACTCAAGCTATATAGTGTAGTGATGTTTCACTCAAGCTATATAGTGTAGTGATGTTGCTATCTAATGTGGTGATGTTGTCTCAAGATGGAGGTTGACTCAGCTATGTACTGTAGTGTGCTGAAGTTGACTCGAGCTCTCTAGTGTGGTGAGGTTGACTCAGCTATGTACTGCAGTTGGCACAAACAAGTTATGCAACAACTTTTAGGTTTTAGTAAAGCAGAGGAGCACATGGCAGACTGCCATTGCCAACAGCTATAATATACAAAGTGAGAAACTGTACAACTGCACTATCAATGATAATAACCAGCTAGATAGCTAGTTAGCTAGCAAGCTATTGTTTGTCGATGAAGATTGTTTGTTATTTGTTATAAGCATCATTATGACACCCACTGGTTCATATCGCATGATTTATCTGAATTGTGTTCTTCTACTAATAGCTGGCCAGCAATAATAACTCCAGACCCATGGTCAGATAACACCCACATTGCCAAGGAGAAAGAAGGCGCCATGTACCATGTGGAGTTTCTTGGCAAACATAGAACACATCTCTGGATCACAGAACAAAAGGTTATGGAGATGAGCGAAATGATGGGAATGAATGAGGGAGATAGGATGATGGTGTATGGGAGATATGTAAGGAGAAGACATTTATCCCTCTAGGAATGAGAAAAGGACAAGCTAGTATGCCAGCTGCATGTGGCAGCAGTTGGTACCTTATAAAACAGTTCCCATACCCATTATGACGAGTGTTACGAATATTCCTGCATGATCCAATATCTGCAGCTGCAAATGCTTTTAAGTCACAAAACCTGGCAAGCTTCCAAGATATAACTTAATGATGCAGTGCATAAACATCCGGTGGAATCTAGGGCCACCATCCATAGGCAGTGTTAGTGGGAGCTAATGCACACATGTGAATGGATCACGAGCTCTGATGACAGTTCTTATATAAATATATATATATATGTATTTATCCACTTGGATTCAGGTGAATAAACAAACATGTAAACCTAGGCAGTCATTATGAGGTTGACTTCAATCACACCATGTATTTATCTTAGCAAATATAGTAATATTAGCTTGCAGTATCTGTAAGCATTGGATTGAACTGTGGTCATAAGACCTGACTTAGATTTATGCACCTTATTTTTTTTTAACTGTTTTTTTCCCCCTTCATCCTTCCTCTTACCCCCCCCCCCCCCAACCTCCTCATTTCTACAGGTTGAGCCATATAATCGAACAAGATGCTCTCTCAGCTCTGTATATGTGAAGACTGCAGCTTTTGTGCTGGCCTTGCAGGAAGCTGATTCCCTTTGTATGCTCTCAAATGAAAATAAACTCAAGACTTGCATCTACACAGACGAGTTTGCAAAAGCCAAGGTCAGTACATTTGGACAGAATGGACAAAACACTTCAATTTCCAGCAAGAAAAAGAAACATCGTAAACAGGAAGTTCCGTGTAATCCTGAAGATATTGTCTGTTTGGGGATGTCTGCACTGAAGAAGATCTTGTCCAATGCCGACTTTGATTTGCAAGCGTACCTTCAGCACAAGCACCAATTGGGATCGACAGGAAAATCTATTCCACTTACAGATCTCACTAATGCCCGGAATATCAAAAAGAAGAGACAAAGAGTACCTAAAAAATACTTTGATTTGGACTCACACGATTCCTTCCAACCTAGAACACAGAGAAAAAATCAAACATCATTTGAAGGTGAACAAGTGCAGCAGAAGAAAGAGGAGGTTTCATCTGCTTGTGGGATATCCAATGGAAGCTTGAAGGATCACTCGGCAATAGTGTGTCCTCCTCACAAGCTCTGCGGTCAGTCTATGCCACCTTCTTCAATGAAGGAAATTCTAGAGGGAGAGGAAGAAGCTCAGAAGGAGTTGGAAATCATTGAGAACATGCTGAGTTTAGTTCAAGAAGGAAGTGGGCCAGTTAGTGCCGAGGAAGAACAGGAAGTCCAGGAAGCAGTTGAGGGGGTGAAAGGAATGGTGACAGAGAAAAAGCATAAGGCAGAGGAGAGGTTGGAGGAAAAGAAAAATGAATCTTTGGAGGAGAAAGGAAGGGATGAATGGGTGGGAGATTTATTTGAAGATATCAAGGAACTTGATGGTAATAAAAAAATAAGAGCATTTGTAATATAGCTGCATAGAGTCAAAACAATTTAAATTTTAGAAGTTTAGTTAGCTACAGAACAACATAAATACAACATACTAAAACATGAGATATATACTAATTTTTCTCGTGATGATGCAGATTTGATTCGAGGACTCGACCAAGCAAGCCAAGTGAGCAAGAAAAACTCATGAAGCAAAAACCATTTAGCTATAATACCATGAAGAGTTCTGTGCATTTGATGGTTCATCCATTTGCTTTGGCATGCAGGTTCGATTGCAGGTGCGGCCTCCCCCCTTTTCCCCCCTTCTACCCTCCCCCCTTTATTTTTGCTTTGACATATTTTTGCTTTGACACACAAGGTCTCGGGTTAGATTCCGTGGGGAGCCTTTTTATCCTAAAATTTTTTTTTCCTTTTCCATTTTTGTACTCGAGGGTTTTATATATCTCGGGAGGAATCATTACTCACTTTTCCCCCATCTTCCTTCTTTCTTCCCCCCTTTACACGGTACTCAAGGTCCCCATTTCAATACTTGGATTTTTTTAAATTTCCCCCTGTTTCAGGTTCCCCAGTTCAACCATGGAATCGACCCCCTACCAACATCAGAAAATTCCTTGGCCAATAAAAATTGACATACAGTAAAGATGAAGACTCAATAATCAGCTCAAATTTTCTCACTCAGTTTTGTTGGATGGCTTCAACCACACACAAAAAAAGATCAGTTGTCATAATGGATAGTTGTCAGTCTATTGTTGAAGTGTTTTAGAGGTCACCAGCTTGCACTTGCTCAATGGAGTAGATTATATCTCCTTACTATATAAAGGAGAAATCTATGGGTTTGTTTGAGGTCCCTGATTTGATCGGGGGTGGAATTATTCTCCGCTTTCTAACCCCATTCTTTCTCTCCCCCCCCCCCATTAATTAAGCTTCCCACTTCAAACCTGGGTGAAGATCACTCACTTTAAATATAAAAATATAATTAAACACACAAGCATCAGGGTATTCTGTGGGGTGGCTTTGACAACAAAATAATAGAGGGGGAATCAGTAGCCATAACTATATAGACATTATGTGTGTATAGAGGCCACTGGATACCACATCAGCTTGAAAACACTCCCTCGATGGAGTGGGATATGTATCTCTATATAAAGGGAAATTTTGTGGATTCATCCCTTTGTCAGTTCGCTTTGATACTCAAGCTTCTGGTTGGATCACGAGTGGAATCATCACTTTACACTTGGGTGGAATCACTCGCCTTTTCCCCCTATATATATACCAACACCAAGAAAACAGCAATGCAGGCATGACAAATGCCTCGACCAGGCTAGGCAGACATACCTAGCGCTGTGACCAGCAGGAACCTGGCAAGGCCGAGGACAGACAATAGAAGGGGACAGGCATAAAATAATATATATTAAATAGAAGTAAATAGTAAATATTAATTCTGTAACTTTAATTAATATAAAATTAATTTTAAAAATGCTTTTATATCATCATATTTTATTATTATTAATACATTCCAAAAGTGACCGAGAATCTTGTCTCTTGGAGCACTTTATCTGGTGTTGTCAGAGGTCATGGTGGGTCAGTGTTCTGTTTCTGGACGACCTCAGAATCCAGCTGGCAGGCATCTCTTCCCAGCCATGTGTTTCTTTTTACAGTGGTCAGGAAATCGACCTCAGCCTCAAGATCCCCCTCTTACCTTGCCTTCTAAGCCATCAGTGAAAATTCACGAGAAAATTCCCCAGTTTTCAAGAGAAACGGCTACTTGGGCAGCAATCTTGGAGGCATAGCTGTTTCTAATGATGGTCCTTCACGATCCTGCTTCAGCGGTTGTTGCCTTCGTATCCACAAAATATCTTTGCTCTTAGCAATGAATAAGCAGCTGGAGGAAGAAACAAACAAACTAAATATGGTCCGGTGTTGTCGTCGTTTATCCCATGTCATCATAGGTGACTAAGTTAATAGAGACATCCAACTTCATCCTCAGATGGCAGAGTTACTCAAGGGGTTCATCTGCAGATGTCAACATATAGCCCATGTGTTAAGCGCTCACCACTAGGCAAGCGTCAATACGTCTATCCTGGACTGGTTATACTGAGAGTCTTTGATGTCTCAGAGCAGTCTAACTAGTCTGGCAATCTCAGAGCATACATAACGGAAATATTGACAATGATGTAACCTGTGACCAATCAGGTGTTTCCACACAGACAGACAGGAGGTTTGCCACCATGTTGCTAATAGTTCAAGTAATTCACAGATACTTAGTTAACAGTTACACTGTTCTATTCTGGATTTGGCAAAGGTTGAGGTCAAGGTTTGCTGCAATGTTGGGCAGATCCCAACATCACCCCCTCATCGAGAGGTTCTTGCCCATCCGTTGCTCCCGGTGATGACTGGGGTAAAGACGAGGGCGAGGTCTCCTGGGCTGAAGGTGATGATCTTGGCGGTCTGGTCGTGCCATCTCTTTATCCTCTCTTGGATTGTGGCCTGCTGATCTACTGCTAACTTCCTCATCTTGTTAGGTCATTCCTAAGTTTGAGAAGCCAGTCTGTAGCAAGTTGAGGAGAGAGACTGTTAGGTGTCCAGCTCTGCCGCAGGATCTAGAGGCCTGCAGGTGTGCTTGCCGAACACCAGTTCAGATGCCAGGCCAGAAGAAATTCTTTAGGACCTTGAACTTGGTCCTGGTAGCTCCTGTATGTCCATGGTGGGACCAAGTGAGCCAGCTTCAGTACTTCTAGTCGTCGCAATTTTGGCACAACACCTGGTATAGGGTTCACCAAGTTGTCTTTTGTCTTGCACATCAACTCTCCTTTGTTGGTCACAAATGATGAGTCTTCCTTGTTGGCTGACTTACAGAGATCTTTCAGAGTGTCATCTGGTCTTTGGTCCTGGATGAGATTGGCTGCATTATTCTTCTGCAAGTCTGCTTCTCTACTGGAGTCGGTGTCGGGTCTGTCTGGTGCGACATGTTCGTCTTTGGGAAATCATAATCGGGCCCTAGCAGATTTTCAAGGGGGTTGGGTTCAAGCCCGTCTTGGGCCTGGTCAGCTTGATCAGCAAGGTCTTGTCGAGCTTCTGTCTGGGTCTGGGCTCTTGTCTGGATGGCTAATATGTCTTGGGGATCTGCTGCTGTGGCCTGGTGAATGAGTTCATGGAAATTTCTGAAATTTCTGCCAAGGAGAGCATCATGGTCGAGGTTGTCAATCACTGCCATCTTGACAGAGGCTTCAGAACCTGAAAGGAGACATGAGAGAACAACTGTTAGATTAGCCTCAGACTTACCCCGAAAACATCGGGTCATGATGGATCCTGATGGTTCCTGGAACTGGTAGATTCCACTACTTAAAATGTTCTTTGACGCTAGAGTTGATGAGAGAGAGTTGATGAGAGAGTGGTCCACTCCAGAATCTAGAAGGAATCGGACAGGTTTGCCGAAGATGCTGCCTACCAGGAACAGGTTGGGTATGAAGGTAGGTGCTGGGGAGGTGTTGTCCTGGTCGTCTGTGGAGTTGGCAAGCACATTCGGATTCCTGTCGGGACACACAGCTCTGAGGTGACACCACTTCTGAAAGTTAAAGCACAATGGTCCTTTCTCTTCGTCAAAGTACTTCGCAAGCTTAGGCTGCGGCTTGAATTGATTCCCATCTGATCCACAGTGCTGTGCTGAAGTGTTAGTGGGTGGTCTGACTCCGCCCTGCTGCTGGAAGGGAGGAGGTGGCTTGGGTTGGTTGGTCTGAGGTTGGGTCTGAGCTTGAGGCTGTTGTTGCTGAGACTTGTGATCATTGAATGGATATGGCTTCTGGTAGGTGGGTTGTGGGTTCACAGTGTTCCTATTCCAGGCTGATTCCCTTCCTCTGCCACTGTCAGCCACATATTCATCAGTGATGCTCAACAATTCCTGCAAGAATGAGTGTCTGGGTCCACACATGAGTGGTTATTCTCGGGTTCAATTGTTTATAAACGATTTCCCTGGTAACAAGATTGATAACTTCTTTGATGGAGGTGTAGTCTTTGGTGCAGGTTCTTGCTGCTTCAGCCATTCTGTAACCCATCTGTGTGATAGTCTCTGTTGGGTTGATCTTGGGTTTGAACCAGTTATTGAACTGTGTCGATTTCGATACACCCATATGGGCATACAATTATCACTTGAGGGCATCATAATCGCCTAGCTCTTCTGTGGGCATTGACATAGCCAAGTCTTCTCTGAGCAGAGCTCTTATTCAGTGGTCCAGGTATTTTTGTTCACTCCATATGTTTTCATGTGTGCCTCAAAGTGGGCAATGTCTTGTTGGCCTTGAGGTCCACTGGAAATTGGTGGGAGAGTAGGTGGTTTAGTCTGCTGAGCCACTGTGATAGGCCTGCCTATAGCCTTTGCTAATGTCTCGTTGGTCTGCTGTTGGGCTTGTTGGAAGGCCGTATTTTGTATTTGGAGCTACTCTAGGATACAAAGGAGATTAGGGTCAACAGCAGGAGTTGCTGCTTGGGCGACTGCTTCAGCTGCTGCTGGCTCTGTCCATGAGTCTTGTGTTTCAGTTGGCTGATGCTGAGGGGGGTTCCAAGAGTGTTCATACATGGCTCCATGGTTGTCCTTATGTGTCCCTATTTCCCCTGCAGATACTCTGACATCGGGTCTGGGGTATATGTGGACATCTGTGGTTGAACCCTGCTAACTCTGCCATCTATGGATGGACCGTGTATGTCCCTAGCAACTTTTCCATCCACAGATACTCTGACAGTTAGTAGGTATCCACGGTTGAACCCTGGATGTCATTATAACTGTCATTACAGATGAACCATGGATGTTTCTAGCAACTCTGCCATCCACAGATGTCCCTAGTAATTTTTCCATCTGCGGATACTCTGACAGTGGGGTCGTGTGGTATCTATATGTATGATATGTGGATAAACCCTGGATGTCTCTAGCAATTATGTTATCTGCAATGATCTATATACATCCCTACTAACTTGGTCATCCATGGATGGCGTGGAATTGACGACGACAATGTACATGTCTAAACAAACCATGTCCTAAGAGCTTTACCTGGACCAGGTCAAGTTCCAGATTGACTTCACACAGCTCCTCAGGGGGGGTCCTCTTGCTCTTTGGCCTCAAGTGTCATCTAAGTTGGAGGAAGGCGATTTTAGGGGAACTATCAGTTTAGCATGCTATGAACACAAAATGGCTCATAGGAGCACTGCTCCCTTCAATGCACTCCAAGAGAACACCATTCCTCCCACCTTGATTCCTCTATCCCACCTCTAGAAAGTACTCGTACTGTTGATGACAGAGCTCGCTAAAGCATCAGGAATTTCCCCAATGGGTCTGCGTGTGGTTAGGATGGCCTTAGACCTCAGCATCTGAAGGAGATGGTGAGCACTTCAGCCAATACAGGTAGCCAAGCTCTCCTAAATGCCATCTCTCTTGCACTAGCAAAGTAGACTCTGCCCTTCTATATGACATACCTTTTTGGTACTAAGCTCATTGCTCTGGAGAAGAGGTGGGAGGTATTGCTGTTGGGTGCACTCATTGTTGTCACATTTCCAAGGTGGTTGGGATGGGTGATGAAAAAATGGCACCGCTCCTTTTGCCTACACAGCTAAGGTATGGCATTAGAGATGGTGTTGAGGCAGCAGTGTATGCTACCAGTCCCCACCTACAGAGTATGAATCCTAAAAATGCGCTAGATTTTAGGAATGCATTCAACTTAATATGTAGAGATGTGATGTTATCCTCTGTGAAGAAACTAGCCTCTGAAATTTATCCTCTAGTCTGCTCGGCCTATTCTTCTTTTGCCCCCTTCTTTTGGGAACATAGACTCTCCATCTTGTCTTCAGAATTATGTGTGTTCCTTGGATGATCGGACATTGGGAGGCAGTTGAAGAAATCTTACAGACTTGGACGTATTGAGAGAGAAGGAGCAGGTGCAGAATTGCACCTAAACAATAAAAATGATGTGGTTTGCGAAGACTCAAGCACTACTGTGGATTCCATCCCGGCCATACTAAAGTGGTGCTCATGAGATCACTCCAGCTAATACACATCTGCTTGGCTCCTCCATTGGTGGTGATACATCCTCAGCATCTATCTCAACCCAGGATAAGATTCACCAGTTGAAGAATATGGGAGCAAAACTCAAATATATTTCAGCACAAGATGCTCTTCTCGTACTCTGTCCCTCATCCCTAAACTTCTCCACCTCACAGAACCTCACCTTGGTTTCTTTCACCCTCCCTCGAAGACGATGATGAGCTGCTGAGCTCCCTAGAAGACGATGATGAGCTGCTGAGGTCAAGAGTGAGTTTACCAACATTCACATCACTGAAGTGGGCCAGGCCTGGGCCCAAGCATCTCTGCCAGTGAAGTCAGGTGGTTTGGGTATAAGGAGAGCAGTGCAGCTCGCTCCTTCACCTTTTTGTCATCAGCTGCAGCATCTTCTTCTGACCTTGTCCATCATATCCTTCCATCAGGATTCTCAACTACACTCCTATATCATGTCACTGTTTCAGTAGAATCTTGTTCAGGTTTGAATGTGCCTTCCCCCCTTTCTGTCAAACAGCATGTGAAGGCCTGGGATCACCCTAAGTTAGCTGCTGCTGCTGATAATCTTCTAGCTGCTGCCCCAGATGGTACTTCTATGGCATGCCATCTGGCTGGATGCTCTCTCTATTTCCTCCCTTGATCTATATTTACACTGTCAAAGTTGCTGTTGGATTGAGATTGCGAGCTACCTTGTGTAGGCTGCATCCTTGCCAACATTGTGATTTGGAAGTTGGTATAGTCTAGCTACTCATGGCCTCAGTTGTCATTTGAGTATGGGACGTCACCACTGACATGTGGAAGTTAATTACATCATACATGGGGCGTTGTTCTCTGCCAATGGTTCCTCACGCTTAGAACCCTCTGGGCTCAGCACACCAGATGGAAAGAGATCTGGTGGTGTGATAATTCCATAGTATAATGGCCATCTGCTAGTGACCTGCCCTGACATCTATGCACCCTCCTGTACATCTCTCTCAGCTAGTGGTATTGGAGCAGTAGCTACACAGGCAGAAGTGAGGAAGACGGACAAATATAATTTGGACTCAAGCCACATGTTCACCCCAGTGGCCATAGATACCTCTGATGGGGCCTCTGATGGCCTCTGATGGGGCCTCTGATGGGGTTGTTGGCCGTCTAGTTACATGAAAAGATATCTTTGAAAAAATTGCTGGATTAGCAGGTGTGGGCACTGTTCTTGCTGAGTACATCGTTTGTGCGTGTTGGTGTGCAGGTCTATCTAAACCTAACTTTCAACACAAAATATTCAACTCTGTATATAGTCCAAACTGCACTGTTGTGAAGCAGGCCGAGGCCGTAACTGTTCTGCAAGGCATGGCTGACAGCTTTTAAGGAACTTACTAGCCTAAGGTCAACTAATGCTGACTGGAGTTGATAGAGCCCTGACCCCTCCCTGGAGTGGACAGCAGATCATATGCCAGCTCATTAGGAATCAAGGACTCTGCCCATGCACCGGTGTTGAAGGAAGCACGAGTCTGTATGTCCAATGACTGTAAATTTAATCTTGTTCTGTTTGGAATCGATGAATGTGACTCGGGTACCCAGAGGCTAGACAGGTCTTTGAATGACAAAAAAAATGTTACTAATGGGCCTAGATCCCAATATCAAGTGCAACTCTGTTATTGTCACCGGATATGTCAATTTGATCCACACAGATAACACCCACGTCCAATCCTAAGGATGGCAAAACAGGTTGTTGTACTTAGTGTCTATTGCCCCATAGAAAGGAGCTTAGAGAGACGGTTTCGATAAGGTCAGACCTGTCCAAACAGGAGAGAAGCCGGCTGCTTCTGGTGAAAGGCAGCACCTGATCCGAGCTGACAGAAGGGACATCAAAATCAGGCAGAACACAATTTTTGTCAATTGTCAAGGGTAAAGTTCGTGCAAGTGTCAACAAAAATGCCCTTGAGTTTGTCTCACCTGGTGTTATTGATAACCTTGCGGCAACTACTTTAGCAGCTAGCATGGGCCCACCTATATAGCAATCCACCGGTAGCACTGACAGAATCTCTCGTTCTGCATCTAGAAACTCTCCTATTGACCCTCCCCAGAATGACGGAGCAGGAAAGATTATGAGCTCTGATCATGCATCTGGTACTGCTACATCTTCCAACATTTCTGATACCAAGAATTCACCCTCCGCTGACCAATTACCATGGTTGTTTCTGCTGGGTCAGGTAACTCATGCCTGCATAAATTCAATTCTTGTGTACATCACGACCTCCCATCACGACAATAAATCAAATCTCTTCCTTGTTTGCTGATTGCTAAATGCATGAAGTTCATTGAGAATACATATGCCTGCAAGATGATCTGGATAACCTGAGGGCGTGCAGCTGTAAATGGAAGCTCTAATGAAATGAAGTGAGCTCTCCTTAGTTTTTGCATGAGATCCCATAATTTCCTCATCTTATCATATCTATGAACATGACATCCTAGTCAAATCTACCCACAAGAACTTAGGAGTCATCACCTCTGATCTCTCTTGGACAAAGTTCATTACCTATCTAACACACGGCTCATTCACTTACCATTGATGTGTGAAAATTCAAAGTCAATGACATGATGTTCTGTATAAGAAGCCTCAAGTCTCCAGAGAGCTGCTTTTATATTCACAACTACTTTAGCTTTTGCTCTAACAGAACAAGGTCAGGTACTAAACAGCATGTGAGTCACAGCCGTTCCTCATCTAACACTACATACCACACCTATTTAATAGACTGTGAGACTCCTTTCCACCTATTGACATAAATTTATCCTCCAGCTCCTCCAGCTCCATCAAGCGTAATATCAGACAGGCTTTATTAACTCACAGCAAAACCAACGGATTCCCTTCGTACCTTTCACTCATCATGTCCTGCAAAGTTTTCCAAAGCACCTCACATTCCTACCTTATAATTAACTTCTTGCTGCATGTTCAGGCTACTAGCTAGTTGTCCTACAGTGTATGCCATAACCAGATAAGCTAGTTGTCCTACAGTGTATTCCATAGCTAGGTGTCCTACAGTGTATTCCATAGCCAGATAAGCTAGTTGTCCTACAGTGTATTCCATAGCCAGATAAGCTAGTTGTCCTACAGTGTATTCCATAGCCAGATAAGCTAGTTGTCCTACAGTGTATGCCATAACCAGATAAGCTAGTTGTCCTACAGTGTATGGAATAGCTAGATAAGCTAGTTGTCCTACAGTGTATTCAATAGCCTGATAAGCTAGTTTTACTACAGTGTATGCCATAGCCTCATAAGCTAGTTGTCCTACAGTGTATGCCATAACCAGATAAGCTAGTTGTCCTACAGTGTATGGAATAGCTAGATATGCTAGTTGTCCTACAGTGTATTCCATAGCCAGATAAGCTAGTTTTCCTACAGTGTATGCCATAGCCTGATAAGCTAGTTGTCCTACAGTGTATGCAGATAAGCTAGTTGTCCTACAGTGTATGGAATAGCTAGATAAGCTAGTTGTCCTACAGTGTATTCCATAGCCAGATAAGCTAGGTGTCCTACAGTTGATTCCATAGCCAGATAAGCTAGTTGTCCTACAGTGTATTCCATAGCCAGATAAGCTAGTTGTCCTACAGTGTATGCCATAACCAGATAAGCTAGTTGTCCTACAGTGTATGCCATAGCCTGATAAACTAGTTGTCCTACAGTGTATTCTATAGCCAGATAAACTAGTTGTCCTACAGTGTATTCCATAGCCAGATAAGCTAGCTGTCCTACAGTGTATTCAATAGCCAGATAAGCTAGTTGTCCTACAGTGTATTCCATAGCCACATAAGCTAGTTGTCCTACTGTGTATGCCATAGCCTGATAAACTAGTTGTCCTACAGTGTATTCCATAGCCAGATAAGCTAGTTGTCCTACAGTGTATTCCATAGCCAGATAAGCTAGTTGTCCTACAAGTGTATGCCATAGCCAGATAAGACAGTGTATTCCATAGCCAGATAAGCTAGTTGTCCTACAGTATAAGCCATACCAGATAAGCTAGTTGTCCTACAGTCTAAGCCATACCAGATAAGCTAGTTGTCCTACAGTGTATTCCATAGCCAGATAAGCTAGTTGTCCTACAGTGTATTATATAGCCAGATAAGCTAGTTGTCCTACAGTGTATGCCATAGCCAGATAAGCTAGTTGTCCTACAGTGTATTCAATAGCCAGATAAGCTAGTTGTCCTACAGTGTATTCCATAACCAGATAAGCTAGTTGTCCTACAGTGTATGCCATAGCCTGATAAACTAGTTGTCCTACAGTGTATTCAATAGCCAGATAAGCTAGTTGTCCTACAGTGTATTCCATAACCAGATAAGTTAGTTGTCCTACAGTGTATGCCATAGCCAGATAAGCTAGTTGTCCTACAGTGTATTCCATAGCCACATAAGCTAGTTGTCCTACAGTGTATGCCATAGCCTGATAAACTAGTTGTCCTACAGTGTATTCCATAGCCAGATAAGCTAGTTGTCCTACAGTGTATTCCATAGCCAGATAAGCTAGTTGTCCTACAGTGTAAGCCATAACAGATAAGCTAGTTGTCCTACAGTGTAAGTCATACCAGATAAGCTAGTTGTCCTACAGTGTATTCCATAGCCAGATAAGCTAGTTGTCCTACAGTGTAAGCCATACCAGATAAGCTAGTTGTCCTACCGTAAGCCATACCAGATAAGCTAGTTGTCTACAGCGTAGGCCATAGCCAGATAAGCTAGTTGTCCTACAGTGTATTCCATAGCCAGATAAGCTAGTTGTCCTACAGTGTATTCCATAGCCAGATAAGCTAGTTGTCCTACAGTGTATGCCATAGCCAGATAAGCTAGTTGTCCTACAGTGTATGCCATAGCCAGATAAGCTAGTTTTTCTACAGCGTATGCCATAGCCAGATAAGCTAGTTGTCCTACAGTGTATGCCATAACCAGTTAAACTAGTTGTCCTACAGTGTATACCATAGCCAGATACTGATAAGCTAGTTGTCCTACAGTGTATTCCAGTCACTCATTTTCATTCATTCATGTCACCAAATATACGATACTGTGAAACAATAATAATGATAATATAAAAAAAATTGATTTAGTCCCTCGCAACTGGAAACCTGTAGAACGTGCAATGAGTTACCACCGGCATCAGATTTCTACAGTTATGCTATTCCGGTCTTGCCATTGTTTCGTTGGTGTGTTGGAACTTTTAGTGGCTTGTACATTTAATGATTATATAAAGGTTCAAATGAGAACTCAGGACCTTGCTGCTCAACACGAGTAGTACGCGACGGATCTGATCAGAAGCAGTGCTTGTGCGGGCATATTCAGCCAGGTATGTCGCGGCTCCAGTGCCCAGACGAGGAGTTCCAGTAGGGCTTGGAGGTTCCCCTCTGTCGAAAACCCCTCCTCCTGGTGTTGGTGGTGGCGTTGGTGGTACTGTTGGGGTTGTGGGGTTCCTCTGGTTGGCTGGCCTCCTCCTTCTTCGTCTCCTTCGCTCTTTTCGACTCCTGCTGCCCCCTCCATCCCCACCTCCGGCCAACTGGCCAGTTTGGTCTGCAGTTTTGGGAGATTGTCAAGGTTCTGGACCAGAGCTCACCGTCGTCTTTTCCGGGTGCCAAGGGTCGGGAGGTCCGGATTGTTTCTCTTTTGGCCCTCAACTGGTCGCATTCTGCCTGTTTTCTCACAAAGGGTAGAATAATGAGAAATCATACCAGTGAGCAAGCTCTGAAATGACCCCAAATGCAGGCCTATGCATGTGACATAATCAGGGGGAAACCAACCCAGACAGGACTTGAACCAACTTATATGGCAGGTGCTCTAGCCATTAAGCCACTGGGACTGTATGGTGAGCTAGGTGCACATTCAAGACCTTTATGTCTGACTGGGGGTTCACATCTCCAAGTATGAAGGGCAATTACGTGTAGATGATGATCATTACTTGTTTTTTCTTTTATGTCAAGTCATGCTCTGCTGGCACTACTGTTGATCTCCATTGCTCTGCTTGGGGTCTGGGGGTAGGGACTAGATTTGGTGAGCAAGCTCTGAAATGACCCCAAATGCAGGCCTTTGCATGTGACATAATCGGGGGGGGGAAACCGACCCAGACAGGACTCGAACCTGCAACCTCCAGCTTACATGACTCGAAGAAATGTGCAGTGTGAAGTGTACAGTAAAAGTCTTGGCAGGTGAGGAAAGGTGGGGGGAGGAGCTGATGAGGGTTGTAGGAAAAATGTCAGGAAAAGGCTCCACTAATAGCAAGGGTGGAGGAAGATGTGGGGTGGCGGCGAATATGGGACGAGCTATTGATATTCCATTGACCACACGAAAGGAATGCAGTCCCTGTTAACCATGGCAGGGGGAATAAGCCGTGCCCAATGTGTGGAGAAAATGACCTGCAGACCAGCCGTTTCTCCCATGTCGTATATAGGAGAGCACAGGGAGATTTCTTAACTTCCAGGTCTTATGTGAGATCTTGACATGGAGCAGTGGATCTTTCAGAAACTGAGAGCTTTGGACCTGAACTTTGTGTCAAAATTTGACAGAACTCAACTAATGTACAATCAAGATTAGTGTAGTGTTGATGTTTACATATTGTGTGTGTGTGTGTATGTCATGTGTGGGCTATCACAGAATTATTATGATTATATAGGTTCGCTCATCTCTGACTGTGTTTACCCTCGTTAGCTAACGTTATTATGACCCGTCAAAACAAAATGCCATCTCGTTAGTCAGGGTTGTTCCCTTTGCTAGATAACTGGTTTCTTTGAACTCCAATCTCGTCTTTAAGAAGTACCTACAACCTTCTAGTATAGAAGGCTCGCTTATAATTTAATCTTAAAAATTCAGAGTCAGATGGGTCATCGCAGCAGTACAAAAATATATAATGACAATAAATGAGGTGAGACAACTGATATCATTATTATCTAATAAACATCAAGTTAATGTTGTAGGTTAATTGAGTTGTACTGCTTGGCTATGGTGGAGGAGGGGCAGGGGCGGAGGCTATAAATCAGTCTGCCTCCTCTGACAACACTTCACTATACCCACCCACACACTTCCACCATCAACTGATAATGCACCACCTTCCCAAGCAACAAAGCCACCTTCCCCTCATTGCCCACTCTCTCAAACTCTTCCAACCATATTCCAGTTCCCTCATTTCATCAGCTCATTCATTAACGCTTTCCATTCTCTTCCAAATTCATCACAGCCTATTAGAAATTCCTCCACACCATCCACCTCCTTCCTGTCACACAACACACATCTGTCATCCCTACACAACCCACCATTGCTTCTTCTCCTGCAATAAACCTGCTGACCCTGTCCAACCTCACTCCCTCATATCCCTGAAATGAACTTGTATACATTTCTGCTCTCCTTTTGCCAACCTATACCACTTCTAGTTGCTCTTATTCTCGACATCCTCCTCCCAATCACACACATTTCTCTTCTTCATCTTCACCTTCCATTGCCTCACTGACCCTAGCTCGGCATTACAGATCACACTTCCTCCTCAACAGCATATATTCTTCCCACCAACCTATCCCTCCATCCATTCTTAGCTTGTCTGCCTCAATTATTTACCAGTCTAACCTCCTCCACCTGTACAAGCCTCCTACCTCATGGAGGATTTTTTCCTCCTCCCTCCTCTCTGCCAACTTCCTCCCCAAAGCCCCAGCCCTGCCACTCCTGCCATTGTGTTGCTAGCTCCTAATTTCTTAAAAGCAGTCTGTCCTCCTGTCAGCCACACTTCAGAAGCATGTTCCAGGCTTGGCTTAGCTCCCACACCATCCTGGCTACCTCTATCCACTTCTGTTTTTCCATTCACTTCACTCATCCACACCCTCTCTTATGATCCTGATAGTATCTTCTTGGGGTGGGTGTGGTCATGTTCTCTCCACAAGTAGACAGGGCCAGGTGCCTCCTTAATATAATTGACTTCTACAGCTGAACTACAAGAAAATGCACTGGGGTGCAAGCACAAGGTAGGACTCCCACAATGTAATCATTAGCAAGCCACACCCTAACTGGCTATATTTTTACAGTTTTGTAGACTGCAATTTAAAATGTACTGTTTTTTACAGTGTTATTTTACCTAGAACTATCCAAACATATAGAGGGGAAAAACAGGGGGGAATGCACTACAGTTGCCCTTTAAGCCCCCCCCCAACCCTCTTTTTCCCCCTTGTTTGCAGTTCTGTTCACTTCTGGTAAGTATGTGCATGCAGTAGAAAAGGTCAGGGTTTACAATGCTTATGTCAGCATATGATGTAATGCTATATAGAATTTTTGTCTTAACTTAATAAAGTTTTCACTTAAATGCAGAATATTGAATGGTGTCTGTTTCAAACTTGGCTGAATCTAAAGGGGACTGTGTTAAAGAAATATGGAGTCACTACTAATTATAAGACCTCAGCGGCACTTTGCTGAATGTGCTTGTAGGGAATGAGTTGAGCCTGCAGCGTCCAGTGTCCAACGGGCAACGGTTCCGGCTCTGACAAGGCATGCTTTAATATCTTCTGATGTGGAGCACTTTCACCAACAAGGGCAGACATCTGTCGAAGATGAGGGCGGAGTCTTGGATTCTGCATGCCAGTTTCGATCACATGTCTCATGGTTTGGAGTAGCGCCGACGATCTTCTTTTTGAGCTCAGCAGTTCCAATTTCTCCATATCCACACTCACACGCTCACTTTCGTCTTGCGCGTGCATCCCATCTCCGTCCACGTCATCCACCTCTTCATCGAGCGAGTGAGAGGGGATTTCGTAGTTTTGCGTAGAATTTGTCAAAATCCGCTCGATAAATTCAAGCAGTTTCATGTAAGTTGTTTCGGAAGGATTTTTGGGTAGTTTTTCGATGAATATTTGTAACACAGCCTTATGCTCCCTCATGACCATTTCTTGGAATTCCAATTTTGCTCTTTTTTCCCGGATGCAAAATATTACGCATGTGATGATGGTGATTGTGACGAAAAGGAGGAGGAAGAACAGGATGGGGCATATGGCGGCAGTCAGCAGCTGCAACTTCATTAGACTTATAGGCACCAGTGTAGGTATGTTCACATCTATAGAGTGGGAGAGTGTGTTCCAGTATGAACACATTATATTCATAAGTAAGTATAATTCATGAGTAAGTATAATAATTACACAACACTCCAATATGTTCCCATAGAGCTATTGTCAACCTACTTCAACCTGCCTCAACCCGGTGTGATGTTGGTCCAGTGTGTGTCCCCATAGAGCTATTGTCATCCTACTTCAACCAGCCTCAACCCAGTGTGATGTTGGTTCAGTGTGTGTCCCCATAGAGTTATTGTCAACCTACTTCAAACTGCCCCAACCCAGTGTGATGTTGGTCCAGTGTGTGTCCCCATAGAGCCTACTTCAACCTGCCTCCACCCAGTGTGGTGTTGGTCCAGTGTGTGTCCTCATAGAGCTAACCTACTTCAACCTGCCTCCACCCAGTGCGGTGTTGGTCCAGTGTGTTTCCTCATAGAGCTATTGTCAACCTACTTCCCTACCTCAACCCAGTGTGATGTTGGTCCACCTGTAGAGCTATTGTACATGGAAAATTACTTGTTCTAACTTAACAAAAAAGGCACAGAGTAATATTGTAAAAAGCAAAACAATATATTAACTTACTATGAAGTTTTTGAGACATTTCAATAGGTCCCAGAATTGGACGATTAAACAATGCCACGCCCACTCTGAAAACTTCAAATGGGAGTCGAGACTTGGACTCGATGTGCGTGACCATCTTGGTGTCATTGAACGAGGTGGTGGTGGTACGATTCATTATGGACGGCAGTCTCCCCTGCTCCCTGTCTTTCTCGTATGTTCCATCTTCGTAGACGAGGAAGAGGTGAACAGGCATGTTAATGAGTGCCGGGAGAATTAGCTTGAAGATCACATCTCCTTCTTGAGTGATGAGCACATCGATGTTCTTGAAGCCACCTGAGGTGAATTGGGAGTACATTGCAGTGATAATTATGCTGAAGACAAACTCTCAACAAACTCAGTTGACATAACAATAATACGATGACCTTCTCAAGTTGGAATTTACTCTCTCGACATTTCTACCTGATGCTCTAGCCTTCATCAGGAATAAATCAATTATCAATAATTCTTATTTATGATGAAAGCTACAGCATCTATCGAAATGTCGAGAGTAAAGGTGATTATTGAGAAGGGCTGATGCGAGAGAGATTTTATTATCTTGGTTGATTTTCATTTTCTCCCAGCATTTGGGTGCTAGCCTGGAGGTCTACTGTTGTTATATGACTGTGGCAGGTCATTAACTGTGCATGTTTAGAGGGGAAAATGTTATTTGACTTCAGGCACATTCACACGTCAAGCAATGCTGTTTATTAGTAAGTGTCCATTCAAGCTTTGAGAGAGAAGTATGCGGCGCTTGACCATGTTCTTACGTTTTAACGCCTAATAAAAACACGCATTGAATAGAGTAGAGCTTCCTCTAGCCACTGGTACTAATTTCAACTCGCTAGCACTTGGCAATCTGGAGAAATTTATGCGGCAAAATCAGTCATTCAGGTTTTTGAGGTTCCTTCCACTTGTAGCTCCAGTAACTTGGCTATAGTTATACGTATGAAAAATATTTTAAGTATCAACAGAGAGCACAATGAGAGACCTATCTTTTGAGCTATATATCGAGTCCATACCATGAAGTTTACAGAATCTACGGAGCTATAAATTAGTAACCACAAGTTTTTTTTAAATTAAAAAATGTGACTGTCCCGCCCCCTTATTAAAGGAGTTATGTATAGCACAGGTGCCTAGTGTATACAGGAAGTCCTATATTGAGATTCATAAAAGGACTAGTGTATACAGGAAGTCCTATAATGAGATTCATAAAAGGACTATGGTGCCTAGTGTACTAGGGAAATGCTATAATGAGATTCATAAAAGGACTATGGTGCCTAGTGTACCAAGGGAAATGTTATAATGAGATTCATAAAAGGATTATGGTACTAAGGGAAATGTTATAATGAGATTCATAAAAGGACTATCGTGCCTAGTGTACTAAGGGAAATACTATAAGATTCATAAAAGGAGCTGCAAAGATGGAAGTCTTTGGAGATGCTTGAAAATCACCAATTTTGCTGCATGTCTAGGGAGGAGTCTAGGGAGGAGTCTAGGGAGGAGTCTAGGGAGGAGTCTAGGGAGGAGTCTAGGGAGGAGTCTAGGGAGGAGTCAGGCAGGAAGCCTTGCAATTGCCAACATGGAGGATTCAACTGGCAAGGTCAGACAGAGGTCACTGCCTTTTTCAAGTTTCAACTAAGTCTATGGACAATGTGTGCAACAGAGACCCAGCAGTGTTAGCAGCTGAGTAGGTGTAGGCACTGCAGTGTTAGCAGCTGAGTAGGTGTAGACACTGCAGTGTTAGCAGCTGAGTAGGTGTAGGCACTGCAGTGTTAGCAGCTGAGTAGGTGTAGACACTGCAGTGTTAGCAGCTGAGTAGGTGTAGACACTAGTGTTAGCAGCTGAGTAGGTGTAGACACTAGTGTTAGCAGCTGAGTAGGTGTAGACCCAGCAGTGTTAGCAGCTGAGTAGGTGTAGACCCAGCAGTGTTAGCAGCTGAGTAGGTGTAGGCACTGCAGTGTTAGCAGCTGAGTAGGTGTAGACACTAGTGTTAGCAGCTGAGTATGTGTAGACACTGTGTTAGCAGCTGAGTAGGTGTAGACACTTGTGTTAGCAGCTGAGTAGGTGTAGACACTGCAGTGTTAGCAGCTGAGTAGGTGTAGGCACTAGTGTTAGCAGCTGAGTATGTGTAGACACTGTGTTAGCAGCTGAGTAGGTGTAGACACTTGTGTTAGCAGCTGAGTAGGTGTAGACACTGCAGTGTTAGCAGCTGAGTAGGTGTAGGCACTGCAGTGTTAGCAGCTGAGTAGGTGCAGTAAACACCATATGCTATCTGAATCTGATTGGATAGGACGATGCTTAATATTCGTGTGATACTTTACACTCAGGGGGATGCAAGAAACATACGCAAAGCCACTCATACTGCGTATGATCTCAGAGTCCATTTAGTGAGGATTACAAAATATCACTACAAGATTTTGACCTAAGGGCAGAGAGTGGAAATGAGATCATGAGACAACTATTAGGCCTTAAATACACTCTCAACTAACTCTCAGTTGACAGCGAAAATACAACGACCTTCTCAATAATCAACTTGAATTTTACTCACGACCATTCGACACATGCTCCAGCCTTCATCAGGAATAATGAAGGCCCACACATGCTCCAGCCTTCATCGGGAATAATGAAGGCCAACACATGCTCCAGCCTTCATCAGGAATAATGAAGGCCGACACATGCTCCAGCCTTCATCAGGAATAATGAAGGCCGACACATGCTCCAGCCTTCATCGGGAATAATGAAGGAAGACACATGCTCCAGCCTTCATCAGGAATAATGAAGGCCCACACATGCTCCAGCCTTCATCAGGAATAATGAAGGCCGACACATGCTCCAGCCTTCATCGGGAATAATGAAGGCCGACACATGCTCCAGCCTTCATCGGGAATAATGAAGGCCGACACATGCTCCAACCATCATCGGGAATAATGAAGGCCCACACATGCTCCAGCCTTCATCGGGAATAATGAAGGCCGACACATGCTCCAGCCTTCATCGGGAATAATGAAGGCCGATACATGCTCCAGCCTTCATCGGGAATAATGAAGGCCGACACATGCTCCAGCCTTCATCAGGAATAATGAAGGCAGACACATGCTCCAGCCTTCATCAGGAATAATGAAGGCCCACACATGCTCCAGCCTTCATCAGGAATAATGAAGGCAGACACATGCTCCAGCCTTCATCGGGAATAATGAAGGCTAGAGCATTACCCCTATATGTCAATTATGTTCATGAAATAATGAATATGTATTATAGAGATAGACCACACCTACCTAACACGGAGAGGCTCGTTTTGTGTATGTCTTTAGGCACCATCTTCCCGATCATGGTAATGTCCCTAGGGGTAATTCCAGCAGTGCACGTCACACTTCCAGAACTCTCCTCCGTCAGGGAAAAAATAACCAAGGTTCCTATGACAATAAAGCCACACCCATCATCACTTTGTTCTGGTACGGAAGTACTCGTCAGGTACATGGTAGGAGATGTGGTAGCATGTCCGTTGTGGGTCCAAGTGATTTGGGGGGCGGGGTCTCCCACTGCCATGCAATGGTAGCGTGCTAGCGGAGTTTTTTCGGCGAGGGAGACGACGGCAGGGCTTGGAGGCTCTGTGATGCGTGGGTGCTCTGTGGGTAAGTGTGGGGGGGGAGGGGGTTGGAGTGAGCAGGTTGAAAATCCGGAAAGATGTTCTATTTATACATTCACCTGTGTAGCAGAACTTCAGTTACAGGAAGGCTAGGGATTAACTACCTTGTGAGGTCATTATTATGCAGCCATGAATCAGCTGAAGCCCCTTAGGTAACTGCTACCTACATGAGGAGGCTCCATACTTAGCTAGTTGCTAATCTCTTTTTAAATTTTTCATTTGGAATTTATTTTAAAAAAATAATGTGCTCCCTCTCTCAATTATGCAAGTAGCACCCCCCCCCCCCCCCCTCCCACACACACACACCTCCTCCTCCACCTTCTCCCACGTGCACACGATGAAATGATTAGTAGCATTTGGCATCTGCTCTAGTAAAATATGCTCTCTTATTACTGAGCACTTTGAGGTTGACATGCTGGCCTAGACAATAGGTCATCAAGAGTGGGGAAGAACTGGCCTAGACAAGAGGTCATCAAGAGTGGGGAAGAACTGTCCTAGACAACAGGTCATCAAGAGTGGGGAAGAACTGTCCTAGACAACATGTCATCAAGAGTGGGGAAGAACTGGCCTAGACAACATGTCATCAAGAGTGGGGAAGAATCAAAGGCTACTCTTTCTGTCCCCATATTAGTAGTAAGCATGTGACTTGTGGTCTGGTTCCATATGCAGCTGCCTGAGATAGTTGTTGCTCTGTTCCATTTTTTTAGTGATTTTTGTTCGTTTTTTTTTTTGTGTGTGTGTGTGGGGGGAGGGGCATTTTTAGATGATTTTTGCCCCTGCCCCTCCCCCCGTCCACACACACATCACCATCTCAAAAGCATTTTTAGAGATTCAAATATTCGTATATTTTTAACTCTCTTATTGAAATAGAAAAACATGAATGACTCTCTAATTAACATCAGCTGACTGTTCGTTGTGACATCACAGCCGCGTACGTTCTCATGCATCCAGCGTTGCCAGGTCCAACCGCCAAACATTGCTCACGAGAAAATTAAAGTTTTTTGATGATGAAGATAAGGCTGGAAAATGGTTATGAGCATCCATGGCCTGCTCGAAGAGTCACATAACTTTTGTGATTTGTGAAGATTGATTTTGGGAGTGAGGGATGTCGTAAGGTTTTGTTTTCAATTTCCCCTGAAAACTCCCAACAAAAGCACATTTGGAGCCAACTATTATGGCAACCTCTTCACACTCCCCCTTAGTGTAGATTTGTATGTTGGTCGATCTTGCAGCTCCTAAACTACTTTGATTTACAAATAAGCCGATGACTTTCCCAACTATAGGCTGTGGCCACTAGTTCAATTATCCTTCTGGGCTCAAGGGAAGTACTTGCTACTCGTGACGGGTTTCTAGTATGTTGCCTTATAAGGGCATAGCTGTTGCCTCAAATAATACCTCACTGACCAGAGACCGCAATGCTCCATTATGGCAGGACTGCAGGCCATCATGGCAGGTATATACCCCGAAGGTAGAGCCCACAAAGAGACTGGGCACACTATCATTATATATATGTATACATATATATGATATTTATGTATGATATTTAATATATATATATATCATAAGTGCATGTGTAAGTTAATGTTTGGAAAGGGAAGTCTAGCCAATCATAATCTTACCACATACAAACAACCACACTGGCCACAGCATGCACTTAACCCTGGTGCCATGATTAACTCATATTCATAATTCTCCCACGATATGTAGAGTATGCTCTCGGAACTTGCGGTGGTCTGGTGTGTAATTATGACACTTTGACAGATGGAGGGGGAAAAACCCTCCCCTCCCCCCCCCCCCCCTCAACCAATCAACAGAAAAGCTTTGGTTACAGAAAATGTCTATTAAGCTTATATAGCACAATTGCCAATAGTGAGCGTGTGTATGTGGTGGGTGTGGTGCAACTCAATATGGTAAATACTTTCCCCACGACATATTTAGAGAACAGTCACTCGCAATAGAGGAACTTGTTTGCTTAGTTTCTGGTTCATTACTCCACTTAGACAGTTACAAATCAGCTCACAGCTACATGTAGGGCAATAGCTTGGAACTTATACATCCACAGCTAGGACTATAGCTTGGAATACTTATACATCCAGCTCACAGCTAGGACTATAGCTTGGAACACTTATACATCCAGCTCACAGCTAGGACTATAGCTTGGAACACTTATACATCCAGCTCACAGCTAGGACTATAGCTTGGAACACTTGCACATCTAGCTCATAGCTAGGACTATAGCTTGGAATACTTATACATCCAGCTCACAGCTAGGACTATAGCTTGGAACACTTATACATCCAGCTCACAGCTAGGACTATAGCTTGGAACACTAGGACTATAGCTTGGAACACTTATACATCCAGCTCACAGCTAGGACTATAGCTTGGAATACTTATACATCCAGCTCACAGCTAGGACTATAGCTTGGAACACTTATACATCCAGCTCACAGCTAGGACTATAGCTTGGAACACTTACACATCCAGCTCACAGCTAGCACTATAGCTTGGAACACTTGCACATCTAGCTCACAGCTAGGACTATAGCTTGGAACACTTATACATCCAGCTCACAGCTAGGACTATAGCTTGGAACACTTATACATCCAGCTCACAGCTAGGACTATAGCTTGGAACACTAGGACTATAGCTTGGAACACTTATACATCCAGCTCACAGCTAGGACTATAGCTTGGAACACTTATACATCCAGCTCACAGCTAGGACTATAGCTTGGAACACTTGCACATCTAGCTCACAGCTAGCTCACAGCTAGGACTATAGCTTGGAATACTTATACATCAGCTCACAGCTAGGACTATAGCTTGGAACACTTATACATCCAGCTCACAGCTAGGACTATAGCTTGGAACACTTATACATCCAGCTCACAGCTAGGACTATAGCTTGGAACACTTATACATCCAGCTCACAGCTAGGACTATAGCTTGGAACACTTGCACATCTAGCTCATAGCTAGGACTATAGCTTGGAACACTTATACATCCAGATCCTCCTGCAACTCGGACATAGTTCACACACAAAAAATTAACCTTTTATGCTGAACATCAATTTTTTCCTGCAGTTGAGATTAGAAATCCAGGAGATTTATTTTGCTTTGATGGGGTGATGGGGTGAGTGGAGGAGGAGGAGGAGTCTTTCACTTGACATAACAATGTTACAACAACCTTCTCATTGAGTAAGTAGCCATCAAAGGACACTCCTCCAAACAAATTTATGGCATGACAACACTTCATATTTTGCTTTCCTTTGTGCCTAATTATATTCAAGAAGAAGAGCAGTGGTAGAAAGAACTGTTGCTTATTGTATTCGTATTCTGGAAAGAGAATCCTAAGGCAACAACTAGCTGTAACTAAAATGTTTTTAAACTCACAAATTAAGTCGGAATGGAGAGAGGGAAAAGGGTGGGGCATGTGGAACTTGAATGAGGGAGCGATTCAATTGGTCAGCTACATGCTTGCTGTTATTTCATTGAGACAATAGTTTGAACCAGTTGGATGACATGACCAATGAAATCTACGCTATCTGCAAACCCTCAGGCCCTTTGTTATAACCTCGCTGAACACTGGTTGCAGGATTTTTACTCTATGAATCGACATTTCATGTAATATTCTAGACATTTTCTGTAAAGACACTTCCTGTAGTATACTAAATACTTCCTGTATACTAGACACTTCCTGTAGTATACTAGACAGTGGAATAGCTACTTGAATTGTCTACCCAACTGCTGTAGACACAGCTCTTGTCTGTTTAATATTATACCCTTGACAAAGTGTCAGACCAAATAAATTGCACTTAACAAGACCAAGGTAGTCGCAGGATTTAGACATGAAATATCTCGTTCTTGTCAAAATGGGCACATCATTAGCTTTCTTTTCAACATTATGGAACTGTTTCTACTCTTTAAACGACAGAAAAAGGCTTTTGGTGAGAAATCTCCCCCTTTTAACTGAAAGAAGCTCTATTTTTCACAAATTGGGAGCGTTTTGAGGAAAAACTGACTGATCGCTCATTCTTGTCGATTCATAGAGTAAAAATCCTGCAAACTTTAAAGTTAGTGGAACCTATAATATTGCTTTTCAGGCAACAACCATGGAGCATGTTTATGAGAGAGGAGTGCAGCTTTCTGTCGGTGGATATGGTGATCCAGCAGCACTTGCAAGTAGCCAATTGTACTGCAAGCTCAGGGAGGAGCCAAGCAGGAAACTCGCATCACCAACACAGAGTGGCACAACTGGCAAAGTCAGATAGAGAGGCCACTTTTTAGCAACTCCTTCCAAGTATACGGACAGTACAAGTATACGGACAGTATAGGATTGCTTATTTTAATTTAGGTTCTCAGTCATTTGAAGTTTCAAACACACTCATGATCTCTCATACAATATATAACAGAGTGGACTACTTAACACCTTCTGGAAAAAACAACTAATCTCTTCTACAATAATAGAGTGGACTACTTAACACCTTCTGGAAAAACCAACTGATCTCTCATACAATAACAGAGTTGACTACTTAACACTTCAGGAAAAACCAACTGATCTCTCATACAATAACTTTTAGTCAACTCCTTGGATACTTAAATACTTATACCAATTGCTGAACACATAATCTATACATGCGCTTATCTTCTTACACGACATCAGCACACACACAGAAATAAACTCACTGTAAACAACCAGTGTGATATCAGTGGTTACAGTCGCTCTAAACAGGAATGCATTGTTTCCATCCTGTGGATCCTCCACGCCCACTTCACAGCGATATCTCGTGTCCGAGTCAGACAAAACCACATCAGAAATTACGAGGGCCAATGTTGATGGGTCCACCGAGTACCGGGAGTTTGAAGGTGTGGTTGTTGGTTGATTGGTGGTGAAGCGAGGCCTGGGGATTTTGGCGTAGATCTCCTTACTAGAACCATTTCTCCACGTGGCGTAGTATTGCTGTATCAGACGACCGGGAGAGAGGGAGCAACTCAGGACCGCCATTTTGCCAAATTCAGCAAAAATTGTGTGGGAGGTTGGAGTTATATCAGGTGATGGACGCACTGCAAGTAATAAGTTTAAAAGTTGATATTATTATTGTTGTTGTTGTTGACTTTTATATGCCATCATTTCCATTGTTTTTATTGTTGTCGCTGCTATAAGTATCACTTATTATTATCACTATTATTATTATTATTTTATTATTATTACTATATTTATATTATTATTACAGAATAAAAAGTGTGTGTATGGAAGTTGGGCTTTGAAGTCCAATTAGTGGTATAAATAGTGAGTAAATACAGGGTAGCTATATAGTGAGTGGGTGGTAAAGAGTGGGTAAATACCGGGTAACTAGAGGGGTAGCATTAAATATTTGTAAATACAGTGGCACATGACTACAGCTATGAGGAGGAAGGACTTCTTATCTATGGTGTGGCTACACTCCTTCCTGTAGTATTTCTAATTGCATTCTACGAGCCTCCAGAGCCACTGCAGCCGGTTGGCTTGTGCAAAGTCAGCATGGCACAAACCACACAAACATGACGTAGGCATGGCCATATAATTGCCTGTAATTTTGTTGTTAAACTATTTTTTCTTCTTTCCCCTTTTCTTCCTGTGTGGACATAAACATACATATATGTACAGGACTGCTTTGCCTGGCTTCTGTGGGGTATTAATAGCTTTTGTTGTTTAAATTTGTTGCTAGGGAAACCTAAAAAGTGGCAACTTAGCAGAAAGTCTGTCTCCTTCACGGGTGTTGGCATCTAAATATAGCTGCTGCACACGGCACCTGGTGCCAAGGAAATAGATACATCCATGTTCCACAATGACATCATGCCATGCATATTCCCTGCACACCACAGACAGCTGAGGCAAAGCCTGCAGTGCAGCAGATATTGTGCTGGGGGCATGGCATGGAGAGGTGCTCCGTTGAAGGGGCTATTGAAATTATTCAACTCTGTTGAATGACAAGCTAAATTATAATACACCACTGACTACGATCTATGCTCGATGGATCATATATACTCTAGAAAGGTGAGCAATATTTGGAGTTTACAAGATTGTTTACTTTATAGCATGATTCAAGCAAGACTTGCGAATTTTAACACAGCAAGATTTCAAGCTTAACACAGCGGGATTTCAGTTTAACACCGCAAGATTAACACAGCAAGATTTGAAGGCATGAACAGGATTTCAATTAGCAAGAGGAGCTATATATAATTTACACAATAGACACATGCAAACCAGCGTGCGAGCATGATTTCAAGTTTAACACCGCAAGATTAACATAGCAAGATTTGAAGGCATGAACAGGATTTCAATTAGCAAGAGGAGCAACAATAGAGACATGCAAACCAGCATGCGAATTTTAACACAGCAAGATTTCAAGCATAACACAGCGGGATTTCAAGTTTAACACCGCAAACACCGCAAGATTAACATTAGCAAGATTTGAAGGCATGAACAGGATTTCAATTAGCAAGAGGAGCTATATATAATTTACAACAATAGAGATATGCAAACCAGCGTACAAAAACACCTCACCTACGAACTGAACTGGGCGGCTCCGGGCGTAGCTGCTGTCAATGCCTCTGGTACAAGTGTAATCCCCTTCCAAGTCCTGTCTCAGCAGAAAGTTAATGGATCCCCCCGACCACAACACTTCTATGTCTCCTCTCTCCTCCAAGTCAGTTCCATTGAGGAAGAAATGGGGATCTCCAATATTCTCCATATTCTCCACTGAGCTGATACACTCCATTGTGACAATGTTAGGATTCATTGCATTTCTATTGCCCCGCACATGAAATGGAGAGCGCTGAGTGTGTGCCATCCTCATAATGGAGAATAGAAGGAGATAATGAAGATCAACCAGCATTTTCCCCTCTTCTCAAATACTGCTGCTGATATACAATGCTGCTCTGCAGATGTTGAAGTACTTAAACCTTGGCTGGAACTGTTGAACTGGACTGTGGAGCTGAGTAGCTAATCCTTTTAAAGTAAAACCAACTTGAGGTGACAAAATGTGACGGATTTAGATAGGGGGATCCCCAGATGGAGTGGATCTCCAATTACTAAAAGCTTGGAAGCTATAAAAGGATTTTCCGAATTCTATCAGGGAAAGCACCTAGCTACATCACAGTGCTGCAAAAACAATTCAAGTATTTGTGTGACAAATCTCATAGTAAACTATTATTATTATTATTTACAACACAAAGGGCAGAGAATGAGTGTCTAGTGATGATAGATTGTTGAAGGACAAACACTATCTTCATGCAGCCCGAGAGGAACACGTCTTTCTACCATCAATGAGACCACATGTGCGATGTAGATACTCAACAATCATGTGTGGGAAGTTTGAGAACCTTTCATTCCTTAAAGTAAGCTCAGTAAACACTCCTACTGCAAAGGAGGAGACCATAAAGAGATTGGGCACACTTAAGAAAACTAGCACATCTTTGATGAATGCTGTGGCTTCTGGTGATGTACCTGCAACTGGATGTGGTGAAGTGAACCAGAATCCGTTATTAGTGGATCTGGAACAACATTCTGTACCCTCCTTCTAAATGTAATGCTGAAGGAGACTCCATAGTCTGTATGAAAGCAACAGCGAAAATCAACAGCGTCTCAGGGGTTTTGATGGTCAAAATGGGGAAACCCTGAGTTCCCATGGCTGGCCTCTAACTTGTGCACATGTTGGGTCTCTTCTTCCTGTTTTTATACTGCTACTGTAGCCAGCAGTCAATCTTTCTTCCATCATTTAATATCTAGCTACACACAGTAGCTATATATATATATGCTATAGCAATTAAGAGTTGTGTTGCTAGGCATTATTAGGAAGGGCTACCACCATTCATTCCAGACTATGTACACTTGTTAAAGAACTGATATAGCTGCTCATGGCAGCTACAAATAAACCTGGACAATTGGAAAGTGGCCTTTACTTCACTAGACAGCGGTCACCAAATTTCATTGTGTACTGGTAGCGGGGAGGCCTAGGACTTTGAGAAGGAGGTATACTTATCTTGGAGGGGTCATCAAGCTCACTATTTGCACGTGGCATATTAAAATGTGAACTTTTCCTCATTTTTAAGAGACACTGAAGTTTTTTTTTTGATATAATGCTTGTCCACAAGCCCCTTTTCCCCCTATTGGTTACCACGGGTTACCACGATCTACAACTTGTAAGAGCACAAATTTCTACCAATAAAATGTTCCAAAAAGCACTGGGAGAACTCAAAAGGCACTCGGGAATCTTGAGAAAGCTAGCTACAAACTGCAGCTGTAGCTATGGCTGATGCATTGGTCTAGGTTTGGTTCAAAGAAGGAAGTCCACAAATAAATTGATAAGGCGCATGGCTAAGGCTTAATGCCGTAAATGTCAATAGAGCTCGAGTGCTGTGAGAAAGCTGGCTATACCTACAAACCACAGGTGTGAGTAGCAGCTGCACTGGTCTAGGCCAAGACCAAAAAAGGAAATGAAACTATGCTACTACTTTTCTGTCTTGGGGGGAGTGATTCCACCCAGATTCAAAGTGGGAACATTTCGTGTATCCCAGAATGGGGAATCAATCAGGCACTAGTGAACAAACACACAGAATTTCCCCTTTATCTCGGCCATTCCATTGAGGGAGTGCTTTCAAGCTGGGGCCTCTAAACACACACAGACGCTGTTCTTTAGGAATACTGTTTTTCATTTACAATGACCATGCATTAATATTCTCTAGATGTTTTCGCTCTAGCCTTCAGAAATGCGAGTGTGATACATTATGCTGGTTATGATTTAATCTTGATATTGCTGAGCCTGTTGAGGCCATCACATGTAACAATAATAACAATCCATATTAAAAATCTACAGTACTTAATTAATAAAAATATCCACAATATTAAGTTATGAGTGTCCCGCTGCTCAAGGAGGGGAGGGGGGGGGGGGGGGGGAATGGGACCAAAGGTCATCCTCAGCTCACCATGCAACAGTTCCTTTCTCCTCTGCCACCACTTCCCTACCCAATACATAACCCACTCGCCCACCTCCTCCATCACTGCATCACTTACTTCCTCCACATCTTTCCCCAAAAGCAATTCCATCTTTCCATCCTTATCATCCAGCCACTGTCCTGCCCTTACAATTCTGCACACCTCATCCATCAGTACCAGCCAATTCCTCTCAAATTCCCCACACATTACCAAGAAATGTTCGACATCTTCCCCTGCTCCACTATCACACATGATGCACCTCTCATCCCTAACTATCCCAAGTCTCTTCTGGTCCTCTAAGAAACTAGCTGATGCAGTCTTCAGTCGAAATTGCAACTGCACACCTTCCTGATCATGCATGGACCTCACATACCTCTGCACCATTTTTTGCCGATTTACATTATTTACAAGAAAAGGCAGAATAATGAGAGTGTATAGGGATGATGGATTACAAACATTATCTTCGTGCAGCCCAGATGAACGGTCTTTCTGCCACTCTGGAGACACTCAACACTCGTGCGTAGTACAATTTCAAGTTGATAATGGACATCCTATTTTGTGGGAGGAAGCCACCATCTTGGACCAGGCCAGAAGACAGAAGGTACTGCTGTGAAGGAGGCATTGCACACCAGCCTAGCACCAAAGTGTGAGTGCTTCAACCAAGATTGTGGAATGCTGGTAGCTGTGTGGCCCACTCTCAAAAGCCTGAACTTAAATCCAGGACCATGTTCAGCAATTGCAGATTTCTCTTTGGCACACTTTTTACAGGCATCTTGATGTACTTTCACTATCTCTATGGTCTCCAGTCTTCTTGTTGTCTCCCCTACAAACTAGCTGACAATATTCTGCTCAGTTGTGCCCTCAGTAGACTTGAGACCAGAATGAAAGAACACCAAGATGCCTGTAAAAAGTGTGCTAAAGAGAAATCGGCAATTACTGAACATGCACGGCACAATGGACATCCTATTTTGCGGGAGGAAGCCACCATCTTTCTTAAATTTTATTGCTTCACAGTATCGTATATTTGGTGACATGAATGAATGGAAATGAACACTGTAGGACAACTAGCTTATCTGGCTAAAGAATATACTGTAGGACAACTAGCTTATCTGGCTATGGAATACACTGTAGGACAACTAGCTTATCTGGCTATGGCATACACTGTAGGACAACTAGCTTATCTGGCTATGCCATACACTGTAGGACAACTAGCTATGACATACATTGTAGGACAATTAGCTTATCTGGCTATGGAATACACTGTAGGACAACTAGCTATGGAATACACTGTAGACAACTAGCTATGGCATACACTGTAGGACACCTAGCTTATCTGGCTATGGAATACACTGTAGGACACCTAGCTTATCTGGCTATGGAATACACTGTAGACAACTAGCTTATCTGGCTATGGCATACACTGTAGGACAACTAGCTTATCTGGCTATGGAATACACTGTAGGCTTATCTGGCTATGGAATACACTGTAGGACACCTAGCTTATCTGGCTAAAGAATATACTGTAGGACAACTAGCTTATCTGGCTATGGAATACACTGTAGGACACCTAGCTTATCTGGCTAAAGAATATACTGTAGGACAACTAGCTTATCTGGCTATAGAATACACTGTAGGACACCTAGCTTATCTGGCTATGCCATACACTGTAGGACACCTAGCTTATCTGGCTATGCCATACACTGTAGGACACCTAGCTTATCTGGCTATGCCATACACTGTAGGACAACTAGCTTATCTGGCTATGGCATACTCTGTAGGACAACTAGCTTATCTGGCTATGGAATACACTGTAGGACAACTAGCTTATCTGGCTGTGCCATACACTGTAGGACACCTAGCTTATCTGGCTATAGAATACACTGTAGGACAACTAGATTATCTGGCTATAGAATATACTGTAGGACAACTAGCTTATCTGGTCTATGGCATACACTGTAGGACAACTAGCTATGCCATACTGTAGGACAACTAGCTTATCTGGCTATGCCATACACTGTAGGACCACTAGTTATCTGGCTATGGCATACACTGAGACAACTAGCTTATCTGGCTATTGATACACTGTAGGACAACTAGCTTATCTGGCTAGTCCTGAACATGCAGGCAAGAAGTTAATTAAAAGGTAGGAATGTGAGGTGAGTTGGAAAACTTTGTACAAGGACATGATGAGTGAAAGGTACGAGGGGAATCAGTTGGTTTTGCTGTGGGTTAATAAAGCTTCTCTGATATTACGCTTGATGGAGCTGGAGGATAAATTTATGTCAATAGGTGGAGAGGAGTCTCACAGTGTATTAAATAGGTGTGGTATGTAGTGTTAGATGAGGAACAGCTGTGACTCGCACGCTGTTTAGTACCTGACCTTGTTCTGTTAGAGCTAAAGCTAATGTAGTTGTGAATATCAAAGCAGCTCTCTGGAGACTTGAGGCTTCTTATACAGAACATCATGTCATTGACTTTGAATTCACACATCAATGGTAAGTGAATGAGCCGTGTGCTATAATTAGATACGTAATCATTTAAGATGAACTATGTACCTCTCCTTTTTATCTTTTCAAGTTTGAGGACATCCTTGATTAAATGTGGAGGCCACACTTGAGGGCAAAATAGAAGTTGTGATCTTACAACAGAAACATGAGCAGTTTCTTGGATGACACCGAGTCAACAGAGTTAATGTGTGCTGACGCAGTCCAATGATTTAGTATGCCCTTGAGGTCAAATGATTGTAATGAGCTGTCCAAGAGAGATCAGAGGTGATGACTCCTAGGTCCTAGTGGGTGGATATGACTGGGATGTCGTGTTCATAGATATAAGATGAGGAAATCTCATGCAAAAACTAAGGAGAGCTCACTTCATTTCATTAGAGCTTCCATTTACAGATGCACACCTTCAGGTTATCCAGATCACCTTGCAGGCATATGCAATGATGGGTATTCTCAACCAATTTTATACATTTAGCAATTCGCATGTGATGTGAGGTCGTTGATGTATACTAGAAATAGCACGACCTCCTGAGTGTACTGATAATAAGGCTGCTTCCCACGCATAGACATTGTCTTTTCATGACATAGCTCTGAAACTAAGACCAGAGATAACAATATATGCCCATGCTTCTCAGCTTGAGAAAGTTCATTATGTGGAACACTGTCAAGTGCTTTTAGCAAAGTCCAAATAAATCACATCAAATTGAGGATTAATATGAACCGACTCACTAATATTACTGTAAGATATCAGTAATTGCTGCCAATGAGGAGCGGCATCAGATAGTGCTGTCGCCAAAGCAGATTCTAGAAATGAAATACTCTTATCGTAGATAAAGCATTCCAGAACTTTAGAAGTATATATAGCTCAAGAGGAAAATAGGTCTGTAGTTCTTGTGAGCACCAGCTTTGTGGATGGATGTGATACAATGAACTTTCCACTCAGCAGGGATAGAGTGCTTAGGCAGACTAGAATTAAATAAATGATGAGGCTTCATAGAGAGCTGAGGCTCAATACTTCAGGACCTTGGGTCCAATTCCATCTAAACCCATAACTTTAGTGCCATCAATCTTTGCAAGGGTTTAATTTACTGTAACCTCTTTGGTAGACAATCGAGATTCTGACTGAGGCATTTCCTCAAGAATGGGCAAAGAGGAGGAACTCTTAGTGAATACTGAGCTGGAATCTACACGAGACGTCGCAGATATAAATTCATAAAACACTTCGATGGGATTGCTCCGCCTTTTCTAAGGTTATCGATGTACTTCTAGACCCCCCAAGTTTCCAGAGGGTGCTAAGTTGTTTATCAGCTTACTTTCAAGCTTTCTGGAAGAGCGCCATAGTGGCTATTCAAACTTAGCTGGGGTTGGATGCTGGGTGTACCATGATCTACGCATGGACTTTAGACATTTATATATACTGATGGTGGATGTCGGAGGTGAACATTGGGAGGTTCTCAGTTGAACTCTAGGGATGTACACTGAATTTTTATAAATCGGCAAAGAATGGTGCAGGGGTGGAGAGGTATGTGAGGTCCATGCATGGTCAGGAAGGTGTGCGATTGCAATTTTGATGAGGATTGCATCAGCTGGGTTGTTAGAGGATAAGAAGAGACGTGGGATAGTTAGGGATGAGAGGTGTATAATGTGTGATAGTGGAGCAGGGAAAGATGTGGAACATTTCTTGGTGATGTGCGGGGAATTTGAGAGGGATCGGCTGGTACTGATGGATGAGGTGCGCAGAATTTTAGGGGCAGGACAGTGGCTGGATGAAATTAGAAGAGTGGAGTGATGTAAAGCGTGGAGGGAGTAAGTGATGCAGTGATGGATGAGTGTGTTATTTATTGGGTAAGGAAGTGGTGAAAGAGGAGAAAGGAACTGTTGTATGGTGAACGAGGAATGATCTTTGGTCCCCTCCCCTCCCCCCTCCTTGAGCAGCGGGACACTCATAATTTAATATTGTGGATATTTTTAAAATTAATCCAGTGTGTGGAGGGAGCAGAAGTTGAGGCAGTATGGAGTAGAGGAGAAACTTGTGAGGACATGTGTATAGTGGTGTGGAGACGACGGTGATATTGAACGGAAGGAGGTCAAGGTGGTTCACTGTGGAGAATGGACTTAGGCAGGGATGTCCTTTGTCTCTACTTCTTTTCAATATTTATTCGATGGGAATGGCAGAGGAATTGGAGAGAGCTGAGCTAGGAGTCAAAGTGGAAGGCTGCTGGTATGGAGCACTTATGTATGCAGATGATGTTGTTCTTCTTTTTTCTTTTTCTTTTCAAAAACATGCTCAATAGCCACTGGCTAATGCAAAGAGCACACAATACACAATACTTCTGGCTGACTCAGGGGTGGAACTGCAAGCTATGTTGGATGTGGTACAGGTGTATGTGTTAAGGTGGAAGATGAAATTTAATAGCAAGAAGAGCAAGGTCATGGTAGTAGGGAAGAATGAAGCAAAAGTTCATTGTAGGATTGGTGAGGAGATATTGGAAGAGGTCAAAGAATTCAAGTACTTAGGAATATGGTTTGATAAGAAGCTAAGGAGTAATTGTTCAGTTAGAGAAGATGGCAAAGAAGGCGGAAGAGTGGGTTGAAAAGGCAATATGGATGAGTAGAGTGAATGGGCAGGTGGAAGTAAACAGAGGAAGAATGGTGTGGGAGCTTCTAGCGAGACCCAGTATGGAGCATGCAGCCAAAGTGCAGGAGGACGGAATGCTTGCAGAAGTTGGAGTAAGCACAGATGAGAGTGGGTAGGAGACTGTTGGGGGCAAGTAACACAGTAGCAGGAGTGTCAATACGGGGAGATATGGGGTGGAGGAAGCTAGAGGAGAGGAGGGAAGAGATGAAGGTTTTGTTTGGCAAGAGATTAGAGGTATTGGAACAGAGCAGATCGGTAAAAGTTGTTGTAAATAAACTAGGATGGAGGAATTGGATGGTGGGAAGAATGAGATCTTGAGGAGAAAGTACGAGATAAGCAACGAAGTTGGGTCAGTGTGCAAGTGGAAGGGGAAAGTGAAGGTGAGAAATGAGAAGGACTGGAAGGAGGAAGTAAACGGAAATAGTACGCTGAATTTTTATAAATCGGCAAAGAATGGTGCATGGGTGGAGAGGTAGAGGTCCATGTGGTCAGGAAAGTGTGCAGTTGCAATTTCGACTGAGGACTGCATCAGCTGGGTTCTTAGAGGATAAGAAGAGATGTGGGATAGTTAGGGATGAGAGGTGCATCATGTGTGATAGTGGAGCAGGGGAGGATGTGGAACATTTCTTGGTGATATGCGGGGAATTTGAGAGGGATCGGCTGGTACTGATGGATGTGTGCAGAATTGTAGGGGCAGAACAGTGGCTGGATGATAAGGATGGAAAGGTGTCATTGCTTTTGGGGAAAGATGTGGAGGGAGTAAGTGATGCAGTGATGGAGGTGGGCGAGTGTGTTATGTATTGGGTAGGGAAGTGGTGGCAGAGGAGAAAGGAACTGTTGTATGGTGAGCTGAGGAATGATCTTTGGTTCCCCCCCTCCCCCTCCTTGAGCAGCGGGACACTTGTAAGTTAATATTAATTTTACTGTTGATAAAATTAAAAAAAGATTGTCATTAGGTTAGTTACTAAAATAGTTCCACACTGTGCTGTAATATATATGTGATGACCTCAACAGGCTCAGCAATATCAAGATTAAATACTGTTGATTTTTAATATAGATACCTTACATAGTCCAACACTGTGTTGTAACATGTGATGGCCTTAAAAGGCTCAGCAATTCGAGATGATTTATTGCTAAGCCTGTTAAGGCCATCACATGTTACAACACAGTATTGGACATGTAACAGTAACTAATAACAATCTATATTAAAAATCAACAGTACTTAACTAGTAAAAAAAAAAAAAAAAATTAAATCGTATAAAAATAAATTAAATCGTATACCTCTGCCAAATGAACCCAACAGTATCACTGGGTGTGGACTAATGGCCTATCTGCACAAGTCAATGGGCCATTGGTCACGTGCCAAATCAACAACAAATTAATGCGTTCAAATAACTACACGAGTGTGAATTTCTCGTCTCGTGAGCTAGTTAGAAAACTTGGCATCGACCAGTAGCCAGCGCTAAAGCCTAAACTCAAGAACAGTTTATACGACGTCCATCTGAGTTTGTTTGTGCAGTCGTAACAGTTAGAACTAGGAACCAGTGGCCTGCGCCAAAGCTAACTACATAACTAGAGAACTGCTTATACGTCCTCCATCTGGACTTTTTAAGTTTCTTGGTGCAGTCGCAACAGTTAGATGAGATCCACCAGCGGCCTGCGCCAAAGCTAACTAAATAACTGTTTATACGCCCTAATCTGGACTAATGAAGTTTGTTTGTGCAGTCGCAACCTTCGTTAGTTTCGGCTTATCTTCAGTTCTTGCGCATTTGTATGTAGCTGATCAGCAAGAAAAGGACGCAAAAACAAACATCTCAACTAGTTACCGACTTTGGTTGGCTCCATTAATGATGCAGCTGTTTGTGGGGGGTATACTCTTTAATCAAACTCAAGCATAATTTACTCGGTACGGTTATGTGGAGACTGACGCGCAACTTTGATTTCCCCCCTACCCTATGACATGGCTATATATGTGCAGTGTCAACATGCCTTTATAAGGAGGCGTTCTTCATCACAAAGACAGTTCATAGCAGAAACAAGATTCACAATAGCACAGCATGAACAATAACAAATGCACACAAACGATATCCACAAACATGAATAACAACACAGTCACTGCCAGGAGTGATTGCACGAAATGGGCAAGCATGATCACAGTGGGTCGTCTCCACCATCCTGACAGACGGCTATATAAGCAAGCTCTTGCATGCACTCCAGTGTATCATCAAAACAAGCAAGTTTTTAATGATCTATGTAGTAAATCAACTTCTGCATTGTGTGATGAAAACAAACCACATCATCACATGGTAAAATATTGACTGGACGTATAGTAGAGTACGTAACACAAGTCTCTCACTCCAAGTACATTACATGAACTTGACAAACAAGTATCATTACACAGAAAGTTCGGCAAATCCAGCCATGGTCTGTCCTTCTCCAAACAGGGACCGGAGCTGTTTGAATAACGGAGGCTCCAAGGAAGATGGGGTCAGCTCTACACAAGGTGTTGGGCACCCCTATGTGGGGTATAATATTGGTTCCTTGTTTTGAGTGGGAGGGGGGATGTTTGATTAGTCCGTTATTGTCTGAGTAAGCAACGTAACAAGTCTCTAACATGTTGACTGCGTGGTGTTCTTTAGCCAATAGATATATGATCAAGTAACGTGTGTTATCGTCGATCCCAGAACATGTTCTTAGTGATCTGCCGCATCAAACCATACTTCTGATTATGTATCATGGAAAATACTTCAGTGGTGGTTGAAATATCGTCTTATACCTAGGGCATTTCAATTGCGTATATATCATGTGGCTGAAATATCAAAATCAGTCTCGATTAGTTACACTTGAAAGCAAAGAATATTTGTTACTCTGCCTCCCATCAGCCTATATATAAAATTTAAAAAACAATTAAAAAATATATATTATTATATTTTTAAAAAATGGGGAAAAAAGTCGTCTTCTCTTTTTTAAGTGAGGGCAAGGGCCCAAACGGTAGCACATTTAACGATGGGAATGTGTGGTGTGACAGAAGTAGTACTAGCCCCCCCCCCCCACAATCTACCACTGTAAGTTTTAGTCGGTAAGTAGTGTAAATGGTGTCTACAAGAAAGAGACCATAATATGTATATATACGAAGGTAGGTGGGCGGTCCTAAGACCTTGTGCATAGCAAGTACAAGTAGTAGTTTGTGTACGTACGTACGTAAGTAAACCGTTTCAAGTAGTCTACGTTTAAGTTATGTCATAAGTCAGCGTAGAGTCATCCATACCAAAAATTACTGCAGAGAAGGAGGAAAAAGATAAACAAACTCCCTTTTTCAGCCTCTCCTTCACTAAACCACTTCAGCTCCTTCCGCCGCTCACATCCGGGGCCGCTTGTTTCTGGAAGTGCTCTCATCTGGGGGAGGGTCGGCCAACATCACCTTGAGCTTCACCCCAAACACCTCCATTCCATGCAGAGCAGTGATTGCTGCTTCGGCCGAGCTGCGGCTGGTAAACTTCGCATAGCCGTAATTCTTCCCGCGCACAATCCAAACGTCAGTTAGCATGCCGAAGCGACTGAAAATCTCCCTCAGGATATGCTCTGCTGGAGGTTGTGGACTGCAGATGAAGAAGACCCGACCGTCAAAATCCGACGAGAACGAGTGGCGCCGCTGGCGATTTTGAAGAGGACGGACTGGAGAGAGAGACCGGGTTGGAGACCCCTTCATTGGGGAGCGGAGAGGAGAGTGGGGAGCCGAGTGATACATGGAGTACATTGGCTCTACATTGGGACTTGCAGGATAATGAGGAGGGGGATCGTCGGCATACTTCACTGTCAGCTTCGTTCCTGGGGGGTACTCAAACCCGTGCAGCTTTTCCTTTGCATACATGGCTGCCGTGATAGACGTGTAAGTCACGTAAGCAAAACCCTTTGAGTCTCCGGTGGTATAGTGTCGCTTCAAATCACACAACACCATTCCAGGAACGAGATCGAACAGCCGCTGCAGTAGCTCCTGCCCGACGGTGGGGGAGACTATGACAAAGAGCCGGTTATTGACGCCGGGCTCGTGCGCACCTGACATCCCAGGGTGGTGGTACTCATTGAAGGCCGAAGACATAGCAGTGGCAGAGGTTTGGGTCTGTGGGTAGCCCTGGTTGAGAAACTGGTCCATGGAGGTGGCCATGTGGGTCGGACTGGCAGTCCCCTGCGCCATGCTGAAGGAGTCTCTCATGATGTACTTATGAGGATCCCTCGACACAGCGGAAGCAGCCTCACGTGCAAACTTTGCTGATTTGGGCTCTGCCAGTATTGCCTTCAGGGTCTTGTCACAATTCTCCATAGCTAGAGCAGCTGTCGATGCCTTCGTAAACTTGACGTAGCCGAATCCTTTGCTATCTCCCGACGTCTTGTCTCTGATGATGTTGCAATACTCAAAGTCACCAAAGTGGACAAACTTTCCCTTGAGGTCCTCCTCGGCGTACTCCTTGGGACAGACGATGAAGAGACGCGTTCGTGCCGTCTCGTCATTGTAGTCCATTTTCACAGCCGAGTTCTTGGACGATGCAATCAATACCTGAGAAGAAGAGGGAAAAGCATAATTATCACAGATTGCTGTGGAGCTCATCCATGTCATATTGTCATGAATTGCACTCTACAAGAAACAACACGGATAAATAATTATGCCAGTGCAATCTACTTGCTATACGGGGGGGGGGGGGGAGATCCTCCCACGGAATTATGGCCAATGCCGAGCTGAGCGGTCCACTCCGCCATATTGTAAACCGAACAACACAAGGAAATGTAATGGAACGCAACGACGCTTTCTATCAGAGTAAAGTTTTATTCCACCTTTAGCAACTCAGCATCGGGCCAATCAGAATGCTAGAATCTAGCTTGTAACCAACTATACTACCAGCAGGTTAGCTACGAGTTGATACTTGATGAAGTAAAATGAGTGAGACGCTTCTTATGTTCATGGCAAGACTCTTCAAAAACATATAGGGATGTAAGACACAAGGAAAAAGCTTGCATTGTCGGATAAGAATACCCAAACTATAACTAGAGCTGCTATAACAGTGTTAGCTGCTAGTTATAGATCTCTTTCCTCGCCTCCTATAGCCAAAAGCATTATAATCTTCTTCGCTGCAGTCACTGTCAATTCTAGTACACCAGTAGTAAGGTCAACTGCCATTGAACCTAACACATAGCATTGCATTATGAACCAGCAATGCAAGCAGAACGGAATGCAACAGTCAATATCATAATTATTGTGAGAACCAGCCTCAGTATTATTAAGAGGCTAGCAGATGTATCCTAGCAGCTGCCAAACTACAGCTGTGGTTTGTACCAATTACTTTTACACTCCACAGGAACTAGCTTCAGACTTACAGCTGCAGGTACCTAATTCAGAATAACTGTAGAATTATGTGGTTGCCTTTCTTGTACATCTTCCCTGCCACTGGGTGAATAAATTGATGGACCCTCCAGCAATCAGAGGAAAGCATGTAAGTGGAAGATAGAAAAGGCAGATTCAGCCACTCCAGGAGACATGGCATCCATCAGTTAGCCGTGTATCAGCACAGAAACGTGCCAAGCAGTTCAAGGAAGATCACGTTCTGTACCTTTTGCATTCATTTTTGCACTTATTTTAATGAAGACAATTTCGAAGCTGAAAATATTCCGCGGGCTATCAATGAAACTTAGGCAGGGTGGTTACTTCAATTAAGTTCCTGTTTGAAGGAGTGATCAACTGCTGTCTTCGACGGTCACTTGCCAATCCTGTTGTTTGTGGAAGCTTTTCCAATGAGGAAGTCTGCATCGGAAATAATACTTTAGGGAACTACTCCGACTCCCTTGTCCCTTGAGAAAGGAGGCACTCCTGGATGGATTCATTTGCTTCAAGTTTTGTTTGCTTAGCTCAATGCTGCTAATCAAACTTCAGCTTATTGTATTTACGCTTAAATGACGCCAAAGGTTTAAAATGACTTTTCCTGAATGTAAAAATAATAATAATAATAATAATAATGAGGCAACAGTTGTTCGTGCTGGTGGGACGATCTTTTTTAGATTATAGAAAGCTACATGGAAGTTTTATTACACTTGGATGTCTCACAGACTTGCATGCCCTCATAGAGCTCTTGTCAACCTACCTCCTCAATCCAGTGTGATGTTGGTCCAGTGTCTCCCCATAGAGTTGACTTACTTCAAACTGCCTCAACCCAGTGTGATGTTGTCTAGTGTGTCCCCCCATAGAGCTATTGTCAACCTACTTCAGCCTCTCAATGAACTCTCAGTTGACATAATAACATTATAATCACCTTCTCAATAATCAACTTCAAATTGTATTCACGCAACGTTTCGACAAGATGCTCTAGCCTTCATCAAGAATATTTCTGATGAAGGCTACAGCATCTAGTCGAAATGTTGAGTGAATACAATTCAAAGTTGATTATTGAGGTGATTATAATACTTCAACCTGCCTCAACCCAGTGTGGTGTTGGTCCAGTGTGTGTCCCCATAGAGGTATTGTCAAACCTACTTCAACCCAGTGTGGTGTTGGCCCAGTGTACCCATGAGTTATTGCCAACCTACTGTCGACCTGCCTCAACCCAGTGTGGTGTTGGCCAAGTGTGTCCCACCCACAAGTTATTGCCAACCTACTGTCGACCTGCCTCAACCCAGTGTGGTGTTGGCCCAGTGTACCCATGAGTTATTGCCAACCTACTGTCGACCTGCCTCAACCCAGTGTGGTGTTGGCCCAGTGTACCCATGAGTTATTGCCAACCTACTGTCGACCTGCCTCAACCCAGTGTGGTGTTGGCCAAGTGTGTCCCACCCACAAGTTATTGCCAACCTACTGTCGACCTGCCTCAACCCAGTGTGGTGTTGGCCCATTGTACCCATGAGTTATTGCCAACCTACTGTCGACCTGCCTCAACCCAGTGTGGTGTTGGCCCAGTGTACCCATGAGTTATTGCCAACCTACTGTCGACCTGCCTCAACCCAGTGTGTGTGTTGTACATACAACCTCTGAGAGCACATACTTATGCTAAGCCTGATGGCAAGCAACCACTGATGAGCTGCTCAAGGGAAGATTCTACGATATGGAGCCATCAAGTTGCATCTAACTTTTCACCACTAAAATACTATCATTACACAAACTACTGAGGGCACAGAGCAATTACGCAAGGTTTTAAGCAGAACTTCCCTATGGGATGGTAAACGAGCCAAAGTGACCATCAAAGATATTCAAACCTTGCCACTGATACAAGGTTTCCAGACATGGTGTAAAGGACATAGTTAGCATGTACCCACGGCAGCTAGGCCAATTTCTCATTTCTCAAGCAAGAACAAGATAGCTCTCAATGAACTCTCAGTTGATTATAATAACATTAAAATCACCTTCTTTAAAATCACCTTCTCAATAATCAACTTCAAATTGTGATTGCATATTCTAAATCGACAACCCATAGTAAGACACAAGTCTCCTTTTCTAGGTGCAATCATCGCAGTTTCCAATTTGATAAAGCCAAACTGAGCATTCAAGGCAAACTAGGCAAACTACTATGTCAACAGAGTATGCTGCACAGGGGCCTGCTTATAGGGTTGAGTGGTCCCCTGTGAAGTGTCTTAATTTTACCACAATTATTAGCAAAGTAATTCTGTCCAGAAAACAGATATAAGTACATAATACACCAGTGGCCGCCACAGAAACCAGTTAGTTTCTTATAAGCAGCCCTCTTTTCTAGAAGTGCAATACTGCAGTATAAACACTTTTAAATCAAGCTAGGGTATGGCTAGGACCAATTGTACATGACCCAAATGGACTTGGCCAAAGTCATCAACTTCAGCTTCCAAGCCTGAAATGGATCATTACTATCGCCTAGTTTTGCGTACAGTTAAATCACGAAATTAATGGCTGTCACGTGGCCATGGGTAATGACACATTCTCACACATTGGTGTCAAAATGTCGTATCAACGGTTCTCTGTGTCTTCCAAAGAGAAGGAGCCTGCCTACCACATCCCGACATGGAAGAGCCGCAGAATAAAGCAGCTGAAGTCCGAGAAGTGAATAAAAATGTACTGGTAGAGAAGAGGCTCAGTATCGCTATGACTCTGAAGGTCACACGAAGCTTAAGATATTTGCCGCTTCATCCAACAACAAACAGCTGTCAATAAATTCTTGAAATAGCTGGGCAGATCTGTAAGTAAAAGCACTGTTGGTTGCACGAGGGAAGCTTACTGCCTGGCAATTCAGCAAAGGAAAGAGAACCACTGCATGCAACACTTGTCAAGATCAGCCTCAATTAGGACATGAACTGAGCACCATTCGGCACCTGATCTACACATTTCCAGCTCTTCAAGCCAATCCACGTGGCTCACTTATGGAAGTCTCCTGAATAGCCTTTGTACGCCAAGCAGGAGGCTGGACACTATAGTCTCCTACCACCCAGGTGGCCAAAGCAAACAGGAGAGAAAGAGATTTAACGTATGTTCAATGACTTTCTCAATATTTACTTGAGAAAATTTAGTTCATCAGGGTATATCGCCAGCTGATACGTAGCCATCACTCACAGTGACAACAGGCAGCTATAACCTGGACTAGAATTATAAAAACAGAAAACTTATTGGAATCAAGACCATACCCATGCAGACCACAACCAAATCAATCAGGGTTTCAATTAGAAAATTGTCCAAGGGGGGCAAAATGGAAGAATCCGGATTGAACATAAACGATTTCCAAGGAGGGGGAACCCCCCTACATGAAACCCTACCATTTTTTAATCATTAAGATGAGTCTTGATCTTTACCAAGGGCACTGAGACTGGGAAGTGCTACAAAATATTTCTGCCATTTTTATTAATGATAGAAATAGCAGAAATACATTTGTAGCACTTCCATACCTTTGTAGCACTTCCATACCTTTGTAGCACTTCCATACCTTTGTAGCACTTCCATACCTTTGTAGCACTTCCATACCTTTGTAGCACTTCCATACCTTTGTAGCACTTCCATACCTTTGTAGCATTAAGTTTCAGTGCCCTTGGTAAAGACCGTAATGTTACGCATCGAGTCCAGTTTATTGTAATATTGTGAACTGGGGCTTAACAGTGGTATTTTCAATCTTGCCAGCTGATAGATCTGTTGACAAGAATCACGAACTCCAGTGACCATTACACACTTACGATGATCACTTCTCCAGTGCTTGGAGTAAAACCCTCTCGTCAACTATGCTAATCCTTTCCACCACAGCAGTGTGTGTGCAGGATGTGGTTCGCATCATGTGGTGGACAGCCAGCTACTGGTACATAACCTCACACGATATGAAGGCCAGAGCATCCAGCCGAAACATCGAGTGAACAGGTTTAAGTTGATTAAGTCGATTAACAAGAAAGTCATTGTTTTACTTGTTTGACGGACAAAAACAACAAGTTTTGCAAGAGAGTTAGAGTACCGTATATTCTTTAAAAGTAAGAGGCACAGACATACCACATACCTTGACTGGTTTAGGTTCATCTCCAATGGTCTTCCCATCTAGGGTTTCGATGGCAAGTGCAGCTGAAGATGCTTTGTCATATTTGACGTAGCAAATGCCTTTATTTTCCTTGGTCATCCTGTCCTTTACCATCCAGACATCCTCCACAGTCCCAAAAGCTTGAAAGGCAAGCTTAATGTCTTCTTCCCTGTGGTTCCGGCTACATACTACAAAGACCCTTGAAAATGGAGGGAAATCACAGTTGGGTTTTTGGTTCTCGCTAGTTCCTGCGGGACTCTGTTGCTGCTGGGACAGTTGACTCTGGGCAGGAGACGGGCCGTTATTAATTCCAGGAATCATTTCTAGTCTACAAACCTTCACAACTCATTAGAGAATCAGTACAACAGAGACAACAGCTAACTCCCTTTCAGGGTGGAGGCAAAATGTCGTCTCGGTAATAAGCGTACGCACCCGCGTGGGCCGGCTGGCCGCTCGCGCCAGTTTGACATTTTTATCATGTGACAATCAACGACGTCATTTATTTATTAACTGGGCCACACCCATTGTCCATATTCCCCTAAAGAGTGGTTACAGAGATGTCTAAAGTTTGTTGTGTGTGTGGAGAGGCCAAAGAAAGCAAAGATAACGTCCTGTTCAACTGTAAAGGGCATGGTTGTGACGTAACTGTTCACCAAGGTGATTTTTGCGATTTAACTAGAAATTCTATGTCCAAAAGGCATGATTCTAAGGTATTGATGTGTTTCAAACAAAGAAATTACTTCACTGTTATTCTGTAAAACGAGGACAAGAGAAAAGTAAATTAATCTAAATGTGCTTTAATTAGAAACCAATGACTTTTCCTTTTAGGTTGCTATGGCATTGTGAGCATGCCAACAGGACTCTGGTTCTGTAGGAAGTGTGAGTCTCAGGAGAGAGCAGCTCGTGTGGTACGTATAGTCTTCCCTCATAAATCGTAGTTTAGTCCAGCAGCCTGGACTAATTAATGGCATATGCGAGTGTTGGGTTGGGTTGGTTAAAGAATGAACTGCTGGTGATCTCTTCTGCTCCATACTAAGCACATATAACCCACACTGGACTAATTATTGACATATGGAAGTGTTGGGTTGGGTTGGGGAATGAACTGCTGGTGATCTCTTCTGCTCCATACTAAGCACATATATCCCACAATGTGTGCACAAAAGTTTTAAAATTGTGTTTTAACTAGTGTTTCTAGTGTTTCTATAGGACCCTTTAGCTTCTGTGAATAGTGCCCCTTGCCTTGTGCAAGTCGTGACCCTTTGCAATGTGTAAGTTGTCTCCAACCGAGCCTGAGTAGCAACCCTTTACCTTGTGTGGGTACTGTCCTTTACCATGTGACCCTTGAAGTGACCCTTTGCCTTACCTTGTGTGAGTGGCGATGCTTTACCAGTGTGATTAATGACCTTCCCATGTTGTGAGTGTCTGGTGTGTTGTGTCTGATGGAAGTTGTGCTTCACACGGGTCTAGCCACAAACTCGAGTACAAGGAGGTGCCTGTCAGTGTGCTATATCACATAGTTTGGTTTTTCAACTTTCAACTTCAAGAATTACATTGAAGTTTTGTGTGTATTTTCCCCTAGTACTAATCCCGTACTTAATTAACTTCCTGTATGCCGTAGAGTCCTGTGGCTATTGACATGATATTTCACAGTCGTTAGCCAATCAGAATGCAATTAGACATTTTCTACTGGTTGGGATGTGAAAAGGTGAAATTGCGGCCTAACAACTGTGCGCAAATCATCATCAATACACGAGTCTTACGTGATGAAGACCAGGGCATCTGGTTGAGTCTTACCTGATGAAGACCAGGGCATCTAGTCAAGTCTGACCTGACAAAGGTCAGGGCATCTAGTTGAGTCTTACCTGATAAAGGCCAGGGCATCTAGTCGAGTCTGACCTGACAAAGGTCAGGGCATCTAGTTGAGTCTTACCTGATGAAGGTCAGGGCATCTAGTTGAGTCTTAACTGATAAAGGCCAGGGCATCTAGTCAAGTCTTACCTGATGAAGGTCAGGGCATCTAGTTGAGTCTTACCTGATGAAGGCCAGGGCATCTAGTCAAGTCTTACCTGATGAAGACCAGGGCATCTAGTCAAGTCTTACCTGATGAAGGCCAGGGCATCTAGTCAAGTCTTACCTGATGAAGGCCAGGGCTTCTAGTCGAGTCTTACCTGATGAAGGCCAGGGCATCTAGTCAAGTCTTACCTGATGAAGGTCAGGGCATCTAGTCAAGTCTTACCTGATGAAGGCTAGGGCATCTAGTCAAGTCTTACCTGATGAAGGCCAGGGCATCTAGTCAAGTCTTACCTGATGAAGGCCAGGGCATCTAGTCAAGTCTTACCTGATGAAGGCCAGGGCATCTAGTCAAGTCTTACCTGATGAAGGCCAGGGCATCTAGTCAAGTCTTACCTGATGAAGGTCAGGGCATCTAGTCGAGTCTTACCTGATGAAGGCCAGGGCATCTAGTCAAGTCTTACCTGATGAAGGCCAGGGCATCTAGTCAAGTCTTACCTGATGAAGGTCAGGGCATCTAGTCAAGTCTTACCTGATGAAGGTCAGGGCATCTAGTCGAGTCTTACCTGATGAAGGCCAAGGCATCTAGTCGAGTCTTACCTGATGAAGGCCAGGGCATCTAGTCAAGTCTTACCTGATGAAGGCCAGGGCATCTAGTCGAGTCTTACCTGATGAAGGCCAGGGCATCTAGTCAAGTCTTACCTGATAAAGGTCAGAGCATCTAGTTGAGTCTTACCTGATGAAGGCCAGGGCTTCTAGTCGAGTCTTAGTTGATGAAGGCCAGGGCATCTAGTCAAGTCTTACCCAATGAAGGCCAGGGCATCTAGTCACGTCTTACCTGATGAAGGCCAGGGCATCTAGTCAAGTCTTACCTGATGAAGGCCAGGGCATCTAGTCAAGTCTTACCCAATGAAGGCCAGGGCATCTAGTCACGTCTTACCTGATGAAGGCCAGGGCATCTAGTCAAGTCTTACCTGATGAAGGCCAGGGCATCTAGTCAAGTCTTACCTGATGAAGGCCAGGGCATCTAGTCAAGTCTTACCTGATGAAGGTCAGGGCATCTAGTCAAGTCTTACCTGATGAAGGTCAGGGCATCTAGTCAAGTCTTACCTGATGAAGGCCAGGGCATCTAGTCAAGTCTTACCTGATGAAGGTCAGGGCATCTAGTCGAGTCTTACCTGATGAAGGCCAGGGCATCTAGTCGAGTCTTACCTGATGAAGGCCAGGGCATCTAGTCAAGTCTTACCTGATGAAGGTCAGGGCATCTAGTCAAGTCTTACCTGATGAAGGTCAGGGCATCTAGTCAAGTCTTACCTGATGAAGGCCAGGGCATCTAGTCAAGTCTTACCTGATGAAGGTCAGGGCATCTAGTCGAGTCTTACCTGATGAAGGCCAGGGCATCTAGTCGAGTCTTACCTGATGAAGGTCAGGGCATCTAGTCAAGTCTTACCTGATGAAGGCCAGGGCATCTAGTCAAGTCTTACCTGATGAAGGCCAGGGCATCTAGTCAAGTCTTACCTGATGAAGGTCAGGGCATCTAGTCGAGTCTTACCTGATGAAGGCCAGGGCATCTAGTCAAGTCTTACCTGATGAAGGCCAGGGCATCTAGTCACGTCTTACCTGATGAAGGCCAGGGCATCTAGTCAAGTCTTACCTGATGAAGGTCAGGGCATCTAATCAAGTCTTACCTGATGAAGGTCAGGGCATCTAATCAAGTCTTACCTGATGAAGGTCAGGGCATCTAGCAAGTCTTACCTGATAAAGGTCAGGGCATCTAGTCGAATCTTACCTGATGAAGGTCAGGGCATCTAGTCAAGTCTTACCTGATGAAGGCCAGGGCATCTAGTCAAGTCTTACGTGATGAAGGCCAGGGCATCTAGTCGAGTCTTACCTGATGAAGGCCAGGGCATCTAGTCAAGTCTTACCTGATGAAGGCCAGGGCATCTAGTCAAGTCTTACCTGATGAAGGCCAGGGCATCTAGTCAAGTCTTACCTGATGAAGGCCAGGGCATCTAGTCAAGTCTTACCTGATGAAGGCCAGGGCATCTAGTCAAGTCTTACCTGATGAAGGCCAGGGCATCTAGTCAAGTCTTACCTGATGAAGGCCAGGGCATCTAGTCGAGTCTTACCTGATGAAGGCCAGGGCATCTAGTAAAGTCTTACCTGATGAAGGCCAGGGCATCTAGTCGAGTCTTACCTGATGAAGGCCAGGGCATCTAGTCAAGTCTTACCTGATGAAGGCCAGGGCATCTAGTCGAGTCTTACCTGATGAAGGCCAGGGCATCTAGTCAAGTCTTGCCTGATGAAGGCCAGGGCATCTAGTCGAATCTTACCTGATGAAGGCCAGGGCATCTAGTCGAGTCTTACCTGATGAAGGCCAGGGCATCTAGTCGAATCTTACCTGATGAAGGCCAGGGCATCTAGTCAAGTCTTGCCTGATGAAGGCCAGGGCATCTAGTCAAGTCTTACGTGATGAAGGCCAGGGCATCTAGTCAAGTCTTACCTGATGAAGGCCAGGGCATCTAGTCAAGTCTTACCTGATGAAGGCCAGGGCATCTAGTCAAGTCTTACCTGATGAAGGCCACGGCATCTAGTCAAGTCTTACCTGATGAAGGCCAGGGCATCTAGTTGAGTCTTACCTGATGAAGGTCAGGGCATCTAGTCAAGTCTTACCTGATGAAGGCCAGGGCATCTAGTCAAGTCTTACCTGATGAAGGCCAGGGCATCTAGTCAAATCTTACGTGATGAAGGCCAGGGCATCTAGTCAAGTCTTACCTGATGAAGGCCAGGGCATCTAGTTGAGTCTTACCTGATGAAGGCCAGGGCATCTAGTCAAGTCTTACCTGATGAAGGCCAGGGCATCTAGTCAAGTCTTACCTGATGAAGGTCAGGGCATCTAGTCACGTCTTACCTGATGAAGGTCAGGGCATCTAGTCGAATCTTACCTGATGAAGGTCAGGGCATCTAGTCAAGTCTTACCTGATGAAGGTCAGGGCATCTAGTCGAATCTTACCTGATGAAGGCCAGGGCATCTAGTCAAGTCTTACCTGATGAAGGCCAGGGCATCTAGTCAAGTCTTACCTGATGAAGGTCAGGGCATCTAGTCAAGTCTTACCTGATGAAGGCCAGGGCATCTAGTCAAGTCTTACCTGATGAAGGCCAGGGCATCTAGTCAAGTCTTACCTGATGAAGGTCAGGGCATCTAGTCGAGTCTTACCTGATGAAGGCCAGGGCATCTAGTCAAGTCTTACCTGATGAAGGTCAGGGCATCTAGTCGAGTCTTACCTGATGAAGGTCAGGGCATCTAGTCAAGTCTTACCTGATGAAGGCCAGGGCATCTAGTCGAGTCTTACCTGATGAAGGCCAGGGCATCTAGTCGAATCTTACCTGATGAAGGTCAGGGCATCTAGTCAAGTCTTACCTGATGAAGGTCAGGGCATCTAGTCAAGTCTTACCTGATGAAGGCCAGGGCATCTAGTCAAGTCTTACCCAATGAAGGTCAGGGCATCTAGTCAAGTCTTACCTGATGAAGGCCAGGGCATCTAGTCAAGTCTTACCTGATGAAGGTCAGGGCATCTAGTCGAGTCTTACCTGATGAAGACCAGGGCATCTAGTCAAGTCTTACCTGACGGACCCACCTGCACTCCAGCATTGCTTCAATGCAGAGGCCCACCTGCACTCCAGCGTTGCTTCCATGCAGAGGCCCACCTCCACTCCAGCGTTGCTTCCATGCAGAAGCCCACCTGCACTCCAGCGTTGCTTCCATGCAGAGGCCCACCTGCACTCCAGCGTTGCTTCCATGCAGAGGCCCACCTGCACTCCAGCGTTGCTTCCATGCAGAGACTCACCTGCTGTAGGTCATGAATTGTTGAAGACAGAGAGTCGCTGCTACCTCTAAGGCTTTCTCTTTGATGTCTATATTCTCATGACCACGTCTTCAGACTGCTCCTCCTCCAGAAAAAGATGGACGTCGTTGTCCAATAATTGTTGGCTACGCAACTGACCACCATTATGAAGCTTCCTCTCTTTCTTCCCCTTCCCCATGCCGCAGTCCAAGAGCAGGCCATATCCACCCCAACCCTTTACCAGTCAACACTGCACAGCTTAGCTGTTGCTGGAACGCAGTCCTCAGCCACTCCACAACCTCAACTTTAAATTCAGTAGTATAGCTTCAACTTTTTTTTATTACTTCTATGATTTTGTGGCATTCTTAGCTGCTACAATATTGTCCGTTGATTCCGGCTAGAAAACCGGCTAGAAAAACTCATTAACAAGAGTGCAGGTCCGGCCACCACACTGCGCATGTTCACTGTACAGCCATGCCTTTGCAGATTCTATGATTTTTAGTGGGTGTGCGCTTGCTACGCATAGCCCCGAATCATCAGAGTTCGAGAATAGCATATGATGGGCACTTGCCAGGCACTTTATGGTATATATATGTGAACGCATCAAGTAAAAATGGAACTTTAGGCACATACCTGCTGTGTTGAGTTTTTGATGCCATTCAATAGACATAAAAGTTTTTTCAAAAATTTTCACATCTAGTTATGCCTGTTACAATCAAGGGTGGTTAGGCATTTTTAGTAAATCAAGTCATATACAAGAAAACATAACAAAAGAGGTGAATTACACTGATAAAAAAAAGAGACTAAAATCCCAAACTACAAACTAATTATGGAGCTAACGTAGCAGGTCTGCGATCAGCAGATATGAAATTATGACAAGATGAGCATATTTTGTTGATGAAAGCTCAATCAGTCCACAAGATTTGTACGATACTGTTGGTATAGCAATTTCATCTGCCAAATGACTAACAGCAACCATCATTGATGATGCCATAAGGCTTCCTTCATGGCAGAGTTCACAGACACGAACCTCGGCATTTCTGGTACTGGGTCGACGAGCAAACATCAAAGTCATGATGGCTTCTGATACCTGGCATTTTTGTGTATTTTGTGAGGCAATTGCACCATTCCATGACGATGTCACCTTGATCAATGATTACTGAAGCATATGGTTCAGCTACTTCACCTAGCTGTACTAAATACATCATTTTTGTTGAAGGACTGTGCAATTTGAGAAAAAAGCTGATCCACTGAGAATTTTGTATGGCCAGCTATCATAAAGCTTATTCTTACAATATCGAATTTTTTATGTTGGACCATCTCCATTGCCCACGCCATTGTGTACATGTTCTTGTTTGTACTGCCTGCATTGATGTGTATTCTTCGAATCCATGAAGGTATGTCTGACAGGTAGTGGTGAAGGTAGGAAATAGTGTGGTCACTGTTGTTAGGTCCAAGCCGCTCATCAAAGATATAAACACGAGACTTTCCAATTGTGTGATCAACAATGCCAAAAATGTCGTGACTAAGTTTTTGTAAATAATACGCAATGCCTGGCTGTGTGTGACATACCCCAACTTGGAACCAACTTGGACATTTGATAATCAGCACTAATGGTCAATGAGAATAGATTGCACAACCTGGTTAGCTCTTCTTCCTCATCTGTGTCTCTAGTTAACATACTTTTCAATCCCTGAATTCGCTTCTACTCTGTGTAGCAACGGTTTACCATGTCTAGATGATGCTTATGTGACTTCCGTGCTGTTTGCTTGTGTAGTTCTTGAGCAGATTGAAGATCTTGAGTGACACATTCAACTGATTTCAACTCTTCTACTGAACTTGAGCCCACTTGCTTTAATCTATTCAAAGTTGTTTGATTAGCTCGGATATCATTATTAAATTTTGCACATGTGTCGCAGTAGTCTAGTTTATGTGGGCAAATTGCCACTTTTGATCTGTATTGAGAAAGCCAGTTCGAGGCGGAACCATTAGAACATCCTCCTTTGCCATTTTCACTTTGAACCCTATTAAATTCACCGACCACTGACCATGAGTCTCTCGTCATCGTTAGCAACATTCCTGTGGGGAGTCTGAATTGTGGTTAATCCTGACACAAAATAGTCCACTTGAATCTGCACTTCTACCGTATGGTTGATTATTGGCATCAACAAAAATCAAAAACTCAACCTATCAGTTCTCTTGGAAGAATTCGACTCCCTTAGAGCATTTCCATGATGCTCATAAGGGTAGCGCACCTGCTATCACTTAATGATTTCCACCATGTTATGAATGAAAGTTCGAGATTCTTTGGCAGTACAATATACTCACTAGCTTAATCTTTGTTGTTCAACATCACTCTTCTTCATATCAATCAAAGGTGTTGTTGAGGCCTGACGTTTCACATTTCGCTGCTGTGCTAGTCTCTGCTTTGAAATATGAAATACTGAACGTATACATGAACAACAGAATAAATAATTTCCCATCACATCGAAAATGTTTTGTCGAGGTCACTCATTTTGCTGTTTAATAGCTCTGTAATGTTTACCATCAGGGCGTGTAGGAGATGGATTGATATGTTTGACTCTCTTTGATTGGATCCTCTGTGAGTAAGCTCCATGAGCATACCTGCAAACCTAGAAAGAATAGGTAAGCATTTTGAGCATATATTCCCCCTCTGGTCCAACAATGAGCTCGATGCTTCTGTGGTTTCTTCACATTGGACTGGAGTGTGCGAAAAAGCCTTTCTTGCTATTCCACCCAGGTAGCTATTCCTCCTTTCATTTCTACGCTCATCTCAAGTCTTAGATCGCTGTTTTGGCATATTGAATAGACGAGCTTTATCTAGCTACAGCTATGCAAATAACTAGCTAAATCCAAAAGTAACATTAATAACTCTTATTAGCGCTCACCATGATGACATCATGAAATGGTTGCAATGGTAACACTATTTTGTCATTGTAGAAGTGGCATGCACAATATTACATCATAGCCCTGTGCCATAGCTGAGCAATACATCTAGAACTTTAAACTCTTGTATCTCACATTCATTGAGCGTGCCTAAGGTTCCATTTCTACTTGATGCGTTCACATATATATGTATATATATTATATATATACATATATATATATGTATATGTATATATGTATATATATATGTGTGTATATATATATATGTGTATATATAATATGTGTATATATATATATATATACATATATGTATGTATATTTATGTGGGTGTACACTGCATGTACCTGTTGGCCAATGTGGAGGACACAACAGATGCACAAAGAATAAAACTTGTTAGCTTGGCCAAAACTCACCCTGGCAGCTTCTTAGTGTGCTAAATGGTGGGCGACAATTTTAGTTCCAACAAAGCTTCCATTATGCCTTGAATCCTTCGCTAGAGTAGTTAACTGGCAGACCCAAAAGGTTGAGATTCATCTTCACCCCTCCCCCCTGCACATAACTTGTGTACAATAGCTCCTTTCATTATTAACTACCAGGATACTCCACCCCTGCACATAACTTGTGTACAATAGCTCCTTTCATTATTAACTACCAGGATACTCCACCCCCTGCACATAACTTGTGTACAATAGCTCCTTTCATTATTAACTACCAGGATACTCCACCCCCTGCACATAACTTGTGTACAATAGCTCCTTTCATTATTAACCACCAGAAGACTCCACCCCCTGCACATAACTTGTGTACAATAGCTCCTTTCATTATTAACTACCAGGATACTCCACCCCCTGCACATAACTTGTGTACAATAGCTCCTTTCATTATTAACTACCAGGATACTCCACCCCCTGCACATAACTTGTGTACAGTAGCTCCTTTCATTATTAACTACCAGGATACTCCACCCCCTGCACATAACTTGTGTACAGTAGCTCCTTTCATTATTAACCACCAGAAGAGTCCATGCCCCCTGCACATAACTTGTGTACAATAGCTCCTTTCATTATTAACTACCAGGATACTCCACCCCCTGCACATAACTTGTGTACAGTAGCTCCTTTCATTATTAACTACCAGGATACTCCACCCCCTGCACATAACTTGTGTACAGTAGCTCCTTTCATTATTAACCACCCGAAGACTCCACCCCCCTGCACATAACTTGTGTACAATAGCTCCCTTCATTATTAACCACCAGAAGACTCCACCCCCTGCACATAACTTGTGTACAATAGCTCCTTTCATTATTAACCACCAGAAGAGTCCATGCCCCCTGCACATAACTTGTGTACAGTAGCTCCTTTCATTATTAACCACCCGAAGACTCCACCCCCCTGCACATAACTTGTGTACAATAGCTCCCTTCATTATTAACCACCAGAAGACTCCACCCCCCTGCACATAACTTGTGTACAATAGCTCCCTTCATTATTAACTACCAGAAGACTCCACCCCCTGCACATAACTTGTGTACAATAGCTCCCTTCATTATTAACTACCAGAAGACTCCACCCCCTGCACATAACTTGTGTACAATAGCTCCTTTCATTATTAACCACCAGAAGAGTCCAAGTTTTCCAATGCATTGCTGATTGCAGTGACTCTCAATCGGAAAACACAAAGAATTACAAGATCTCCACTACCCCCATCATATACAAATACTCAACTGCTCCTTTTATCAATTTGAAACGATACACTTTAGTTCTCCTCTGGTGATGTTGAAATGACCCGGGTGTGTGTGTGTGTGGGGGTATGTGTGTGGGGGTATATGTGTGGGTGGGTGTGCCTAGCTGAGTTGATTGAGCAGGTGCTGCACATTATCGATGGAAAGAAGTGGACGTCCAGTTGGTTTACTGAGAAGCTTAAGGTTGGTTCATAACATGGAGGTGGTCAAGCAGGGCATTGCGTTGCATACACTGCATTGCTGGTGCACACCACAGTGCCATTGTGCTCCATTGTGTTCCTACTTCTAGCCTGCTAGGATGGACAGGGAGTGACTGCAGCGAAGAAGTGTGGGGTTGATGTTTTTGGCTTGGAGGTGAGGAAAGAGAAAGATGCTGGAGATCTATAGCTAGCAACTAGTTCTGCTAGTATGATTTTATTATTATTATTATTATTATTATTATTATTATTATTATTATTATTATTATTATTATTATTATTATTATTATTATTATTATTATTATTATTATTATTATTATTATTATTATTATTATTATTATTATTATTATTATTATTATTATTATTATTATTACTATTACTATTACTATTACTATTACTATTACTATTGTTATTACTATTACTATTATTACTATTGTTATATTATTTTTCTTCTGTGTGTGTATACAATCTAACATTAACGAATGGTATTATTTATATGATCACTTAATGAAGGGACTGACATGCATGCACTAGCAGCTTACTTGAGAGGAGATGGTGGCCACATTCACTCAGCACACAAGTAACTGTGCTGCTGGTCACGTGGATGCAGCGGTAGGCACTAGAAAGTGAAGGAGGTAGAGAGAGTGAGGGAGGGAGAACTTGCATTGGACGGTGTGTACTAGCCTTTCCCCTGTTGTCTAGTCAACAGAGACACACTCTGACTGTTGCTACATCTCCTAGCTCAGCTGCCATTACAGTCGAGGCTAATCTAGTCAACAGAGACGCACTCTGACTGTTGCTACATCTCCTAGCTCAGCTGCCATTACAGTCGAGGCTAATCTAGTCAACAGCGACGCACTCTGACTGTTGCTACATCTCCTCAGCTGCCATTACAGTCGAGGCTAATCTAGTCAACAGAGACACTGTGACTGTTGCTACATCTCCTAGCTGAGCTGCCATTACAGTCGAGGCTAATCTAGTCAACAGCGACACACTCTGACTGTTGCTACATCTCCTAGCTCAGCTGCCATTACAGTCGAGGCTAATCTAGTCAACAGAGAGACACTCTGACTGTTGCTACATCTCCTAGCTGAGCTGCCATTACAGTCGGCTAATCTAGTCAACAGAGACACTGTGACTGTTGCTACATCTCCTAGCTCAGCTGCCATTACAGTCGAGGCTAATCTAGTCAACAGCGACACACTCTGACTGTTGCTACATCTCCTAGCTGAGCTGCCATTACAGTCGAGGCTAATCTAGTCAACAGTGACACACTCTGACTGTTGCTACATCTCCTAGCTGAGCTGCCATTACAGTCGAGGCTAATCTAGTCAACAGCGACACACTCTGACTGTTGCTACATCTCCTAGCTCAGCTGCCATTACAGTCGAGGCTAATCTAGTCAACAGAGACACACTCTGACTGTTGCTACATCTCCTAGCTCAGCTGCCATTACAGTCGAGGCTAATCTAGTCAACAGCGACACACTCTGACTGTTGCTACATCTCCTAGCTCAGCTGCCATTACAGTCGAGGCTAATCTAGTCAACAGAGACACTGAGACTGTTGCTACATCTCCTAGCTGAGCTGCCATTACAGTCGAGGCTAATCTAGTCAACAGCGACACACTCTGACTGTTGCTACATCTCCTAGCTCAGCTGCCATTACAGTCGAGGCTAATCTAGTCAACAGCGACACACTCTGACTGTTGCTACATCTCCTAGCTCAGCTGCCATTACAGTCGAGGCTAATCTAGTCAACAGCGACACACTCTGACTGTTGCTACATCTCCTAGCTCAGCTGCCATTACAGTCGAGGCTAATCTAGTCAACAGCGACACACTCTGACTGTTGCTACATCTCCTAGCTCAGCTGCCATTACAGTCGAGGCTAATCTAGTCAACAGCGACCCACTCTGACTGTTGCTACATCTCCTAGCTGAGCTGCCATTACAGTCGAGGCTAATCTAGTCAACAGAGACACTGTGACTGTTGCTACATCTCCTAGCTCAGCTGCCATTACAGTCGGGGCTAATCTAGTCAACAGAGACACACTCTGACTGTTACTACATCTCCTAGCTGAGCTGCCATTACAGTCGAGGCTAATCTAGTCAACAGCGACACACTCTGACTGTTGCTACATCTCCTAGCTCAGCTGCCATTACAGTCGAGGCTAATCTAGTCAACAGAGACACTGTGACTGTTGCTACATCTCCTAGCTCAGCTGCCATTACAGTCGAGGCTAATCTAGTCAACAGCGACACACTCTGACTGTTGCTACATCTCCTAGCTGAGCTGCCATTACAGTCGAGGCTAATCTAGTCAACAGAGACACTGTGACTGTTGCTACATCTCCTAGCTCAGCTGCCATTACAGTCGAGGCTAATCTAGTCAACAGAGACACTGTGACTGTTGCTACATCTCCTAGCTCAGCTGCCATTACAGTCGAGGCTAATCTAGTCAACAGCGACACACTCTGACTGTTGCTACATCTCCTAGCTCAGCTGCCATTACAGTCGAGGCTAATCTAGTCAACAGAGATGCACTCTGACTGTTGCTACATCTCCTAGCTCAGCTGCCATTACAGTCGAGGCTAATCTAGTCAACAGAGAGACACTCTGACTGTTGCTACATCTCCTAGCTCAGCTGCCATTACAGTCGAGGCTAATCTAGTCAACAGAGACACTCTCTGACTGTTGCTACATCTCCTAGCTCAGCTGCCATTACAGTCGAGGCTAATCTAGTCAACAGAGACGCACTCTGACTGTTGCTACATCTCCTAGCTCAGCTGCCATTACAGTCGAGGCTAATCTAGTCAACAGTGACACACTCTGACTGTTGCTACATCTCCTAGCTGAGCTGCCATTACAGTCGAGGCTAATCTAGTCAACAGCGACACACTCTGACTGTTGCTACATCTCCTAGCTCAGCTGCCATTACAGTCGAGGCTAATCTAGTCAACAGAGACACTCTGACTGTTGCTACATCTCCTAGCTCAGCTGCCATTACAGTCGAGTCTAATCTAGTCAACAGAGACACACTCTGACTGTTGCTACATCTCCTCAGCTGCCATTACAGTCGAGGCTAATCTAGTTCAGAACCTATGGCCGTGTTACCTGAACCCTTTGAATTGACCCTGCGGCAGATTAAACTGGAAATTCCTTGAGCCTCCTCGACGAGTAATGACAACATACGGTTGGAGATTTAATGCTATTTCGAATGGAATTTGTTTCAAGGCTACAGCTAGAGCAGTCCCCATGCTGCGCTCAGAGTGGTCCCCATGCTACGCTTAGAGTAGTCCCCATGCTATGCTTAGAGCAGTCCCCGTGCTACGCTTAGAGCGGTCCCCATGCTACGCTTAGAGTGGTCCCCATGCTATGCTTAGAGTGGTCCCCATGCTATGCTTAGAGTGGTCCCCATGTTACGCTTAGAGTGGTCCCCATGCTACGCTTAGAGCGGTCCCCATGCTACCCTCTGTAGAAACCCCATCTCTTGAGTCTGTATATGAAGAAGATAGTATCAACCCGTGGCCTAACAGTGGAGGAGAGTCAACCATTGTGCTGGCAGCTCTCCTTCTCTCTGACACTGATTGGGAAGCACAGCTAGATGAATTCAAAGAACTTCAAAGTGATGACAAAGACAAGAATAGTGAAGAGGAAGACACAAGTGTTCAAAGCCTGCAATTTTCTGCCTATGCTAACAGTCTGAGCTATACCTACTGAACTCACCTCACTCCTTTCTATGGACCCACAAATCAGTAGCTACTGGTACTATTTCCTACCTTGGTTAACTAGGCCAGCTAGCTACTGGTACTATTTCCTACCTTGGTTTAGCTATGTAGCTGTAGTAGTAGGTACTGGTACTATTTCCTACCTTGGTTAACTAGGCCAGCTAGCTACTGGTACTATTTCCTACCTTGGTTAACTAGGCCAGCTAGCTACTGGTACTATTTCCTACCTTGGTTAACTGTGTAGCTGTAGTAGGCCAGCTAGCTACTGGTACTATTTCTTACCTTGGTTTAGCTATGTAGCTGTAGTAGTAGCTACTGGTACTATTTCCTACCTTGGTTAACTGTGTAGCTGTAGTAGGCCAGCTAGCTACTGGTACTATTTCCTACCTTGGTTAACTAGCTGTAGTAGGCCAGCTAGCTACTGGTACTATTTCCTACCTTGGTTAACTGTGTAGCTGTAGTAGGCCAGCTAGCTGTACTGGTACTATTTCCTACCTTGGTTAACTGTGTAGCTATAGTAGGCCAGCTAGCTACTGTACTATTTCCTACCTTGGTTAACTGTGTAGCTGCTGTAGTAGGCCAGCTAGCTACTGGTACTATTTCCTACCTTGGTTAACTGTGTAGCTGCTGTAGTAGGCCAGCTAGCTACTGGTACTATTTCCTACCTTGGTTAACTGTGTAGCTGCTGTAGTAGGCCAGCTAGCTACTGGTACTATTTCCTACCTTGGTTAACTGTGTAGCTGTAGTAGGCCAGCTAGCTACTGGTACTATTTCCTACCTTGGTTAACTGTGTAGCTGTAGTAGGCCAGCTAGCTACTGGTACTATTTCCTACCTTGGTTAACTGTGTAGCTGTAGTAGGCCAGCTAGCTACTGGTACTATTTCCTACCTTGGTTAACTGTGTAGGCCAGCTAGCTACTGGTACTATTTCCTACCTTGGTTAACTGTGTAGCTGTAGTAGTAGCTACTGGTACTATTTCCTACCTTGGTTAACTATGTAGCTATAGTAGGCCAGCTAGCTACTGTACTATTTCCTACCTTGGTTAACTGTGTAGCTGTAGTAGGCCAGCTAGCTACTGGTACTATTTCTTACCTTGGTTAACTGTGTAGGCCAGCTAGCTACTGGTACTATTTCCTACCTTGGTTAACTGTCTAGCTGTAGTAGGCCAGCTAGCTACTGGTACTACATGTATTTCCTACCTTGGTTAACTGTGTAGCTGTAGTAGGCCAGCTAGCTACTGGTACTATTTCCTACCTTGGTTAACTGTGTGGTTAACTGTGTAGCTGTAGTAGTAGGCCAGCTAGCTACTGGTACTATTTCCTACCTTGGTTAACTGTGTAGCTGTAGTAGGCCAGCTAGCTACTGGTACTATTTCCTACCTTGGTTAACTGTGTAGCTGTAGTAGGCCAGCTAGCTACTGGTACTATTTCCTACCTTGGTTAACTGTGTAGCTGTAGTAGGCCAGCTAGCTACTGGTACTATTTCCTACCTTGGTTAACTGTGTAGCTGTAGTAGGCCAGCTAGCTACTGGTACTATTTCCTACCTTTGGTTTATAGTTTACAATTTCCCTCCTCCTCCTCAATGATTGCAACTGCAGCTTGGAGTGGTTGGAGTGTCAGTACTGCTCACTTGACAGGCATCAGCTCAAAGCCTGTGGAAGTTAGGCATAGAAGAAGTTGTGTGATAAGCATTGAATTGCTAACTATTAATGGGTGTGTCTAACACAACCAATGGGGTGTGGTTTGTTTTCTTCTTGGCGGGAGTATCCAGTACGTAGGGATGAAGTTAGAACAACAGAGCACTGATGAGGAATGAAGAGGAATGAAGAAATGTGTAGCTCGCAATTTTGTAATATATAGGGTTTTTTAAATTTAATTTTTGCTCCCCTAATTAAGGAGGAAGCATCTGGGCCTGCATGCATGAATATATCCACAGGCACCCTCACTGTTGGTTCTTGCCCTCGACAAGATCCACACTTAACAACTACTCTCCCAATCGTGTTTTTTTTATAGACCTTGCATAACAACCTTTTAAGCTCGTTATATGCAATATGATTCACTGGTAATTGATGTTAATTGATTACACTTTGATTATTCCGGCAGCGTTGCGAATTGTGTCCTAAGAAAGAGGGAGCCCTGAAGCACACCGATGGAGGAGGGTGGGCTCACGTGGTATGCGCCCTCTACATCCCAGAGGTCACTTTTGGAAACAACCGTGTCATGGAGCCAATTGTCACGTCCAAGCTGCCCAGGGAGAGGTTCTCAAAGGTTTGATTTTTTTGTGTGTGTGTGTGGGGAGGGGGGGGGGGGGGGGGGGGTGGGCGTGGACAAGAAATTGGCTGTTATGATGCTGCCACCTGACATGGCCAAGCTTGGTGGTAGCTTATTATTATTATTATTATATCTGTTAGTTCTAATTAGCTAACCATGGTTAATTACTGTTATTGATGTGGTTCACACCTGGATTTATACAGGCTTATGTGTCTCTACGTATGTTTGACAATTCCCAAGTTGGCAATATTAGTCCATGAAGTATATTTGGCTTGCTCACCATCAGCACACACTAGCCATGCAATACTCACCATCAGCACACACTAGCCATGCAATACTCATCATCGGCACACACTAGCCATGCAATACTCATCATCAGCACACACTAGCCATGCATTGCAATACTCATCATCAGCACACACTAGCCATGCAATACTCATCATCAGCACACACTAGCCATGCAATACTCACCATCAACACACACTAGCCATGCAATACTCACCATCAGCACACACTAGCCATGCAATACTCACCATCAGCACACACTAGCCATGCAATACTCATCATCAGCACACACTAGCCATGCAATACTCATCATCAGCACACACTAGCCATGCAATACTCATCATCAGCACACACTAGCCATGCAATACTCACCATCAGCACACACTAGCCATGCAATACTCATCATCAGCACACACTAGCCATGCAATACTCATCATCAGCACACACTAGCCATGCAATACTCATCATCAGCACACACTAGCCATGCAATACTCATCATCAGCACACACTAGCCATGCAATACTCATCATCAGCACACACTAGCCATGCAATACTCATCATCAGCACACACTAGCCATGCAATACTCACCATCAGCACACACTAGCCATGCAATACTCACCATCAGCACACACTAGCCATGCAATACTCACCATCAGCACACACTAGCCATGCAATACTCATCATCAGCACACACTAGCCATGCAATACTCACCATCAGCACACACTAGCCATGCAATACTCATCATCAGCACACACTAGCCATGCAATACTCATCATCAGCACACACTAGCCATGCAATACTCATCATCAGCACACACTAGCCATGCAATACTCATCATCAGCACACACTAGCCATACAATACTCACCATCAGCACACACTAGCCATGCAATACTCATCATCAGCACACACTAGCCATGCAATACTCATCATCAGCACACACTAGCCATGCAATACTCATCATCAGCACACACTAGCCATGCAATACTCATCATCAGCACACACTAGCCATGCAATACTCATCATCAGCACACACTAGCCATACAATACTCACCATCAGCACACACTAGCCATGCAATACTCACCATCAGCACACACTAGCCATGCAATACTCACCATCAGCACACACTAGCCATGCAATACTCATCATCAGCACACACTAGCCATGCAATACTCATCATCAGCACACACTAGCCATGCAATACTCATCATCAGCACACACTAGCCATGCAATACTCATCATCAGCACACACTAGCCATGCAATACTCATCATCAGCACACACTAGCCATGCAATACTCATCATCAGCACACACTAGCCATGCAATACTCACCATCAGCACACACTAGCCATGCAATACTCACCATCAGCACACACTAGCCATGCAATACTCACCATCAGCACACACTAGCCATGCAATACTCATCATCAGCACACACTAGCCATGCAATACTCATCATCAGCACACACTAGCCATGCAATACTCATCATCAGCACACACTAGCCATGCAATACTCACCATCAGCACACACTAGCCATGCAATACTCATCAGCACACACTAGCCATGCAATACTCATCATCAGCACACACTAGCCATGCAATACTCATCATCAGCACACACTAGCCATGCAATACTCATCATCAGCACACACTAGCCATACAATACTCACCATCAGCACACACTAGCCACAATACTCATCATCAGCACACACTAGCCATGCAATACTCATCATCAGCACACACTAGCCATGCAATACTCATCATCAGCACACACTAGCCATGCAATACTCATCATCAGCACACACTAGCCATGCAATACTCATCATCAGCACACACTAGCCATGCAATACTCACCATCAGCACACACTAGCCATGCAATACTCATCATCAGCACACACTAGCCATGCAATACTCATCATCAGCACACACTAGCCATGCAATACTCATCATCAGCACACACTAGCCATGCAATACTCATCATCAGCACACACTAGCCATGCAATACTCACCATCAGCACACACTAGCCATGCAATACTCACCATCAGCACACACTAGCCATGCAATACTCATCATCAGCACACACTAGCCATGCAATACTCATCATCAGCACACACTAGCCATGCAATACTCATCATCAGCACACACTAGCCATGCAATACTCATCATCAGCACACACTAGCCATGCAATACTCATCATCAGCACACACTAGCCATGCAATACTCATCATCAGCACACACTAGCCATGCAATACTCACCATCAGCACACACTAGCCATGCAATACTCACCATCAGCACACACTAGCCATGCAGTACTCATCATCAACACACACTAGCCATGCAATGCTCACCATCAGCACACACTAGCCATGCAATACGACGTGTTATTTTGTTGGTATTGCTTCAAGCAATGCGATATATTGTGGGCCAGCCTTTAGTCAGGAAGCACTCTGACTAGCCTTTAGTCAGGCAGCACTCTGTCTCTGACCAGCCTTTAGTCAGGCATGACTCTGTCTCTGACCAGCCTTTAGTCAGGCAGCACTCTCTCTCTGACCAGCCTTTAGTCAGGCAGGACTCTGTCTCTGACCAGCCTTTAGTCAGGCAGGACTCTGTCTCTGACCAGCCTTTAGTCAGGCAGGACTCTGTCTCTGACCAGCCTTTAGTCAGGCAGGACTCTGTCTCTGACCAGCCTTTAGTCAGGCAGCACTCTGTCTCTGACCAGCCTTTAGTCAGGCATGACTCTGTCTCTGACCAGCCTTTAGTCAGGAAGCACTCTGTCTCTGACCAGCCTTTAGTCAGGCATGACTCTGTCTCTGACCAGCCTTTAGTCAGGCAGCACTCTGTCTTGACCAGCCTTTAGTCAGGCAGCACTCTGTCTCTGACCAGCCTTTAGTCAGGCAGGACTCTGTCTCTGACCAGCCTTTAGTCAGGCAGCACTCTGTCTCTGACCAGCCTTTAGTCAGGCAGCACTCTGTCTCTGACCAGCAGGTAGCACTCTGTCTCTGACCAGCCTTTAGTCAGGCAGGACTCTGTCTCTGACCAGCCTTTAGTCAGGCAGCACTCTGTCTCTGACCAGCAGGTAGCACTCTGTCTCTGACCAGCCTTTAGTCAGGCAGGACTCTGTCTCTGACCAGCCTTTAGTCAGGCAGGACTCTGTCTCTGACCAGCCTTTAGTCAGGCATGACTCTGTCTCTGACCAGCCTTTAGTCAGGCAGCACTCTGTCTCTGACCAGCCTTTAGTCAGGCAGGACTCTGTCTCTGACTAGCCTTTAGTCAGACAGCACTCTGTCTCTGACCAGCCTTTAGTCAGGCAGCACTCTGTCTCTTACCAGCAGGTAGCACAGTGTCTCTGACCAGCCTTTAGTCAGGCAGGACTCTGTCTCTGACCAGCCTTTAGTCAGGCAGGACTCTGTCTCTGACTAGCCTTTAGTCAGACAGCACTCTGTCTCTGACCAGCCTTTAGTCAGGTAGCACTCTCTCTCTGACTAGCCTCTCTGTCTCTGGGTAGCTTTTAGTAAGGCAGAACTCAGTCTCTGGAGACTCACAAAATATAACCCATGCTCTCAATGGAAGTGAATTTCCTCCTACTTGCTAAGCCGAGGCAATCATCCGTTATTGTACTTTCTGTAAGAGCTATCAATTTGCTTCTCAAGTCTACCTAGGAACTGAGACCGACCGTACTGGTAGAGAAGATGGTTATTCTGGGGCTCATACAGAAAGGGAGTAGTGGATGGGGATAGTGACTCTCACTAGTAGGAGTGATTGCCTGCCTATAGACCAGATAGATGCTATTTTGACAATGTACATATGAGATTAGAGAGTAGGGCATACCCCTTCATACTCTTTAGAATACTATTCTTTTTGTCAAGTACGTACTCTGTTGGGGCCATAGTAAAAGTAGAATACATGTACATGTTGCAATGTTAACACTGTTATGATAGTGTATCTCCCATCCCCCCTCACACACACACACACACAACACACACACACACACACACACACAGTCATGCTACATCTGTGAGGAGAAGGGCAAGGAGATGCAGTCCACTTATGGGGCGTGTATGTCCTGCCACAAGTCCAGCTGCCGTCTGGCTTTCCACGTCACCTGGTGAGGGACACACCTTCTTCCCGGTCATTTCACACGCTCACTCACTCACTCACTCACTCATGCTGTTGGTGCATCAAGCTTCCTTGAGTGAATTTCTGACATGTATAGATGTCACTCAATAACAGAAGACGCTCTTGCTTCCCTTGCCGACTCTCTTCATCTTGAAATTGTTATAGAATAATTCCTTCCGATAACTTCTGACACTCCTGTCACTAAACCCTAAAATATCACATCAAAACATGAATTAAAAAGGACGCAGGGATTATGGCCACCTCCCAACACTACAATCTGTTTAATTAACTAAAGCTAGTTCCATTTTTTATAACTCTCCCAGCAATCGGACAGTGACAGGGTTACGCTAATTCTTGTGCCTCACGCTTAATAAAATGGTCCGATGAGTGGTTCCCATGTCACCCCAGTGTGGTACCAGTGTGGTACCAGTGTGGAGGGCAAGTGTGGAGGGCAAGTGTGCATGCTTATAGGTAGTGTTGACTCCGTTCTGACGGGGGGGGGGGGTCTTCCATCCACTTTGACCTTCCTTCCGTGTGCAGTGCCCAGCGCGAGCGTTTGTTATGCGAGGAACAGGACACCCGGGACGCCAGGAACATCATCTACTGTGGCTACTGCAACAGCCACCACAAGAAGATGGTGCGTGGGTTAGAGAAGATGGGGGGGGGGGGGGGTGGGGAGGAGTGGGGGGAGAAGGGTGACAGAATATGGGAGCTGGGTGGTGAGGGAGTTCTTGACACGTAATTCCTCTCCGGTATGTGCCATGCACTTTAGATGCGACAGAAATTGAAGCAACATAGCAAGCCACCCGGCGTTGCTGGCACCTCTGGCCCCATTCCAACCACGCCCAGTTCTCCCTCCACGGGGTGCACCACACCCCTTTCTGCTATCCCTGACCTCTCGCAGCTAGAAGGGGGTGTGGCAAGAGAGGCAGGGCATTTGTTAGAGCAAACGTCTTCGGTGTCCCCTGGCAAAATGATGACTAAGGTAATGAAGGGAAGAATGTTGTGCTCACGTGTTGTAAGTTTGGCTGGAATCGGTTTGTGTTGGCGGGACTTGTGTGCTGAGGGTGCAGCAACAATGTTTCGGTTGGTGGAGATACTGCTGGGGGTGCAGCAACAATGTTTGGGTTGGTGGAGAGACTGCTGGGGGTGCAGCAACAATGTTTGGGTTGGTGGAGAGACTGCTGGAGGTGCAGCAACAATGTTTGGGTTGGTGGAGAGACTGCTGGGGGTGCAGCAACAATGTTTGGGTTGGTGGAGAGACTGCTGGAGGTGCAGCAACAATGTTTGGGTTGGTGGAGAGACTGCTGGGGGTGCAGCAACAATGTTTGGGTTGGTGCAGAGACTGCTGGGGGTGCAGCAACAATGTTTAGGTTGGTGGAGAGACTGTGCTGGGAGTGCAGCAACAATGTTTGGGTTGGTGGAGATACTGCTGGGGGTGCAGCAACAATGTTTGGGTTGGTGGATATACTGCTGAAGGTTCAGCAACAATGTTTAGGTTGGTGGAGAGACTGCTGGTAGTGCAGCAACAATGTTTGGGTTGGCGGGACTTGTCTGCTGGGGGTGCAGCAACAATGTTTGGGTTGGTGGAGAGACTGCTGGGGGTGCAGCAACAATGTTTGGGTTGGTGGAGAGACTGCTGGGGGTGCAGCAACAATGTTTAGGTTGGTGGAGAGACTGTGCTGGGAGTGCAGCAACAATGTTTGGGTTGGTGGAGAGACTGCTGGGGGTGCAGCGACAATGTTTGGGTTGGTGGAGAGACTGTGCTGGGGGTGCAGCGACAATGTTTGGGTTGGTTGAGAGACTGTTGGGGGTGCAGCAACAATGTTTGGGTTGGTGGAGAGACTGCTGGGGATGCAGCAACAATGTTTGGGTTGGTGGAGACTGGGGGTGCAGCAACAATGTTTGGGTTGGTGGAAAGACTGCTGGGGGTGCAGCAACAATGTTTGGGTTGGTGGAGAGACTGCTGGGGGTGCAGCGACAATGTTTAGGTTGGTGGAGAGACTGTGCTGGGGGTGCAGCGACAATGTTTGGGTTGGTTGAGAGACTGTTGGGGGTGCAGCAACAATGTTTGGGTTGGTGGAGAGACTGCTGGGGATGCAGCAACAATGTTTGGGTTGGTGGAGACTGGGGGTGCAGCAACAATGTTTGGGTTGGTGGAAAGACTGCTGGGGGTGCAGCAACAATGTTTGGGTTGGTGGAGAGACTGTTGGGGGTGCAGCAACAATGTTTGGGTTGGTGGAGAGACTGCTGGGGGTGCAGCAACAATGTTTGGGTTGGTGGAGAGACTGTGCTGGGGGTGCAGCAACAATGTTTGGGTTGGTGGAGAGACTGCTGGGGGTGCAGCAACAATGTTTGGGTTGGTGGAGAGACTGTGCTGGGGGTGTAGCAACAATGTTTGGGTTGGTGGAGAGACTGCTGGAGGTGCAGCAACAATGTTTGGGTTGGTGGAGAGACTGCTGGGAGTGCAGCAACAATGTTTGGGTTGGTGGAGAGACTGCTGGGGGTGCAGCAACAATGTTTGGGTTGGTGGAGAGACTGCTGGGGGTGCAGCAACAATGTTTAGGTTGGTGGAGAGACTGCTAGGAGTGCAGCGACAATGTTTGGTTTGGTGGAGAGACTGTGCTGGGGGTGCAGCAACAATGTTTGGGTTGGTGGAGAGACTGCTGGGAGTGCAGCAACAATGTTTGGGTTGGTGGAGAGACTGCTGGGGGTGCAGCAACAATGTTTGGGTTGGTGGAGAGACTGCTGGGGGTGCAGCAACAATGTTTAGGTTGGTGGAGAGACTGCTAGGAGTGCAGCGACAATGTTTGGGTTGGTGGAGAGACTGTGCTGGGGGTGCAGCGACAATGTTTGGGTTGGTGGAGAGACTTCTGTGCTGGGTGGGTATAACGAACATTGTGTCTGCATTTTCCTTCTCCCTCCTAAAGATGCAGAAGGAGCGGCTGTCTTTGAGTGAAGCTCCCAGTCACAAACGCCTACTTCCACAATCATCCTCTTCATCACTCACTTCAGAAGTCGCTGTCCTCACTGGCTCCACCTCCTCCTCTTCCTCCTCGTCCAAATCCAAACAGCGGAGAAGAAAGCCATCTTCTTCGAACGAGAGCTCCACGTCAGAGGCGCCCTCCAATACCAGTGACGTTCCTCTCCCACCTCCTAACTCCTCCTCTTCCTCCTCCTCCTCGCTTGCGAACCACCTTATCCCCATCTCTCCCGTACCCCTTCCCTCCCGCGCCACTCACAAGTCACAACAGCCTAACCAGAGTCCCGCTGTGGAGGGTGTGGCTGTGAAGGTGGAGAAGGCTGAGGGTGAAGACCAGGAGGAAGTGCTCCAGCGCATGCTTCAAGTTGGCACAGACCAATTCTCCGTGCCTTCTACGACTGTAAGTGCAGAAGTAAGTGGATGGGAATTTTAAAGAGCTCTTACATTCTCTTCACCAAATCAATGGACCTACTAATAATTCAATTCTAGTGATTTATTAATTATTTTCTTAGCATTGTCTAGTGTGCTATAATACCAAGGATATAAAAAAAATATTTATTCACCAAAGTTGGTAGTGATCTAAATAAGTTAGAAGCTACAGGTTGCTCCTTGTAACTCAGTTTTCTAAATAAGTTAGAGGTTGCTCCTTGTAAATCAGTGTTCTAAATAAGTTAGAAGCTGGGTTGCTCCTTGTAATTCAGTGATCTAAATAAGTTAGAAGCTGGGTTGCTCCTTGTAACTCAGTGTTCTAAATAAGTTAGAAGCTGGGTTGCTCCTTGTAACTCAGTGTTCTAAATAAGTTAGAAGCTGCATTGCTCCTTGTAACTCAGTGATCTAAATAAGTTAGAAGCTGGGTTGCTCCTTGTAATTCAGTGATCTAAATAAGTTAGAAGCTGGGTTGCTCCTTGTAACTTAGTGATCTAAATAAGTTAGAAGCTGGGTTGCTCCTTGTAACTCAGTGATCTAAATAAGTTAGAAGCTAGGTTGCTCATTGTAACTCAGTGTTCTAAATAAGTTAGAAGCTAGGTTGCTCATTGTAACTCAGTGTTCTAAATAAGTTAGAAGCTGGGTTGCTCTTTGTAACTCAGTGTTCTAAATAAGTTAGAAGCTGGGTTGCTCTTTGTAACTCAGTGTTCTAAATAAGTTAGAAGCTAGGTTGCTCATTGTAACTCAGTGTTCTAAATAAGTGAGAAGCTGGGTTGCTCTTTTTAACTCAGTGTTCTAAATAAGTTAGAAGCTGCATTGCTCCTTGTAACTCAGTGATCTAAATAAGTTAGAAGCTGGGTTGCTCCTTGTAACTCAATGGTCTAAATAAGTTAGAAGCTGGGTTGCTCCTTGTAACTCAGTGATCTAAATAAGTTAGAGGTTGCTCATTGTAACTCAGTGATCTAAATAAGTTAGAAGCTGGGTTGTTCCTTGTAACTCAGTGATCTAAATAAGTTAGAAGCTGGGTTGCTCATTGTAACTCAGTGTTCTAAATAAGTGAGAAGCTGGGTTGCTCTTTTTAACTCAGTGTTCTAAATAAGTTAGAAGCTGCATTGCTCCTTGTAACTCAGTGATCTAAATAAGTTAGAAGCTGGGTTGCTCCTTGTAACTCAATGGTCTAAATAAGTTAGAAGCTGGGTTGCTCCTTGTAACTCAGTGATCTAAATAAGTTAGAGGTTGCTCATTGTAACTCAGTGATCTAAATAAGTTAGAAGCTGGGTTGTTCCTTGTAACTCAGTGATCTAAATAAGTTAGAAGCTGGGTTGTTCCTTGTAACTCAGTGATCTAAATAAGTTAGAAGCTGGGTTGCTCCTTGTAACTCAGTGATCTAAATAAGTTAGAAGCTGGGTTGCTCCTTGTAACTCAGTGATCTAAATAAGTTAGAAGCTGGGTTGGTACCTTGTTAGAAGCTGGGTTGCTTCTTGTAACTCAGTGATCTAAATAAGTTAGAAGCTGGGTTGCTCATTGTATAGTGTTCTAAATAAGTTAGAAGCTGGGTTGCTCTTTGTAACTCAGTGTTCTAAATAAGTTAGAAGCTGGGTTGTTTCCTTGTTTGTTAGAAGCTGGGTTGCTTCTTGTAACTCAGTGATCTAAATAAGTTAGAAGCTGGGTTGCTCATTGTAACTTAGTGTTCTAAATAAGTTAGAAGCTGGGTTGTTCCTTGTAACTCAGTGATCTAAATAAGTTAGAAGCTGGGTTGTTCCTTGTAACTCAGTGATCTAAATAAGTTAGAAGCTGGGTTGCTCCTTGTAACTCAGTGATCTAAATAAGTTAGAAGCTGGGTTGGTACCTTGTTAGAAGCTGGGTTGCTTCTTGTAACTCAGTGATCTAAATAAGTTAGAAGCTGGGTTGCTCATTGTATAGTGTTCTAAATAAGTTAGAAGCTGGGTTGCTCTTTGTAACTCAGTGTTCTAAATAAGTTAGAAGCTGGGTTGTTTCCTTGTTTGTTAGAAGCTGGGTTGCTTCTTGTAACTCAGTGATCTAAATAAGTTAGAAGCTGGGTTGCTCATTGTAACTTAGTGTTCTAAATAAGTTAGAAGCTGGGTTGCTCCTTGTAACTCAGTGTTCTAAATAAGTTAGAAGCTGGGTTGCTCCTTGTAACTCAGTGATCTAAATAAGTTAGAAGCTGGGTTGGTACCTTGTTAGAAGCTGGGTTGCTTCTTGTAACTCAGTGATCTAAATAAGTTAGAAGCTGGGTTGCTCATTGTAACTCAGTGTTCTAAATAAGTTAGAAGCTGGGTTGCTCTTTGTAACTCAGTGTTCTAAATAAGTTAGAAGCTGGGTTGTTTCCTTGTTTGTTAGAAGCTGGGTTGCTTCTTGTAACTCAGTGATCTAAATAAGTTAGAAGCTGGGTTGCTCATTGTAACTTAGTGTTCTAAATAAGTTAGAAGCTGGGTTGCTCTTTGTAACTTAGTGTTCTAAATAAGTGAGAAGCTGGGTTGCTTCTTGTAACTCAGTGATCTAAATAAGTTAGAAGCTGGGTTGCTCATTGTAACTTAGTGTTCTAAATAAGTTAGAAGCTGGGTTGCTCTTTGTAACTTAGTGTTCTAAATAAGTGAGAAGCTGGGTTGTTTCCTTGTTAGAAGCTGGGTTGCTACTTCTAACTCAGTCTTCTTAATAAGTTAGAAGCTGGGTTTCAGCTCCTCCTACCCAGTTCAATCTGTCCCTGATTTCACCGGTTCTTCGTAGGTATGAAGACATTATATAATAGTAGACATTATTCATGAAGAACTGGCTTTTACAGAATTTTCTTGTCCAGAAATGAAATGTCTCCTGTATTTGGAGACAAGATGAAAATGATGATAAAAACAGTTCATCACATATATCTACTATTACTCTCAATAACTCTCAGTTAGCATAATTTAGATAGCAATGACTTCAGCTACCTAAGCTCCAGAAAAACCTGCAGTACCTAGCTCATAAATGTCATGAAGGATAAATTAATTTGGACTCCCAATCTGAGCTTCTAGAAGCAACATATAGTTGTATAGTTGGGCCATTGATAGCCCGAGCTTTTAGTCATGATCAGTTAGTTGGCTACCTCACACTGAACAGCTGGATCATCTTACCTTCTGTGATAGTTCTGCTTCTTAGAAGAGCAGATGCAACAAGAAGATTGTGCTGGTTACCACTCTCTTCTGTGCACTAATACTATACTTTACTGACAGAAGAATGGGTGTGACCATAATATGCACCAAGTAGCCTCACACTAGCATTTGGCACTAGCACATTTGGCACTAGCATATTTGGCACTAGCATATTTGGCACTAGCACACAGCCTAGATTTACTATTCGCTGGCCATCTAATAAAATAATGAAACAACTCCTACTTCAAGGCTAGGGCAAGCAACTAAGGCCTAGAAGCATTGTTGATTCCTGTTCTCTGCTAGGCATTCCGAACAAGTGTTACTTTAATTGGTAGGTGTCACTTTAATAATAATTTATAGGTGTAGCTTTAATTGATAGCCGTCACTTTAATAAGTGTTACTTTAATTGATAGATGTCACTTTAATAATAATTTATAGGTGTAACTTTAATAATTGATGTGTCACTTTGATAATTGATAGGTGTCACTTTAATAAGTGTTACTTTAATTGATAGATGTCACTTTAATAATAATTTATAGGTGTAACTTTAATAATTGATGTGTCACTTTGATAATTGATAGGTGTCACTTTAATAAGTGTTACTTTAATTGATAGATGTCACTTTAATAATAATTTATAGGTGTAACTTTAATAATGGATAGGTGTAGCTTTAATTGATAGGTGTCACTTTAATAAGTGTTACTTTAATTGATGTCACTTTAATAATAATTTATAGGTGTAACTTTAATAATTGATGTGTCACTTTAATAATCGATAGGTGTCACTTTAATAAGTGTTACTAATAAGTGTTACTTTAATTGATAGATGTCACTTTAATAGATGTCACTTTAATAAGTGTTACTTTAATTGATGATGTCACTTTAATAATAATTTATAGGTGTCGCTTTAATTGATAGTTGTCACTTTAATAAGTGTTAAAAATTGATAAAATGTAACTTTAATAATAATTTATAGGTGTAACTTTAATAATTGATGTGTCACTTTAAAAATAAAGTGTTACTTTAATAATTGATAGATGTCACTTAATTGATTGGTTTTGCTTCAATAATTGATGTCACTTTAATAATTGATGTTACATTAATTGACAGGTGTCGCTTTAATTGATGTAGGTGTTACAATAATTTGTGTTACTTAATAATTTGTGTTAATAATTGATGTGTTAATTGATGTGTGCTTTAATAATTGACCCATGTCACTTTAATAATTGATAGGTGTTACTTATGTGTTACTTTAATAATTGCTGGGTGTCACTTTAATAATAATTTATAGGTGTTGTTTTAGTAATTAGGTGTTACTTTAATTATTGATGTGTTACTTTAATTTAATTTATAGGTACTGCTTTAATAATTATAGGTGTTACTTTAATAAATTGGTATTACTTTAATAAATTGCATTTATGTGTTAACCAATTAACCTTGATAGATGCCAATTGGTGTCACGTCTGCAAGCTTTGAATGGCGGTTGATACCAGTAACGGTTTTAGTGCGGACCAGTCCACTAAAAGAATAGCTAGTTGGTTTTAAACTTGTTTATATGGCAAGTATTGCACTTCTAGAAAATAGGACGCTGCTTATAATAATCCATTATTAGCAAGCATAAGCCCTAGAGCTCTATCTGACAAGATAAGCAAGCTACACATTGAAAATTATTTACACAAAATTATAGTTGGCTTTTTCCTGCCTTCATTGCTAGCACTTGGTGGTATTCACCGCCTGGGAGCTTCCTTAAGCTCAGGTAAAGCTTCTACACTCCATCTCTGCACGTTTTCATAGGAGAAGGAGCATCACAAAAGTCGATCGTTAGCTAAACATTGCCTCAACATTGAAGGTGGCCTTTGAGATTGAGAAGCATGATCTCCAAATGGCCACTAAAGCTATGGTAGCCAAGACACTGCTTTGCTTTAGGGCAGAGCAGATGATAGTGAAGCTCTCCAAAACTCAGTCCAAGCTTCAGGCGCTTTTCTCTCTCTCATACTGGCTCATTTAGCTGAATAACTCCGCCCATGCAGTACAATAAAAATATTAATGACGCAGTTATCGGTGAATGTGTTAGTTGCATAATTTAGTTATTTATAGCATAATTTAGTTAATTAGGTTGCATAATTGATTTTAGGTGTTAATTGTTTATAGGTGTTAATTGTATAATTTATAGAATTTAGTGTAATTAGTTGCATAATTTTAGTTGTTAGTTGCATAATTTATAGAATTTAGTTTACTTAATGTGTTAGTAGCTAGTTATTTATAGGTGTTAATTACATAACTTAGTTTACTTAACGTGTATTTGTAGGTGTTAATTACACAATTTAGTTTACTTAATGTGTTAGTTTCATAATTTAGTAATTTATAGGTGTTAATTGCATTATTTATAGAACTTGATGTGTTAGTTACATAATTTAGTTTCCTTAGCCCATATCGGACAAGGGACTAAATTGTTGGTAGGACGACGCCTGTTTAAAAAATACAACCTGGTGCAAAGACTGCAATAATTTAAGTCAGCACTGCTTCAGACTCTTACTACTCTAGCGCTGGATTTAAGTTCAAAACAATCATAGGTACTTGCCCATTATTACTCAAACACAACCTGACCTCTCTGGACAAGTAGTTTCCCCATCTTTTGGCTATAGCGCTTCTTGTTGAACTAGCTATTCTAGCATTTAGGTCGAGCTTGTCACCTACTAGATCTTGGATAGGCTTGCTGGAGAGACTTCAAACCTTGTTTAGGAAACTGTCTACTATGTAGCTAACTACTTGCCGAGTTTTAGCTCATAGCTAAGGAGGCCTCAATAGTAGCGCCTATGTTGAACTTTCTCACATTGCGATGTGTCTGCCGTGGAAGTTGTTGACTTCTAGGGCATCTGAGCTTGGATATGAGAAGCTATAAGCTTTTTTCTGGTAAAATGTATTAATAGCTATCTATTTTCTGATATTAGTTACTTAGCTATATTGTTTGTCTCCCGAGGGATTAGAGCTAATTTTAAAGTGACTTTACAAAATTTGCTCGCTTTCTTCAAGTCCAAGATGTACTTGCTCTTCATAGGATATAAAGATGGATCCTGAACTTCATGGGCATCAGAGAAACTGGCAGCTCTGATCAAGTAAGAATGTTTTGGATTTGATGATAATGAAGTATCCAAAGCCACAAGTATTTTTTACTTTTCACTGTTGCTTGGTAAGCTTGTCCTGTAGGTCAGTTGGACCCAACTCACCTGTGCCTTGTACAGATATTATCTCTATTCTTGTTCATACTAGACATACAAGTGTTCACTTGTAGCTAAGGCAGAATTACTCCATTCTCTCATGGTCCTCTCTTCCCAGTCAGTTCAACTTCCAATAGCTCCAACTTTTCTGCAACACTCTGAACTCCACTTCTAATATCCACATATATATATATATATACAGTCAAGATTATACTCACTCCCTCAGTCTCCACAACAGTATCTATGCAAGACACGATCCACAATACTTCATGTGTACTGTACTTTTCCCTGTAATAGTTTAGAACAAGCTGCTTGCTGGAGATGGTATCTGAAAGTTTTGGGAGCCAGGTCTCCCACAACGAAAGGCGGGGGTTATATTGATTAGCAGTTGTGGTGCATGGTAAATGGTGGTCACGAAGAAGAAGCCCGTCACAATTTCGTGACGCTCATCCTAACGACTACTAATGCGCAAGTCACGTATTCGTGACACTCGTCTTCAACACTTAATTAATTGTGTCACGGATTCGTGACATTCATCTTGTAAGGGTTAATGTGTTAGCTGCATAATTTAGTTATTTATAGGTGTTAATTGCATAATTAATTTACGTACCCCAAATGGGACATGGCTGTGTTAATCACCACACCCACTTTGGGTGTGGTGAAGTTGATGTTGGTGGGTTGTTTTTAGGAGCCGGCCATGAGTCCACTCATCTCTGCTGCCATCACTTCTAACTATCAAAATACCACACCGTAAGCTCTGGTTGTTAAAACCTCTCCATGTTTAGCACACATAAACTTGTTAAGCGGTCATTTGTTAGGCATCCTTATATAGTAAGTGCTGATATTGAAATCACACACAATTATTTTTAATTTTTAAAGTAGCGATTATGCGCATGTGTATTAGCTGCATCGCCTAGGCAACGTATTGCAAGAAAGCATAAGAGACAAGGATTTGAGCATGTATGAGCTTGCTATATACTTATTGGCCGGGGACTTCTAACCCTTTTCCCAGTCTCCTAGTAGTGCAGGCAACTCCTCCAAGGCCTATGAAGTTCCAAAACACTTTCTGGCGTACTCAATGATTGTCTTCTGGCTCGTGAGGGATGCCAATAGTGAGCCTGTCACAAGAATTGTTCTCATCTTTGCCCGACTCAGGCAACTCCTCCACGGCCTGTGAAGTTCCAAAACACTTTCTGGCGTACTCAATGATTGTCTTCTGGCTCGTGAGGGATGCCAATAGTGAGCCTGTCACAAGAATTGTTCTCATCTTTGCCCGACTCAGGCAACTCCTCCACGGCCTGTGAAGTTCCAAAACACTTTTGGACATACCCAACAACTGTACTTCTGGCTTCTGAGGGATGCCAATAGTGAGCCTATCGCAACAATTATTCTTAGCTTCGACTATAAAAGAGGTTTTTCTGCCGTGAAGGATGTTCAAATAGTTCTGTAGCGTACATTCTCTTCCGAGGAAATGCAAAATACAAAGTCTTCTTGAAAAGCCATCCCTAGTTCCTCCTTAGGTCGCTCGAGAGACTTCCTCTTTCGTAACTTTCCTCTGGACGGGATCTTTCTTAGTCGTGGTTTCAGAGATCAGCTCTTTCTATGAGTAGCTCGCGTGATTAGGTCGTCAGAAATAATGATGGGGAAATATTTGTCTGTAAGTGTGCATTATTTAGCAGCATTGTTTAGTAAGTGCCTATTCTGCGCCTGTTTTCTTGCAGGTTGGAGTTAGAAGGTGCTAAGCAACCAGAGTTTACGGTATTAGCAAAATGGCCTCCCATGAATATGTTTAATATTCTGAAACCTGTGCAATGTTGCGTAGAATTGACTGGCATTCATTGAGTAGGCACAACTGTCAACACTGGCGATGTGTATGGCATCAGTTCAGTAGGTCATGCCTGAACATCTGACAAGTGGCTAGTTGTGCTACCATTGCAGCCTACTTGTGTGGACCACACTATAATAGCCCACACTCTGGCCTTGTGTGGACCACACTGTGGCCTTGTGTGGACCACACTATGGCCTTGTGTGGACCACACTCTGGCCTTATGTGGACCACACTGGCCTTGTGTGGACCACACTATGGCCTTGTGTGGACCACACTGGCCTTGTGTGGGACTGCACTACAGCCTTGCATGGGACTGCACTATAGCCATGCATGGGACTGCACTATAGCCTTGCATGGGACTGCACTATAGCCTTGCATGGGACTGCACTATAGCCATGCATGGGACTGTACTATAGCCATGCATGGGACTGCACTATAGCCATGCATGGGACTGCACTGCATGGGACTGCACTATAGCCTTGCATGGGACTGCACTATAGCCATGCATGGGACTGCACTATAGCCTTGCATGGGACTGCACTATAGCCATGCATGGGACTGTACTATAGCCATGCATGGGACTGCACTATAGCCATGCATGGGACTGCACTATAGCCATGCATGGGACTGCACTGCATGGGACTGCACTATAGCCTTGCATGGGACTGCACTATAGCCATGCATGGGACTGCACTATAGCCATGCATGGGACTGTACTATAGCCATGCATGGGACTGCACTATAGCCTTGCATGGGACTGCACTATAGCCATGCATGGGACTGCACTATAGCCATGCATGGGACTGCACTGCATGGGACTGCACTATAGCCATGCATGGGACTGCACTATAGCCATGCATGGGACTGTACTATAGCCATGCATGGGACTGTACTATAGCCATGCATGGGACTGCCTTGCATGGGACTGCACTATAGCCATGCATGGGACTGCACTATAGCCATGCATGGGACTGTACTATAGCCATGCATGGGACTGCACTATAGCCTTGCATGGGACTGCCTTGCATGGGACTGCACTATAGCCTTGCATGGGACTGCACTATAGCCATGCATGGGACTGCACTATAGCCATGCATGGGACTGCACTATAGCCATGCATGGGACTGCACTATAGCCATGCATGGGACTGCACTATAGCCATGCATGGGACTGCACTATAGCCATGCATGGGACTGCACTATAGCCATGCATGGGACTGCACTATAGCCTTGCATGGGACTGCACTATAGCCTTGCATGGGACTGCACTATAGCCATGCATGGGACTGCACTATAGCCATGCATGGGACTGCACTATAGCCTTGCATGGGACTGCACTATAGCCATGCATGGGACTGTACTATAGCCATGCATGGGACTGCACTATAGCCTTGCATGGGACTGCACTATAGCCATGCATGGGACTGCACTATAGCCTTGCATGGGACTGCACTATAGCCTTGCATGGGACTGCACTATAGCCATGCATGGGACTGCACTATAGCCATGCATGGGACTGCACTATAGCCTTGCATGGGACTGTACTATAGCCTTGCATGGGACTGCACTATAGCCATGCATGGGACTGCACTATAGCCATGCATGGGACTGCCTTGCATGGGACTGCACTATAGCCATGCATGGGACTGTACTATAGCCTTGCATGGGACTGTACTATAGCCATGCATGGGACTGCACTATAGCCTTGCATGGGACTGTACTATAGCCATGCATGGGACTGTACTATAGCCTTGCATGGGACTGTACTATAGCCATGCATGGGACTGCACTATAGCCATGCATGGGACTGCACTATAGCCATGCATGGGACTGCACTATAGCCTTGCATGGGACTGCACTATAGCCATGCATGGGACTGCACTATAGCCATGCATGGGACTGTACTATAGCCTTGCATGGGACTGCACTATAGCCTTGCATGGGACTGCACTATAGCCATGCATGGGACTGCACTATAGCCATGCATGGGACTGCACTATAGCCTTGCATGGGACTGTACTATAGCCATGCATGGGACTGCACTATAGCCATGCATGGGACTGTACTATAGCCTTGCATGGGACTGCACTATAGCCATGCATGGGACTGCACTATAGCCATGCATGGGACTGCACTATAGCCATGCATGGGACTGCACTATAGCCATGCATGGGACTGCACTATAGCCTTGCATGGGACTGCACTATAGCCATGCATGGGACTGCACTATAGCCTTGCATGGGACTGCACTATAGCCATGCATGGGACTGTACTATAGCCATGCATGGGACTGCACTATAGCCATGCATGGGACTGCACTATAGCCATGCATGGGACTGCACTATAGCCATGCATGGGACTGTACTATAGCCTTGCATGGGACTGCACTATAGCCATGCATGGGACTGCACTATAGCCTTGCATGGGACTGTACTATAGCCATGCATGGGACTGCACTATAGCCTTGCATGGGACTGCACTATAGCCATGCATGGGACTGTACTATAGCCATGCATGGGACTGCACTATAGCCATGCATGGGACTGTACTATAGCCTTGCATGGGACTGCACTATAGCCTTGCATGGGACTGCACTATAGCCATGCATGGGACTGCACTATAGCCATGCATGGGACTGTACTATAGCCTTGCATGGGACTGTACTATAGCCATGCATGGGACTGTACTATAGCCATGCATGGGACTGCACTATAGCCTTGCATGGGACTGTACTATAGCCTTGCATGGGACTGCACTATAGCCATGCATGGGACTGCACTATAGCCATGCATGGGACTGCACTATAGCCTTGCATGGGACTGTACTATACCCTTGCATGGGACTGTACTATAGCCTTGCATGGGACTGCACTATAGCCATGCATGGGACTGCACTATAGCCTTGCATGGGACTGTACTATAGCCTTGCATGGGACTGTACTATAGCCATGCATGGGACTGCACTATAGCCATGCATGGGACTGTACTATAGCCTTGCATGGGACTGCACTATAGCCTTGCATGGGACTGTACTATAGCCATGCATGGGACTGCACTATAGCCTTGCATGGGACTGCACTATAGCCATGCATGGGACTGCACTATAGCCATGCATGGGACTGCACTACAGCCATGCATGGGACTGTACTATAGCCATGCATGGGACTGTACTATAGCCTTGCATGGGACTGCACTATAGCCATGCATGGGACTGCACTATAGCCATGCATGGGACTGTACTATAGCCTTGCATGGGACTGCACTATAGCCATGCATGGGACTGTACTATAGCCTTGCATGGGACTGCACTATAGCCATGCATGGGACTGCACTATAGCCTTGCATGGGACTGCACTATAGCCATGCATGGGACTGTACTATAGCCATGCATGGGACTGCACTATAGCCTTGCATGGGACTGTACTATAGCCATGCATGGGACTGCACTATAGCCATGCATGGGACTGCACTATAGCCTTGCATGGGACTGCACTATAGCCTTGCATGGGACTGCACTATAGCCATGCATGGGACTGCACTATAGCCTTGCATGGGACTGCACTATAGCCATGCATGGGACTGCACTATAGCCATGCATGGGACTGTACTATAGCCATGCATGGGACTGCACTATAGCCATGCATGGGACTGTACTATAGCCATGCATGGGACTGTACTATAGCCATGCATGGGACTGCACTATAGCCATGCATGGGACTGCACTATAGCCTTGCATGGGACTGCACTATAGCCATGCATGGGACTGCACTATAGCCATGCATGGGACTGTACTATAGCCTTGCATGGGACTGTACTATAGCCATGCATGGGACTGCACTATAGCCATGCATGGGACTGTACTATAGCCATGCATGGGACTGTACTATAGCCATGCATGGGACTGCACTATAGCCATGCATGGGACTGCACTATAGCCATGCATGGGACTGCACTATAGCCATGCATGGGACTGTACTATAGCCTTGCATGGGACTGCACTATAGCCATGCATGGGACTGTACTATAGCCATGCATGGGACTGCACTATAGCCTTGCATGGGACTGCACTATAGCCATGCATGGGACTGCACTATAGCCATGCATGGGACTGCACTATAGCCATGCATGGGACTGCACTATAGCCTTGCATGGGACTGCACTATAGCCATGCATGGGACTGCACTATAGCCTTGCATGGGACTGCACTATAGCCATGCATGGGACTGCCTTGCATGGGACTGCACTATAGCCATGCATGGGACTGCACTATAGCCATGCATGGGACTGTACTATAGCCATGCATGGGACTGCACTATAGCCATGCATGGGACTGTACTATAGCCATGCATGGGACTGTACTATGGCCTTGCATGGGACTGCACTATAGCCTTGCATGGGACTGCACTATAGCCATGCATGGGACTGTACTATAGCCATGCATGGGACTGCACTATAGCCATGCATGGGACTGCACTATAGCCTTGCATGGGACTGCACTATAGCCATGCATGGGACTGCACTATAGCCATGCATGGGACTGCACTATAGCCTTGCATGGGACTGCACTATAGCCATGCATGGGACTGCACTATAGCCATGCATGGGACTGTACTATAGCCATGCATGGGACTGCACTATAGCCATGCATGGGACTGCACTATAGCCATGCATGGGACTGTACTATAGCCATGCATGGGACTGCACTATAGCCTTGCATGGGACTGCACTATAGCCATGCATGGGACTGCACTATAGCCATGCATGGGACTGTACTATAGCCTTGCATGGGACTGCACTATAGCCATGCATGGGACTGCACTATAGCCTTGCATGGGACTGTACTATAGCCATGCATGGGACTGTACTATAGCCTTGCATGGGACTGTACTATAGCCATGCATGGGACTGCACTATAGCCATGCATGGGACTGCACTATAGCCTTGCATGGGACTGTACTATAGCCATGCATGGGACTGCACTATAGCCATGCATGGGACTGCACTACAGCCATGCATGGGACTGCACTATAGCCATGCATGGGACTGCACTATAGCCATGCATGGGACTGCACTATAGCCATGCATGGGACTGCACTATAGCCATGCATGGGACTGTACTATAGCCTTGCATGGGACTGCACTATAGCCTTGCATGGGACTGCACTATAGCCTTGCATGGGACTGTACTATAGCCATGCATGGGACTGCACTATAGCCATGCATGGGACTGCACTATAGCCATGCATGGGACTGCACTATAGCCTTGCATGGGACTGCACTATAGCCATGCATGGGACTGCACTATAGCCTTGCATGGGACTGTACTATAGCCTTGCATGGGACTGCACTATAGCCATGCATGGGACTGCACTATAGCCTTGCATGGGACTGCACTATAGCCATGCATGGGACTGCACTATAGCCATGCATGGGACTGTACTATAGCCTTGCATGGGACTGTACTATAGCCTTGCATGGGACTGCACTATAGCCTTGCATGGGACTGCACTATAGCCATGCATGGGACTGTACTATAGCCTTGCATGGGACTGCACTATAGCCATGCATGGGACTGCACTATAGCCTTGCATGGGACTGTACTATAGCCATGCATGGGACTGCACTATAGCCATGCATGGGACTGCACTATAGCCATGCATGGGACTGCACTATAGCCATGCATGGGACTGCACTATAGCCATGCATGGGACTGTACTACAGCCATGCATGGGACTGTACTATAGCCATGCATGGGACTGTACTATAGCCATGCATGGGACTGCACTATAGCCATGCATGGGACTGTACTATAGCCATGCATGGGACTGCACTATAGCCTTGCATGGGACTGTACTATAGCCTTGCATGGGACTGCCTTGCATGGGACTGCACTATAGCCATGCATGGGACTGCACTATAGCCTTGCATGGGACTGCACTATAGCCATGCATGGGACTGCACTATAGCCATGCATGGGACTGCACTATAGCCCTGCATGGGACTGCACTATAGCCATGCATGGGACTGCACTATAGCCATGCATGGGACTGCACTATAGCCTTGCATGGGACTGCACTATAGCCATGCATGGGACTGTACTATAGCCATGCATGGGACTGCACTATAGCCATGCATGGGACTGCACTACAGCCATGCATGGGACTGTACTATAGCCTTGCATGGGACTGTACTATAGCCTTGCATGGGACTGTACTATAGCCATGCATGGGACTGCACTATAGCCATGCATGGGACTGCACTATAGCCTTGCATGGGACTGTACTATAGCCATGCATGGGACTGCACTATAGCCATGCATGGGACTGCACTACAGCCATGCATGGGACTGCACTATAGCCATGCATGGGACTGCACTATAGCCATGCATGGGACTGCACTATAGCCATGCATGGGACTGCACTATAGCCATGCATGGGACTGTACTATAGCCATGCATGGGACTGTACTATAGCCATGCATGGGACTGCACTATAGCCTTGCATGGGACTGCACTATAGCCTTGCATGGGACTGCACTATAGCCATGCATGGGACTGCACTATAGCCATGCATGGGACTGTACTATAGCCATGCATGGGACTGCACTATAGCCATGCATGGGACTGCACTATAGCCTTGCATGGGACTGCACTATAGCCATGCATGGGACTGTACTATAGCCATGCATGGGACTGCACTATAGCCTTGCATGGGACTGCACTATAGCCATGCATGGGACTGCACTATAGCCATGCATGGGACTGCACTATAGCCTTGCATGGGACTGTACTATAGCCATGCATGGGACTGTACTATAGCCATGCATGGGACTGTGGTATAAATGTACGAGCTTCAGTTTAATTGTGTGTTTCTGTCCTTCTCATACCCCTCCTTCTCCCTCGTCTTCCCCCTCCCCTCCCTCCCACGTCTGCCTGAAGTCTGATGCCAGCTGCGTGGTATCAGGACTGGCCAAGCGAAGGATCACTTCTACATCTACCTCCTCTGAGCAGGGATCAAAGTACAGACCACTCCTCTTTTTAATCTGACAGCCACACCCCTTCCTTACTATTCATGTATTATGCTGAAATGGCCTTCCAGAGCCGAGAAGATGAGACAATAAAATGCCAAGTCTCCTTTTTCCATTTGTAACGAGGGGTGTGGCCATTCCCAGACTATCATGGTTAATTGGTATATTAGTGGGATTTTAATTGCTAGTGACAGATTATAAAATCATGAATATCATTATGTAGTGATTATGCATATGCTTGTGTTAGTTGGAAAGATACACCTCTCCCTGCCCCCCCCCCCCCCCCCCCCTCCCCGTCCACTGCCTTGTGGGAGGTGTGTATCTCCTGTGCAGTGTTTTACATGCTGGCAGTCACTCTGACACTTGTGGGAGGTGTGTATCTCCTGTGCAGTGTTTTACATGCTGGCAGTCTTGCCCTGACACTTGTGGGAGGTGTGTATCTCCTGTGCAGTGTTTTACATGCTGGCAGTCTTGCCCTGACACTTGTGGGAGGTGTGTATCTCCTGTGCAGTGTTTTACATGCTGGTAGTCTTGCTATGACACTTGTGGGAGGTGTGTATCTCCTGTGCAGTGTTTTACATGCTGTCAGTCACTCTGACACTTGTGGGAGGTGTGTATCTCCTGTGCAGTGTTTTACATGCTGGCAGTCTTATACTCTGACACTTGTGGGAGGTGTGTATCTCCTGTGCAGTGTTTTACATGCTGGCAGTCACTCTGTCACTTGTGGGAGGTGTGTATCTCCTGTGCAGTGTTTTACATGCTGGCAATCTTACTCCGACACTTGTGGGAGGTGTGTATCTCCTGTGCAGTGTTTTACATGCTGGCAGTCTTGCCCTGACACTTGTGGGAGGTGTGTATCTCCTGTGCAGTGTTTTACATGCTGGCAGTCTTACTCTGAGACTTGTGGGAGGTGTGTATCTCCTGTGCAGTGTTTTACATGCTGGCAGCCTTGCCCTGACACTTGTGGGAGGTGTGTATCTCCTGTGCAGTGTTTTACATGCTGGCAGTCTTGCCCTGACACTTGTGGGAGGTGTGTATCTCCTGTGCAGTGTTTTACATGCTGGCAGTCTTACTCTGAGACTTGTGGGAGGTGTGTATCTCCTGTGCAGTGTTTTACATGCTGGCAGTCTTACTCTGAGACTTGTGGGAGGTGTGTATCTCCTGTGCAGTGTTTTACATGCTGGCAGCCTTGCCCTGACACTTGTGGGAGGTGTGTATCTCCTGTGCAGTGTTTTACATGCTGGCAGTCTTATTCTGACACTTGTGGGAGGTGTGTATCTCCTGTGCAGTGTTTTACATGCTGGCAGTCTTGCCCTGACACTTGTGGGAGGTGTGTATCTCCTGTGCAGTGTTTTACATGCTGGCAGTCTTACTCTGAGACTTGTGGGAGGTGTGTATCTCCTGTGCAGTGTTTTACATGCTGGCAGCCTTGCCCTGACACTTGTGGGAGGTGTGTATCTCCTGTGCAGTGTTTTACATGCTGGCAGCCTTACCCTGACACTTGTGGGAGGTGTGTATCTCCTGTGCAGTGTTTTACATGCTGGCAGTCACTCTGACACTTGTGGGAGGTGTGTATCTCCTGTGCAGTGTTTTACATGCTGGCAGCCTTACTCTAACACTTGTGGGAGGTGTGTATCTCCTGTGCAGTGTTTTACATGCTGGCAGTCTTGCTGTGACACTTGTGGGAGGTGTGTATCTCCTGTGCAGTGTTTTACATGCTGGTAGTCTTGCTCCGGCACTTGTGGGAGGTGTGTATCTCCTGTGCAGTGTTTTACATGCTGGCAGTCTTGCTATGACACTTGTGGGAGGTGTGTATCTCCTGTGCAGTGTTTTACATGCTGGCAGTCTTGTGGGAGGTGTGTATCTCCTGTGCAGTGTTTTACATGCTGGCAGTCTTGCTGTGACACTTGTGGGAGGTGTGTATCTCCTGTGCAGTGTTTTACATGCTGGTAGTCTTGCTCCGGCACTTGTGGGAGGTGTGTATCTCCTGTGCAGTGTTTTACATGCTGGCAGTCTTGCTATGACACTAGTGGGAGGTGTGTATCTCCTGTGCAGTGTTTTACATGCTGGCAGTCTTGCTATGACACTTGTGGGAGGTGTGTATCTCCTGTGCAGTGTTTTACATGCTGGCAGTCTTGCCCTGACACTTGTGGGAGGTGTGTATCTCCTGTGCAGTGTTTTACATGCTGGCAGTCTTGCCCTGACACTTGTGGGAGGTGTGTATCTCCTGTGCAGTGTGTTACATGCTGGCAGTCTTGCCCTGACACTTGTGGGAGGTGTGTATCTCCTGTGCAGTGTTTTACATGCTGGCAGTCTTGCTCTGAGACTTGTGGGAGGTGTGTATCTCCTGTGCAGTGTTTTACATGCTGGCAGCCTTACTCTGACACTTGTGGGAGGTGTGTATCTCCTGTGCAGTGTTTTACATGCTGGCAGTCTTGCCCTGACACTTGTGGGAGGTGTGTATCTCCTGTGCAGTGTTTTACATGCTGTCAGTCACTCTGACACTTGTGGGAGGTGTGTATCTCCTGTGCAGTGTTTTACATGCTGGCAGTCACTCTGACACTTGTGGGAGGTGTGTATCTCCTGTGCAGTGTTTTACATGCTGGCAGTCACTCTGACACTTGTGGGAGGTGTGTATCTCCTGTGCAGTGTTTTACATGCTGGCAGTCTTGCCCTGACACTTGTGGGAGGTGTGTATCTCCTGTGCAGTGTTTTACATGCTGGCAGTCTTACTCTGAGACTTGTGGGAGGTGTGTATCTCCTGTGCAGTGTTTTACATGCTGGCAGTCACTCTGACACTTGTGGGAGGTGTGTATCTCCTGTGCAGTGTTTTACATGCTGGTAGCCTTACCCTGACACTTGTGGGAGGTGTGTATCTCCTGTGCAGTGTTTTACATGCTGGCAGTCACTCTGACACTTGTGGGAGGTGTGTATCTCCTGTGCAGTGTTTTACATGCTGGCAGTCACTCTGACACTTGTGGGAGGTGTGTATCTCCTGTGCAGTGTTTTACATGCTGGTAGCCTTACCCTGACACTTGTGGGAGGTGTGTATCTCCTGTGCAGTGTTTTACATGCTGGCAGTCTTGCCCTGACACTTGTGGGAGGTGTGTATCTCCTGTGCAGTGTTTTACATGCTGGCAGTCACTCTGACACTTGTGGGAGGTGTGTATCTCCTGTGCAGTGTTTTACATGCTGGCAGTCTTGCCCTGACACTTGTGGGAGGTGTGTATCTCCTGTGCAGTGTTTTACATGCTGGCAGCCACTCTGACACTTGTGGGAGGTGTGTATCTCCTGTGCAGTGTTTTACATGCTGGCAGTCACTCTGACACTTGTGGGAGGTGTGTATCTCCTGTGCAGTGTTTTACATGCTGGCAGTCACTCTGACACTTGTGGGAGGTGTGTATCTCCTGTGCAGTGTTTTACATGCTGGCAGTCACTCTGACACTTGTGGGAGGTGTGTATCTCCTGTGCAGTGTTTTACATGCTGGCAGTCTTGCCCTGACACTTGTGGGAGGTGTGTATCTCCTGTGCAGTGTTTTAAATGCTGGCAGTCACTCTGACACTTGTGGGAGGTGTGTATCTCCTGTGCAGTGTTTTACATGCTAGCAGTCTTGCCCTGACACTTGTGGGAGGTGTGTATCTCCTGTGCAGTGTTTTACATGCTGGCAGTCACTCTGACACTTGTGGGAGGTGTGTATTTCCTGTGCAGTGTTTTACATGCTGGCAGTCTTGCCCTGACACTTGTGGGAGGTGTGTATCTCCTGTGCAGTGTTTTACATGCTGGCAGTCTTATTCTGACACTTGTGGGAGGTGTGTATCTCCTGTGCAGTGTTTTACATGCTGGCAGTCTTGCTGTGACACTTGTGGGAGGTGTGTATCTCCTGTGCAGTGTTTTACATGCTGGCAGTCACTCTGACACTTGTGGGAGGTGTGTATCTCCTGTGCAGTGTTTTACATGCTGGCAGTCTTACCCTGACACTTGTGGGAGGTGTGTATCTCCTCTGCAGTGTTTTACATGCTGGCAGTCACTCTGACACTTGTGGGAGGTGTGTATCTCCTGTGCAGTGTTTTACATGCTGGCAGTCACTCTGACACTTGTGGGAGGTGTGTATCTCCTGTGCAGTGTTTTACATGCTGGCAGTCACTCTGACACTTGTGGGAGGTGTGTATCTCCTGTGCAGTGTTTTACATGCTGGCAGCCTTACTGACACTTGTGGGAGGTGTGTATCTCCTGTGCAGTGTTTTACATGCTGGCAGTCACTCTGACACTTGTGGGAGGTGTGTATCTCCTGTGCAGTGTTTTACATGCTGGCAGTCTTGCCCTGACACTTGTGGGAGGTGTGTATCTCCTGTGCAGTGTTTTACATGCTGGCAGTCTTGCCCTGACACTTGTGGGAGGTGTGTATCTCCTGTGCATGACCACTTGTGGTGGTATAAGTAATTGGATTATTCTAACATTGGTGCATTATTAAACAGTCATATTACAGAGTTAATTACTTCATTGCATTATTAAACAGTCATAGTACAGAGTTAATAATGTAATTAAAGACCCTTCCAAATTAACCACATATGATGAAATATTTGCTAAGCCACTCTCACTATTATGGTTGCCATAGGATACAGGCCCCTCCTCCTCGGAGTCTGCAGGAATTGTTGGAGCGGCAATGGGAACAGACGGCCCAGTTCATCCTGGACCAGGCTGGCAAGCAGAACAACGGTAGGCACCACATTTAGGCACCACATTTACTATGTAGCTGACTGAAATAGCATTTTGCTGAGTGAGAAAACTCTCCTTTGTTTTGTCCAAAGCATTTGCTGTGTGTGGTAGTTTGTATCTACTACTGCCAGTGGAGAGCCGACTGATGTTTGAAGTATAGGCTGGCTGGCAGAATGCCGACAGATGGGAAGACGGAGGGATAAAGATTGGGGGGCAGAGGGGGACAGATAAGGAAGAGAGGGACACAGATAAGGAAGGGAGCGGCACAGATAAGGAAGAGAGGGGCACAGATAAGGAAGAGAGGGGCACAGATAAGGAAGAGAGGGGGACAGATAAGGAAGAGAGGGCACAGATAAGGAAGAGAGGGCACAGATAAGGAAGAGAGGGCACAGATAAGGAAGAGAGGGCACAGATAAGGAAGAGAGGGGACAGATAAGGAAGAGAGGGGCACAGATAAGGAAGAGAGGGGGCACAGATAAGGAAGAGAGGGGACAGATAAGGAAGAGAGGGGCACAGATAAGGAAGAGAAGGGGCACAGATAAGGAAGAGAGGGCACAGATAAGGAAGAGAGGGGCACAGATAAGGAAGAGAGGGGCACAGATAAGGAAGAGAGGGGACAGATAAGGAAGAGAGGGCACAGATAAGGAAGAGAGGGCACAGATAAGGAAGAGAGGGGACAGATAAGGAAGAGAGGGGACAGATAAGGAGGAGAGGGGCACAGATAAGGAAGAGAAGGGGCACAGATAAGGAAGAGAGGGCACAGATAAGGAAGAGAGGGGCACAGATAAGGAAGAGAGGGGCACAGATAAGGAAGAGAGGGGACAGATAAGGAAGAGAGGGCACAGATAAGGAAGAGAGGGCACAGATAAGGAAGAGAGGGCACAGATAAGGAGGAGAGGGGCACAGATAAGGAAGAGAGGGGGACAGATAAGGAAGAGAGGGGACAGATAAGGAAGAGAGGGGACAGATAAGGAAGAGAGGGCACAGATAAGGAAGAGAGGGGCACAGATAAGGAAGAGAGGGGCACAGTAAGGAGGAGAGGGGGACAGATAAGGAAGAGAGGGGCACAGATAAGGAAGAGAGGGGGCACAGATAAGGAAGAGAGGGGACAGATAAGGAAGAGAGGGGCACAGATAAGGAAGAGAAGGGGCACAGATAAGGAAGAGAGGGCACAGATAAGGAAGAGAGGGGCACAGATAAGGAAGAGAGGGGCACAGATAAGGAAGAGAGGGGACAGATAAGGAAGAGAGGGCACAGATAAGGAAGAGAGGGCACAGATAAGGAAGAGAGGGGACAGATAAGGAAGAGAGGGGACAGATAAGGAGGAGAGGGGCACAGATAAGGAAGAGAAGGGGCACAGATAAGGAAGAGAGGGCACAGATAAGGAAGAGAGGGGCACAGATAAGGAAGAGAGGGGCACAGATAAGGAAGAGAGGGGACAGATAAGGAAGAGAGGGCACAGATAAGGAAGAGAGGGCACAGATAAGGAAGAGAGGGCACAGATAAGGAGGAGAGGGGCACAGATAAGGAAGAGAGGGGGACAGATAAGGAAGAGAGGGGACAGATAAGGAAGAGAGGGGACAGATAAGGAAGAGAGGGCACAGATAAGGAAGAGAGGGGCACAGATAAGGAAGAGAGGGGCACAGTAAGGAGGAGAGGGGGACAGATAAGGAAGAGAGGGGGACAGATAAGGAAGAGAGGGGACAGATAAGGAAGAGAGGGGGACAGATAAGGAAGACAGGCAGGCAGACAGAACAGACAAAGACTGACAGACATAATGGAAGACAAACAAGCAGGCAGGACAGAAGGAGCACACAGACAAGCAAATAAACAGGAGGGCAGAAAATAAGTGAGGCAACTTGGAAAGACACTGGAAGAGAGACTGAGTCCTGCGATGCAAATCCACCATTCAACTTGTGTTGTACATGAGGGTGTCTGCCTGTTCTGTTATTCTTTCCTCTCGCAGCTGGTTATTAGCTATTGACTTGGACTTAAAACTTCTCTCTGTGTCTCCCTCCCTGTGTGTGTGTGTCCATCCATAGCTGGCTCCATGCTGGCACACTTGCACACGCTTCAGACTGAGAACAGACAGATGCAGTCTCGCATCATGGAGCTGGCCTCGCAGAGGGAGTTCTACTCCGCCATCAATACCAAGCTACGGCAGACACTCTCTGAGCACGACCTTGGTGAGTGGGTAGGCGTGGCATGCGAGCCTGCAATTCTGAGGGTGGAGAGGGGATGGAATGCCTTGTGTAGCCGTGGGGGCGTATCTATCTATAGGCACGTACGTCCACCACCCGCAAAAAATGTGAATGGGTCGCCCGCCATAAATAATGCCGGCTTTAGTGTAAATTAGGTATGGTTGTCATAGTGAAGAGATCAAAGAGAATGCCCGGTGATTTAAAGCTAAGCAGGACTGTGTTGCATTAATTAAGTGAGAACTGGCTGCATGGTTAATAGCTGATATCCCTTACCAGATAATAGAATAAGCCAGCCCGAAATTGTATTAACAACAAACCAAGATCTTTTTTTTTTAACCCCAACCCTTCCCTCAACTCCTCCCCTTTCCCCTCCTCCACATTGGCCCTCGCACCAAATAATAATAAAAGTTGCATGGGCAGGTGAGAGCTGGCTGCATGGGCAGGCTGCATGGGCAAGTGAGAGTGCATGGCTGACCGAAAAGGATGATGGATATAGTTACTAGCTTTTTTATTTTTCTTAGCTTGCCACTCAATGCCGCCTAGCAGTCATCACTAGTTATATATATATATAACTATATAGTACATATATATAATATTACATATATATATATATATATATATACACACATATATATATATATATATATATATACATATATACATGCTCACCACTCAATGCCTGGCAGTTATCAATGGCTTGATGACAGAACACACCTATTTGAGCCGATTAAATCACCATTTTCTACATGTACATGTGCATCACCATTCGATACATGTACATGTGATCACCATTTGCTACATGTACATGTGGGTCATTCTCTCTTGTTCAGGACGTCCTAATGGCGTTCAGTTAGTTGCTGATGGAGTGCAACGTCAACTGCTTCCCACCACAAACTCCACCCAGGAGCCCATGGAAGTGAATGACCTTCCGCACGTTCCTCCTCAAGATCACGCCCATCATCACCCAGGGAATCACCACAGAGAGCCGCACCCTCCAACCCCGCCTTCTCCTCGACTTTCAAACACGTTGCCGCCCGAGGACCAGGAGTCTCTGCTTCACGCTCATTTCTCTTCTTCGTCGGTTCCTCCGAGTGCCACGATAGGTTCAGGGACACACCCATCCAGGGGAGACCACTCCTTCAACCATGGCAATGAAGTGTCATCACAGCAACACCACGGCCATTCTCAACAGGAAGTGATGGGTGGGACAGGAAACCCTGCTCATGCATCCAACTTCCTGTCAACATTCACGCAGCTACCTCCTCAAGTGACGTCCCAAGGCCTACCATCAATGGGACACACCTCCTCCCCCATGGAGGCCACACCCAGTTTGTCTTCTTCGCATGTCCCCACCAGCCCCTTGGTTGATTACGCTAATCGTGTGCCCCAGGTACTCATGGGGGATGCATCTATTCATGAGGTCACTCAGGTCACACGCTCCATCCAGGCCCCCATTAGCAGCTTCACCCCTCTGCCCAGCGAGATGGGCGTGGCAGATCACACTGGAGGCGTGACCATGTAAACAAATATTTCCACCTTGGCTGCTGTTTGCAGAAAAACTAGATTACAAGCAAGCTTCACTAGATTACTGGATTAGTGTTATCTACTTAAAGACAGGAAGTTATTTTTCCACACAAGACTACACACTTACAAACATAATATTATATATATATATATATATATATATATATATTATATCAGTCCTATATTCTTCCATGAACACATACGTACATATATATATATAGTAATGTTTCTAGTTGTGTGCGCACCATGTGCACGAAAGACATGTGGATGTATGGGATGAGGGATGCACGTGCTATAAGAGGGATGCACAGTGCTACTAGTAGATAACCCTATGCATGCTATAAGAGGATGCACAGTGCTACTAGTATATAACCCTATGCATGCTATAAGAGGATGCACAGTGCTACTAGTATATACCCTATGCATGCTATAAGAGGATGCACAGTGCTACTAGTAGATAACCCTATGCGTGCTATAAGAGGATGCACAGTGCTACTAGTAGATAACCCTATGCATGCTATAAGAGGATGCACAGTGCTACTAGTAGATAACCCTATGCGTGCTATAAGAGGATGCACAGTGCTACTAGTAGATACCCTATGCATGCTATAAGAGGATGCACAGTGCTACTAGTAGATAACCCTATGCATGCTATAAGAGGATGCACAGTGCTACTAGTAGATACCCTATGCGTGCTATAAGAGGGATGCACAGTGCTACTAGTATATACCCTATGCATGCTATAAGAGGATGCACAGTGCTACTAGTAGATAACCCTATGCATGCTATAAGAGGGATGCACAGTGCTACTAGTAGATAACCCTATGCATGCTATAAGAGGATGCACAGTGCTACTAGTAGATAACCCTATGCATGCTATAAGAGGATGCACAGTGCTACTAGTAGATAACCCTATGCGTGCTATAAGAGGGATGCACAGTGCTACTAGTAGATAACCCTATGCATGCTATAAGAGGATGCACAGTGCTACTAGTAGATAACCCTATGCGTGCTATAAGAGGATGCACAGTGCTACTAGTAGATAACCCTATGCATGCTATAAGAGGATGCACAGTGCTACTAGTAGATAACCCTATGCATGCTATAAGAGGATGCACAGTGCTACTAGTAAATAACCCTATGCATGCTATAAGAGGATGCACAGTGCTACTAGTAGATAACCCTATGCATGCTATAAGAGGATGCACAGTGCTACTAGTAGATAACCCTATGCATGCTATAAGAGGATGCACAGTGCTACTAGTAGATACCCTATGCATGCTATAAGAAGATGCACAGTGCTACTAGTAGATAACCCTATGCATGCTATAAGAGGATGCACAGTGCTACTAGTAGATAACCCTATGCATGCTATAAGAAGATGCACAGTGCTACTAGTAAATAACCCTATGCATGCTATAAGAGGGATGCACAGTGCTACTAGTAGATAACCCTATGCACGTGCTATAAGAGGATTCACAGTGCTACTAGTATATACCCTATGCATGCTATAAGAGGATGCACAGTGCTACTAGTAGATAACCCTATGCATGCTATAAGAGGATGCACAGTGCTACTAGTAAATAACCCTATGCATGCTATAAGAGGATGCACAGTGCTACTAATAGATAACCCTATGCATGCTATAAGAGGATGCACAGTGCTACTAGTAAATAACCCTATGCGTGCTATAAGAAGATGCACAGTGCTACTAGTAGATAACCCTATGCGTGCTATAAGAGGATGCACAGTGCTACTAGTAGATAACCCTATGCATGCTATAAGAGGATGCACAGTGCTACTAGTAGATAACCCTATGCGTGCTATAAGAGGATGCACAGTGCTACTAGTAGATAACCCTATGCATGCTATAAGAGGATGCACAGTGCTACTAGTAGATAACCCTATGCATGCTATAAGAGGATGCACAGTGCTACTAGTAGATAACCCTATGCATGCTATAAGAGGATGCACAGTGCTACTAGTAAATAACCCTATGCGTGCTATAAGAAGATGCACAGTGCTACTAGTAGATAACCCTATGCGTGCTATAAGAAGATGCACAGTGCTACTAGTAGATACCCTATGCGTGCTATAAGAGGATGCACAGTGCTACTAGTAGATAACCCTATGCGTGCTATAAGAAGATGCACAGTGCTACTAGTAGATAACCCTATGCATGCTATAAGAGGATGCACAGTGCTACTAGTAAATAACCCTATGCATGCTATAAGAGGATGCACAGTGCTACTAATAGATAACCCTATGCATGCTATAAGAGGATGCACAGTGCTACTAGTAAATAACCCTATGCGTGCTATAAGAAGATGCACAGTGCTACTAGTAGATAACCCTATGCGTGCTATAAGAGGATGCACAGTGCTACTAGTAGATAACCCTATGCATGCTATAAGAGGATGCACAGTGCTACTAGTAGATAACCCTATGCGTGCTATAAGAGGATGCACAGTGCTACTAGTAGATAACCCTATGCATGCTATAAGAGGATGCACAGTGCTACTAGTAGATAACCCTATGCATGCTATAAGAGGATGCACAGTGCTACTAGTAGATAACCCTATGCATGCTATAAGAGGATGCACAGTGCTACTAGTAAATAACCCTATGCGTGCTATAAGAAGATGCACAGTGCTACTAGTAGATAACCCTATGCGTGCTATAAGAAGATGCACAGTGCTACTAGTAGATACCCTATGCGTGCTATAAGAGGATGCACAGTGCTACTAGTAGATAACCCTATGCGTGCTATAAGAAGATGCACAGTGCTACTAGTAGATAACCCTATGCGTGCTATAAGAGGATGCACAGTGCTACTAGTAGATAACCCTATGCATGCTATAAGAGGATGCACACTGCTACTAGTAGATACATTGAGGCGAGTTTTTAAACGAGTTAACTCTATTTTGCAGGCACGTGTGATGATATGGGCAGTTTCTGAATGATTGAGAAGAAGACTAACTAGGTAGCTTCTGTCATACAACTTGTCTGTGTTTGGTAAGGGGGTTCTTCCTTCGAATTTTTCAGAGTGTGCTCAGTAAATAATTGTTGTGGGTGTGTATGGTGTGGTTATGGGTTGGGTTTCAATACTGAGAACACGTGGGTCAAGTTTTAAATGCAAAGTTGAGTACACTGGCTTGTTAGGAATGGAATATTACTATACATCAAAAACATCTCGTCTCTTGACTTAACTACATGGGAGAGGTAAGGGACACATGTACATGGGAAAGGTAAGGGGCACACATGTACATGGGAGAGGTAAGGGGCACACATGTACATGGGAGAGGTAAGGGGCACACATGTACATGGGAGAGGTAAGGGGCACACGTACATGGGATAGGTAAGGGACACACATGTACATGGGAGAGGTAAGGGACACACATGTCCATGGGATAGATAAGGTGCACACATGTACATGGGAGAGGTAAGGGACACACATGTACATGGGAGAGGTAAAGGGCACACATGTACATGGGAGAGATAAGGGACACATGTACATGAGAGAGGTAAGGGACACATGTACATGGGAGAGGTAAGGGACACATGCACATGTGAGAGATAAGGGACACATGTACATGTGAGAGATAAGGGACACATGTACATGTGAGAGATAAAGGGCACACATGTACACGGGGGAGGTAAGGGGCACACATGTACATGGGAGAGATAAGGGGCACACATGTACATGGGAGAGGTAAGGGACACATGTACATGGGAGAGGTAAGGGGCACACATGTACATGGGATAGATAAGGGACACACATGTACATGGGAGAGGTAAGGGGCACACATGTACATGGGATAGATAAGGGACACACATGTACATGGGAGAGGTAAGGGGCACACATGTACATGGGAGAGATAAGGGGCACACATGTACATGGGATAGGTAAGGGACACGTACATGGGAGAGGTAAGGGGCACACATGTACATGGTAGTTGTAAGGGGCACACATGTACATGGTAGTTGTAAGGGGCACACATGTACATGGGATAGGTAAGGGACACACGTACATGGGGCATATGTACATGGGAGAGATAGGGGAGCACACATGTGAGAGATAAGGGAGCACATGGGAGAGATAAGGGAGCACACATGTGAGAGATAAGGGAGCACATGTGAGAGATAAGGGAACACATGTGAGAGATGAGGGAGCACACATGTGAGAGAAGGCAGCACACATGTGAGAGATGAGGGAGCACACATGTGAGAGATAAGGGAGCACACATGTGAGAGATAAGGGAGCACACATGTGAGAGATAAAGGGGCACACATGTGAGAGATGAGGGAGCACACATGTGTGAGATAAGGGAACACATGTGAGAGATAAGGGAACACATGTGAGAGATAAGGGAGCACACATGTGAGAGATATGGGAGCACACATGTGAGAGATAAGGGAACACACATGAGAGATAAGGGAGCACACATGTGAGAGATAAGGGAGCACACGTGAGAGATAAGGGAGCACACATGTGAGAGATAAGGGAGCACATGTGAGAGATAAGGGAACACACATGAGAGATAAGGGAGCACACATGTGAGAGATAAGGGAGCACACGTGAGAGATAAGGGAGCACACATGTGAGAGATAAGGGAGCACACATGTGAGAGATAAGGGAGCACATGTGAGAGATAAGGGAGCACATGTGAGAGATATGGGAGCACACATGTGAAAGATATGGGAGCACACGTGAGAGATAAGGGAGCACACATGTGAGAGATAAGGGAGCACACATGTGAGAGAAGGGAGCACACGTGAGATAAGGGAGCACACATGTGAGAGGTAAGGGAGCACACGTGAGAGATAAGGGAGCACACATGTGAGAGATAAGGGATCACACATGTGAGAGATAAGGGAGCACATGTGAGAGATAAGGGAGCGCACATGTGAGAGATAAGGGAGCACACATGTGAGAGATATGGGAGCACACATGTGAGAGATAAGGGAGCACACATGTGAGAGATATGGGAGCACACATTTGAGAGATATGGGAGCACACATGTGAGAGATATGGGAGCACACATGTGAGAGATAAGGGAGCACACATGTGAGAGATATGGGAGCACACATGTGAGATATGGGAGCACACATGTGAGAGATAAGGGACACACATGTGAGAGATAAGGGAGCACACATGTGAGAGATAAGGGAGCACATGTGAGAGATAAGGGAGCACACATGTGAGAGATAAGGCAGCACATGTGAGAGATAAGGGAGCACACATGTGTGAGATAAGGGAGTATGTGAGAGATAAGGGACACACATGTGAGATAAGGGAGCACACATGTGAGAGATAAGGGAGCACACATGTGAGAGATAAGGGAGCACACATGTGAGAGATAAGGGAACACATGTGAGAGATAAGGGAGCACACATGTGAGAGATAAGGGAGCACACATGTGAGAGATAAGGGACACATGTGAGAGATAAGGGAGCACACATGTGAGAGATAAGGGAACACATGTGAGAGATAAGGGAGCACACATGTGAGAGATAAGGGAGCACACATGTATAAAGGAGCACACATGTGAGAGAGAATGGAGCACATGTGTATATATGAGGGAAGGGAGCCATTGGTGGCAGTGCACGTGCTACTAGTCTAACATCAAATATACCACATTGTGCAATATTTCGTGGATCTCATGATTACAATGTCGTCCACAAGTGTCCAACAAGACACGCGCAGTCACGGCTTACACCAACACAATCAAGTTCCCCTCCCCTGAGAATCCTTCTGTCCGCCAATATTTAAATCTTTACCTCGACACAATCATCCACTCATCCCTCTCGTTCTTGGCCCCTCCTCCCCCCAATGCTTTAGAATGTGTCGTATAAATATAATATGATGAATGCATGGCACCAATGGGAGGATTAACTGAAAGTGAAAACTGACCTGAGAGAGTGTTTACAAGTGCATACTGTGTGCATGTATATATATATATTATATATACATATATATATATATATATATATATATATTAGATATCCACCTCTCTTCCACCCTGTAATAATAATAATAATAAAAATAGTAATAAAATAATAATAATTTAGTTGAAATCAAAAGTTTAGTTGAAGGAAGTTGTGACTGATTTGATTGCAAGTCCAGTGTTCTAATAAGAGCACATCCGGTCATGTGAAGTCCACAGGTCAGAAAGCTTTCTTTAGCTTCAGCTCTTCGTAGAGATGGACACATCGATACATGCACTCCTCCTGGGAAGGGGACAAAACAATTCTGTGTTTATTGTTTATACTAGTAAGGTAGTGTACATGTGTGTAGTTTAGTAAGGTAGTGTACATGTGTGTAGTTTAGTAAGGTAGTGTACATGTGTGTAGTTTAGTAAGGTAGTGTACATGTGTGTAGTTTAGTAAGGCAGTGTACATGTGTGTAGTTTAGTAAGGTAGTGTACATGTGTGTAGTTTAGTAAGGTAGTGTACATGTGTGTAGTTTAGTAAGGTAGTGTACATGTGTGTAGTTTAGTAAGGTAGTGTACATGTGTGTAGTTTAGTAAGGCAGTGTACATGTGTGTAGTTTAGTAAGGTAGTGTACATGTGTGTAGTTTAGTAAGGTAGTCTACATGTGTGTAGTTTAGTAAGGTAGTGTACATGTGTGTAGTTTAGTAAGGTAGTGTACATGTGTGTAGTTTAGTAAGGTAGTGTACATGTGTGTAGTTTAGTAAGGTAGTGTACATGTGTGTAGTTTAGTAAGGCAGTGTACATGCGTGTAGTTTAGTAAGGTAGTGTACATGTGTGTAGTTTAGTAAGGTAGTGTACATGTGTGTAGTTTAGTAAGGAAGTCTACATGTGTGTAGTTTAGTAAGGTAGTGTACATGTGTGTAGTTTAGTAAGGTAGTGTACATGTGTGTAGTTTAGTAAGGTAGTGTACATGTGTGTAGTTTAGTAAGGTAGTGTACATGTGTGTAGTTTAGTAAGGTAGTGTACATGTGTGTAGTTTAGTAAGGTAGTGTACATGTGTGTAGTTTAGTAAGGTAGTGTACATGTGTGTAGTTTAGTAAGGTAGTGTACATGTGTGTAGTTTAGTAAGGTAATGTACATGTGTGTAGTTTAGTAAGGTAGTGTACATGTGTGTAGTTTAGTAAGGTAATGTACATGTGTGTAGTTTAGTAAGGTAGTGTACATGTGTGTAGTTTAGTAAGGAAGTCTACATGTGTGTAGTTTAGTAAGGTAGTGTACATGTGTGTAGTTTAGTAAGGTAGTGTACATGTGTGTAGTTTAGTAAGGTAGTGTACATGTGTGTAGTTTAGTAAGGTAGTGTACATGTGTGTAGTTTAGTAAGGTAGTGTACATGTGTGTAGTTTAGTAAGGTAGTGTACATGTGTGTAGTTTAGTAAGGTAGTGTACATGTGTGTAGTTTAGTAAGGTAGTGTACATGTGTGTAGTTTAGTAAGGTAATGTACATGTGTGTAGTTTAGTAAGGTAGTGTACATGTGTGTAGTTTAGTAAGGTAGTGTACATGTGTGTACTTTAGTAAGGTAGTCTCTTTAAGCACTTCACCCTGCGATATTCCACTATCATCTGAAGAGGGTCAAAGAATGCTAGCAGAAATGTTTAGTTCTTAAACTTTAAACTGATAAAAAGAGGAAGTCAACTCTCTCTATATACAATGGTCTCTCTATTCAGAGCCCCACCTTCAAATCCACACAAAAATAGTCATTCAAAGGAGGTACTGTCACTAGAGATGGGTGTGGCTATGGGAGGAGTATTACTGAACATCGACATGAATAATTCATGTGTTTATAGCAAGACTTCGAGTGCATAATAATCATGACCTTCCTCTTAAAATACTCTTCCAAAATTATGTTCTTTTCCTGATAGTCATGCAAGCAAAATTTTAATCTAAGGGAGTAGTAAGCTGTTGTAGAGGATATTGCGGAGAGGGAGGAGGGAGGGAGGGTGGGTACTGGAGGGAGGAGGGAAGATGTGTACTGGAGGGAGGAGGGAGGGTGTGTACTGGAGGGGAGGGAAGGTGTGTACTGGAGGGAGGAGGGAAGGGTGTGTACTGGAGGGAGGAGGGAGGGTGTGTACTGGAGGGAGAAGGGAGGGTGTGTACTGGAGGGAGGAGGGAGGGGTGTGTACTGGAGGGAGGAGGGAGGGTGGGTACTGGAGGGAGGAGGGAGGGTGTGTACTGGAGGGAGAGGGAGGGTGTGTACTGGAGGGAGGAGGGAAGGTGTGTACTGGAGGGGGAGGGAAGGGTGTGTACTGGAAGTGGTCTGTCTCTAGAGGTAAGTTTGTATGGTAAGTGTAGCAGTGCACTCTAATCTTGGTCTTATACTGGTGGGTGGACTAGGAGGGCTATAGCCTTCAAGAACAGGCAGTTGGAAGTAATTGAGTTTGTGCTGATAAAATATCTCTAAGTAGTACAACCAACTGCATGGAAGTGAGACAGAGTCCATGCTTTGGCAAGAGTCAAGGGGAAGGTTAGTCTGAGTGAGACAGGGTCCATGTTTAGGCAAGAGTCAAGGGGAAGGTTAGTCTGAGTAAGACAGGGTCCATGTTTTGGCAAGAGTCAAGGGGAAGGTTAGTCTGAGTGAGACAGGGTCCATGTTTTGGCAAGAGTCAAGGGGAAGGTTAGTCTGAGTGAGACAGGGTCCATGTTTAGGCAAGAGTCAAGGGGAAGGTTAGTCTGAGTAAGACAGGGTCCATGTTTTGGCAAGAGTCAAGGGGAAGGTTAGTCTGAGTGAGACAGGGTCCATGTTTTGGCAAGAGTCAAGGGGAAGGTTAGTCTGAGTGAGACAGGGTCCATGTTTTGGCAAGAGTCAAGGGGAAGGTTAGTCTGAGTGAGACAGGGTCCATGTTTTGCTAGAGTCAAGGGGAAGGTTAGTCTGAGTGAGACAGGCTTTGGCAAGAGTCAAGGGGAAGGTTAGTCTGAGTGAGACAGGGTCCATGTTTTGGCAAGAGTCAAGGGGAAGGTTAGTCTGAGTGAGACAGGGTCCATGTTTTGGCAAGAGTTAAAAGGGGAAGGTTAGTTATTATTAATTATTATTATTATTATTATTATTATTATTATTATTATTATTATTATTATTATTATTATTATTATTATTATTATTATTATTATTATTATTATTATTATTATTATTATTATTATTATTATTATTATTAGTTGTAGTAGTAGTAGTAGTTGTTGTTGTTGCTGCTGCTGCTGTTGTTGTTGCTGTTGTTGTTATTATTATTATTTTATTTTATTTATATTTATTATTTTATTATTATTCTATTATTAATTATTATTATTATGTGGTTTCTACCCATGTGTGTGTGGTGGCACTTCAGCATAGATCTTGTAGAAGCTGGTGACTGTCAGAGCTTGCCACATGTTGTAAGGACGTGTTGTATATAACTGCAACAGGAGAAGACACACCTGACCAGAGCAAGGCTGCTCATGTTCAGACAACTATGCTATAAATTTGGAGATTAATGATCGCAATGGGACACCTTTCCCAAAAAATCTTTCGATGCTTCGTGTCCCCTGCTCCAATGTTTGAGATTCTGTGCAAGGTGCTAGGAAACCCACGCAGGAGGTAACCAGCTCATGAGAAAGGAACTTATTGAGCTGGCTGGTGATGGAAGCCGAGCTCTAGTCTTTCCTCAGACGGGCGGCTGTTCCGGCCGACTGGTTCTAACGTGCACATGCCGAGGATGGGGCTGGCATTGTTGCGCGCGAAGAGAAACCTAAACAATGGCCTCCGAAAAACTCGTTGCCATAGTTACCACAGTCCATGTATTACACACATCTACAATCTACGCAGAGTCCAAAGCCACTCGGATACATGTGGGTGTGGCCTTTGCTTTAGCTGTGCAGGGTGTGTGGCTCAATTATGTGGGTGTGGCTATTTAATTGGGACGATCATGATGCGGTCTGACTTTTGTTGTGATGAATTCACATCGAAACAAATGAAAATCCCCCACTCCCCCCCCCCCCCCAATGAAGAAATATTAGGCATCCCTGGTGGCTAGCATTCCATACCTCAGACTTTCCTGGCACTGCCATGGCTATCTTGACCCATCTGCCTTCAGAGAACTTGGGGTACTGATTCAGAGACCATTCCAGTAGACGCTGCTGGGTCTGTGTCCACGCTTCATTCCCGTCTGGAACAGAACCATTTCGCACCTCTGTGTCGACTGCAGTGGACTTGTTAGCACCTATGCTCGTGTGCGAGGAAACCTCTTCCTTGGCCACTCGTCCATTCACAAGCAGTCGCTTCTGCTCTGGCGGAGATGTCTTCCTCTTGACGGTCTTGGAAGACTTATCCTGACCTGACCCGGACACCTTCCAGTCATTTTGTTTGGAGATGTTGGAAGTAGATGTTCCCTCGGCAAGAACCTCTGTGCCAACAGTGAGAACATCTCTACCTCTTCCTTTGTTGCTACCAGAGTCTTCCGCCTTCCCTTCCTCCTTCCTTCCTCCATCTCTCCCTATTTGCTTCACTCCTCCTTCTCTATCTCTCCCCTTAGCTCCACCTCCATCTCCACCCCTTGCACTTCCACCCTTACCAACTGCACTTTCTCCACCGCTACCTCTTGTTCTTCCCCCATCTCCACCTCTTGCAGCTTCACACTTACCACTTACCACCTGCACCTCCGCTTTACACTCTCCCCCCACCCTCTTCTCCTCCACACCCCCACCACGCCCCTTCTTCAACTCTTCAACACCTTTCACTTCAGTAGGCACCGGTTCAGACACTTGATCAAACTCCCCATCACTGCTTTCCACCTCCCCCACACCGCCACCTCTTCCTTTCCGTCTGCGGGGGGAAGCCTTGACGACGATGTGCTTCTTGCTGTTTTCATACCCCTTGCCAGCTATGCCGTTCACTTTGGGGGAGTCAGAGGAGACATCTTTACCGAGCTTCTTGCGGACGAGACCACAGAGGGCGACAAGGAGAAGGAAGAGGTGTCGTAGAAGCATGAAAGGAAGGAGGTCTCTAAACCTTGGCTTGCTTGCTGCAGAAGACAATGTGTACATATATATAGACATGTGTATGTATACATGTGTATGTACATATATACACATGGGTGTATACATGTGTGTGCATATATACACATGTGTGAGTATGCGTGTACATGTATATACAATGTTTGCATATATACACGTGTACATATATAAACATGTGTATTGTGTACATGTTTACATATATACACATGTGTATTGTGTACATGTGTACATGTGTACATATATACACATGTGTATGTGTGTACATATATATATACACACATTGTGTGTATACAATGTGTGCATATATACACATGTGCGTATACTTGTGTATGTGCATATAATCACAGGTGTGTACACGTGTGCATATACATGTGTGTGCATATATACACATGTGTGTGTAAGAGGGTGAACTTGCAGTTGCAACTTCTGTATTGGATTCCCAAACATTTCAAACATTAATGTCAGACACCAAATGCAAAATCAATAATGAGGCATGGGAGGTCGTCCGAGTGCTGAGCCCCATTCCCATCATTTTCTCCTTCAGAGGACCTCTGCTGCTGTCCAGCGTGGGAACACTGCAAGCTGTGCTGGGTCCTAGTCATCCAGCGTGGGAACACTGCAGCTGTGCTGGGTTCAAGTTGACCCAGCAGAGTAGACTACTCCATTTTATCATATGATTTATTTGTTTGTCTATTTCTGTGTTTATTTACTGTTTTTGTATGTTAACACTTTTTTTTTAAACAAAACCTCACACAGAGTAACTCAAACTCAACTTTGGCAGCTTCTAATTGTATTTGGTCATATGTATCTCCAAAATACTTCCAGTGCACCTTTGAACCCGTTGCTATGGTATCAACTAGCAGAACAGAAACTTCACTGCCACCTATTAGTCTTTGCTGCCACCTATTAGTCTTCACTGCCACCATTAGTCTTCACTGCCACCCATTAGTCTTCACTGCCACCCATTAGTCTTCACTGCCACCATTAGTCTTCACTGCCACCATTAGTCTTCACTGCCACCCATTAGTCTTTACTGCCACCCATTAGTCTTCACTGCCACCCATTAGTCTTCACTGCCACCCATTAGTCTTCACTGCCACCCATTAGTATTCACTGCCACCCATTAGTCTTCACTGCCACCATTAGTCTTCACTGCCACCCATTAGTCTTCGAGGTCGCCCATTAGTCTTCACTGTCACCCATTGCCACCCATTAGTCTTCACTGCCACCCATTAGTCTACACTGCCACCATTAGTCTTCACTGCCACCCATTAGTCTTCACTGCCACCCATTAGTCTTCACTGCCACCATTAGTCTTCACTGCCACCATTAGTCTTCACTGCCACCCATTAGTCTTCACTGCCACCATTAGTCTTCACTGCCACCCATTAGTCTTCACTGCCACCCATTAGTCTTCACTGCCACCATTAGTCTTCACTGCCACCATTAGTCTTCACTGCCACCATTAGTCTTCACTGCCTCTTCACTGCCACCCATTAGTCTTCACTGCCACCCATTAGTCTTCACTGCCACCCATTAGTCTTCACTGCCACCATTAGTCTTCACTGGCACCATTAGTCTTCACTGCCACCATTAGTCTTCACTGCACCATTAGTCTTCACTGGCACCATTAGTCTTCACTGCCACCTATTAGTCTTCACTGCCACCCATTAGTCTTCACTGCCACCCATTAGTCTTCACTGCCACCCAATAGTCTTCACTGTCACCCATTAGTCTACACTGCCACCCATTAGTCTTCACTGCTACCATTAGTCTTCACTGCCACCATTAGTCTTCACTGTCACCCATTGCCACCCATTAGTCTTCACTGCCACCCATTAGTCTTCACTGCTACCATTAGTCTTCACTGCCACCATTAGTCTTCACTGTCACCCATTGCCACCCATTAGTCTTCACTGCCACCATTAGTCTTCACTGCCACCATTAGTCTTCACTGCCACCCATTATTCTTCACTGCCACCCATTAGTCTTCACTGCCACCATTAGTCTTCACTGCCACCATTAGTCTTCACTGCCACCCATTAGTCTTCACTGCCACCATTAGTCTTCACTGCCACCCATTAGTCTTCACTGCCACCCATTAGTCTTCACTGCCACCATTAGTCTTCACTGCCACCATTAGTCTTCACTGCCACCATTAGTCTTCACTGCCTCTTCACTGCCACCCATTAGTCTTCACTGCCACCCATTAGTCTTCACTGCCACCCATTAGTCTTCACTGCCACCCATTAGTCTTCACTGCCACCATTAGTCTTCACTGGCACCATTAGTCTTCACTGCCACCATTAGTCTTCACTGCACCATTAGTCTTCACTGGCACCATTAGTCTTCACTGCCACCTATTAGTCTTCACTGCCACCCATTAGTCTTCACTGCCACCCATTAGTCTTCACTGCCACCCAATAGTCTTCACTGTCACCCATTAGTCTTCACTGTCACCCATTAGTCTTCACTGCCACCCATTAGTCTTCACTGTCACCCATTAGTCTTCACTGCCACCCATTGGTCTTCACTGCCACCCATTAGTCTTCACTGCCACCATTAGTCTTCACTGCCACCATTAGTCTTCACTGCCACCATTAGTCTTCACTGCCACCATTAGTCTTCACTGCCACCATTAGTCTTCACTGCCACCTATTAGTCTTCACTGCCACCCATTAGTCTTCATTGCCACCCATTAGTCTTCACTGCCACCCATTAGTCTTCACTGCCACCCATTAGTCTTCACTGCCACCCATTAGTCTTCACTGCCACATTAGTCTTCACTGCCACCCATTAGTCTTCACTGCCACCATTAGTCTTCACTGCCACCATTAGTCTTCACTGCTACCATTAGTCTTCACTGCCACCATTAGTCTTCACTGCCACCCATTAGTCTTCACTGTCACCCATTATTCTTCACTGCCACCCATTGGTCTTCACTGCCACCCATTAGTCTTCACTGCCACCATTAGTCTTCACTGCCACCATTAGTCTTCACTGCCACCCATTAGTCTTCACTGCCACCATTAGTCTTCACTGCCACCATTAGTCTTCACTGCCACCATTAGTCTTCACTGCCACCATTAGTCTTCACTGCCACCCATTAGTCTTCACTGCCACCCATTAGTCTTCACTGCCACATTAGTCTTCACTGCCACCCATTAGTCTTCACTGCCACCATTAGTCTTCACTGCCACCATTAGTCTTCACTGCTACCATTAGTCTTCACTGCCACCATTAGTCTTCACTGCCACCCATTAGTCTTCACTGTCACCCATTATTCTTCACTGCCACCCATTAGTCTTCACTGCCACCCATTAGTCTTCACTGCCACCATTAGTCTTCACTGCCACCATTAGTCTTCACTGCCACCATTAGTCTTCACTGCCACCCATTAGTCTTCACTGCCACCCATTAGTCTACACTGCCACCCATTAGTCTTCACTGCCACCCATTAGTCTTCACTGCCACCATTAGTCTTCACTGCCACCCATTAGTCTTCACTGCCACCCATTAGTCTTCACTGCCACCATTAGTCTTCACTGCCACCATTAGTCTTCACTGCCACCCATTAGTCTTCACTGCCACCCATTAGTCTTCACTGCCACCATTAGTCTTCACTGGCACCATTAGTCTTCACTGCCACCATTAGTCTTCACTGCCACCATTAGTCTTCACTGCCACCATTAGTCTTCACTGCCACCATTAGTCTTCACTGCCACCATTAGTCTTCACTGCCACCCATTAGTCATCACTGCCACCCATTAATTAGTCTTCACTGCCACCCATTAATTAGTCTTCACTGCCACCCATTAGTCTTCACTGGCACCAATAAATCTTCACTGCCACCCATTAGTCTTAACCAGCACATAAGTGACAAGAAGTGACTTGAGCGTCAGACACACTTGTAGTTGGAATCTCCGTGACAACATTCTCCAGATTCTGCTCTGCAATAGCTTATTAAGCCACCGTCCCTTCTAGTTAGCCTTACTCATGACCCAGCAAGCTGCACCTACAAGAAAATAATTACGTCTGTGCACGGATACTGCTTGCTAAAAGAGCTATCTGTCTTGTGTACTTGGTTGAAATGGTTGCGAGAAATCAAGTGACCTCTATCATCTGACCTTGCCAATTATACCACTGTATGTTGGGATCACAGGGTTCCCTGCTTGGCAGTCCCTAGACCTGCAGCACTCTATGTTGGGATCACAGGGTTCCCTGCTTGGCTCTCCCTAGACCTGCAGCACTCTATGTTGGGATCACAGGGTTCCCTGCTTGGCTCTCCCTAGACCTGTAGCACTCTATGTTGGGATCACAGGGTTCCCTGCTTGGCAGTCCCTAGACCTGCATCACTCTATGTTGGGATCACAGGGTTCCCTGCTTGGCAGTCCCTAGACCTGCAGCACTCTATGTTGGGATCACAGGGTTCCCTGCTTGGCTCTCCCTAGACCTGCAGCACTCTATGTTGGGATCACAGGGTTCCCTGCTTGGCTCTCCCTAGACCTGCAGCACTCTATGTTGGGATCACAGGGTTCCCTGCTTGGCTCTCCCTAGACCTGTAGCACTCTATGTTGGGATCACAGGGTTCCCTGCTTGGCAGTCCCTAGACCTGCATCACTCTATGTTGGGATCACAGGGTTCCCTGCTTGGCAGTCCCTAGACCTGCATCACTCTATGTTGGGATCACAGGGTTCCCTGCTTGGCAGTCCCTAGACCTGCAGCACTCTATGTTGGGATCACAGGGTTCCCTGCTTGGCAGTCCCTAGACCTGCAGCACTCTATGTTGGGATCACAGGGTTCCCTGCTTGGCTCTCCCTAGACCTGTAGCACTCTATGTTGGGATCACAGGGTTCCCTGCTTGGCAGTCCCTAGACCTGCATCACTCTATGTTGGGATCACAGGGTTCCCTGCTTGGCAGTCCCTAGACCTGCATCACTCTATGTTGGGATCACAGGGTTCCCTGCTTGGCAGTCCCTAGACCTGCAGCACTCTATGTTGGAATCACAGGGTTCCCTGCTTGGCAGTCCCTAGACCTGCAGCACTCTATGTTAGGATCACAGGGTTCCCTGCTTGGCAGTCCCTAGACCTGCAGCACTCTATGTTGGGATCACAGGGTTCCCTGCTTGGCAGTCCCTAGACTTGCAGCATGTATTGTTACTTGATTGCCATAAGCCTCCCTGTCTGCACTGACAGAGAACTGACTCACTCTGTGATGATGACCTCTCAAAAGCAACAGGGCAATTACAAACTTTGTGCTAATGGGATGAATTTGTGGGTTTATTACTTTATGACTATCATTACAGCACTTCCTGTATTATACTAGACACTTCCCGTAGTGCTTCCTAGTACACTAAACACATACAATGTCTCTTTATTCCCGTTGCCTTAGTAATTGATGCCGTATAAATCCCTTAACAAGCAGAGTCTGGCTTCAGCAGAGTTCAACACCCTCATAATAGTCTCTCTGTCACCGATGAGCTCTCTATGTCCTCTCCATGTCAGTGCTTGTGCTTGTAGGTCATCTGCCACTGTTTAACTGGGACTCATAGCTGCAATTATTTCAGTCTTCTAGTCTTCCTGTGGTTATCATCGCAAGGGCTGTTATATTATACGATGAGGGTGCACAACAAAAATACTCAATGAGCTTTGTCTTCGATGGTCTCTTCATGACCGTCACTGCTATTCCTGGAGCTCTTCTGCTGAGAGAGGCTGCCACAGGCACCAATGCCTGCCAGGAACCACTCTCTGAATTCCTTCTCCCTTGAGAAAGGAGGCACTCCAGAGGATGCATTTCTTTGTTGAAGTTTTGGCGGCCCTGGATGTGTTAGCTTACCTCAATTGGTTGCTATGGCAACCTGTAGCTCCTAGTATTTGTGTTTTCATTGGCGGGTGAAGCGAGCCCACAGTAGGGGGGAAAGGTTGGCGTTGCCTCACATGGCAATGTATGTATCTATGTATGTATGCATGTATGTATCTATGTATGTATGTATCTATGTATGTATGTATGTATGCTGTATGTATGAATGTGTGTATGCTGTATGTAGGTATGTGTGTTGGTATGTATGTATGTATGTATATATGCTGTATGTATGTGCGTTGTATGCTGTATGTATGTGTGTGTGTGTGTATTATGCTGTATGTATGTATGCATTACGTATGTATGTACGTATGTGTGTATGTATGTGTGTATGTATTCACTGTATGTCCACCCGTAAGAAGTATGAACGGGTCATCTGCCTTAAACAACACATGGTTTACGTAAATCAGGAATGGTCGTCATCGTGAAGAAAAGATGAAGAGAGCAAATGCCTGGCCTGGGGCCGGGAGATTCTAAGCTAGCCTGGCCTGAGGCCCGGAGATTCTAAGCTAGTCTGGCCAGATTCTAAGCTAGCCTGGCCTGGGGCTAAGCTAGCCTGGACTGGGGCCCGGAGATTCTAAGCTAGTCTGGTCTGGGGCCGGGAGATTCTAAGCTAGCCTAGCCTGGGGCTAAGCTAGCCTGGACTGGGGCCCGGAGATTCTAAGCTAGTCTGGCCTGGGGCCCGGAGATTCTAATCTAGTCTGGCCTGGGGCCCGGAGATTCTAAGCTAGTCTGGTCTGGGGCCCGGAGATTCTAATCTAGTCTGGCCTGGGGCCCAGAGATTCTAAGCTAGTCTGGCCTGGGGCCCGGAGATTCTAATCTAGTCTGGCCTGGGGCCCGGAGATTCTAATCTAGTCTGGTCTGGGGCCCGGAGATTCTAAGCTAGTCTGGCCTGAGGCCCAGAGATTCTAAGCTAGCCTGGCCTGGGGCTAAGCTAGCCTGGACTGGGGCCCGGAGATTCTAAGCTAGTCTGGTCTGGGGCCGGGAGATTCTAAGCTAGCCTGGCCTGGGGCTAAGCTAGCCTGGACTGGGGCCCGGAGATTCTAAGCTAGTCTGGTCTGGGGCCCGGAGATTCTAATCTAGTCTGGTCTGGGGCCCGGAGATTCTAATCTAGTCTGGCCTGGGGCCCCAGAGATTCTAAGCTAGTCTGGCCTGGGGCCCGGAGATTCTAATCTAGTCTGGCCTGGGGCCCGGAGATTCTAATCTAGTCTGGCCTGGGGCCCCAGAGATTCTAAGCTAGTCTGGCCTGGGGCCCGGAGATTCTAATCTAGTCTGGCCTGGGGCCCGGAGATTCTAATCTAGTCTGGTCTGGGGCCCGGAGATTCTAAGCTAGTCTGGCCTGGGGCCCGGAGATTCTAAGCTAGTCTGGTCTGGGGCCCGGAGATTCTAATCTAGTCTGGCCTGGGGCCTAGAGATTCTAAGCTAGTCTGGCCTGGGGCCCGGAGATTCTAATCTAGTCTGGCCTGGGGCCCGGAGATTCTAATCTAGTCTGGTCTGGGGCCCGGAGATTCTAAGCTAGTCTGGCCTGGGGCCGGGAGATTCTAAGCTAGTCTGGCCTGGGGCCCGGAGATTCTAATCTAGTCTGGCCTGGGGCCCGGAGATTCTAATCTAGTCTGGCCTGGGGCCCGGAGATTCTAAGCTAGTCTGGCCTGGGGCCCGGAGATTCTAATCTAGTCTGGCCAGGGCCCAGAGATTCTAAGCTAGTCTGGCCTGGGGCCCGGAGATTCTAATCTAGTCTGGCCTGGGGCCCGGAGATTCTAAGCTAGTCTGGCCTGGGGCCCGGAGATTCTAATCTAGTCTGGCCTGGGGCCCAGAGATTCTAAGCTAGTCTGGTCTGGGGCCCGGAGATTCTAATCTAGTCTGGCCTGGGGCCCAGAGATTCTAAGCTACTCTGGCCTGGGGCCCAGAGATTCTAAGCTAGTAAGTGAGAACAGGCTGCATGGTTTAACAGCGAATAGAATCCCTTACCAGATAGCAAAACAAGCCAGCCTGAAATAGGAGGACAAAAAACAAACCAAGACCCCCGCACTCCAAAATCACCCCCCTGCCCCACCACAATAGGTCGGCATACCCAAAAGTGTTTTTAAAGCAAATAAATTAATAAAAATACCACCTGGCAGTGAGAGTCGGGGGGGGGGGGGGGGGGGGGGCTGCATGGCTGACAGGAAGGCTACTGGTATAGGTGAGGATGGGCTGCATGGCTGACAGGAAGGCTACTGGTATAGGTGAGGATGCTGTCATGAAAAGGATGATGGATCTGGTTTATAAACATGCTCTAGCTCTTTCTCTCACCTGACCCCTCAATGTCTAGCACATTATTAGATTTTACAGTTGGGTGGGCGGGCTCTATTAGAGGATATATTACACAACTGGTAGATGATTGAGAGAAGAACTCAAGTACAGAACTGACCTTTGACCTCTGCCGTTCTCATCTCGAGCTCGGACTCCAGTCTCTGGTGAGCTACTTGTGCTTTTAGTTGCTTCATCTTTCTTTGTTCCTTCTTCAGTTTCCTGCTCACCAAGTCTTGCTACACATTACACACACACACACACACACATATACTAAATACTAGCAGATTAACCCGCCCAGTTGCCGGGTAAAGGACAAAATATCCAGCAGAGGAACTAAAAATGAGAATGAGGGACATTAAAAACCGAGGCCTTCATGTTAGTCCCTAACATTGGAAAGTATGACGTTCAAAACCTAGGCCCTAATGTTGGATCCTAAGTATGACATTCAAAACCTAGGCCCTAATGTTGGATCCAAAGTATGACATTCAAAACCTAGGCCCTAATGTTGGCCAAAGTATGAGATTCAAAACCTAGGCCCTAATGTTGGATCCAAAGTATGACATTCAAAACCTATGCTGTAATGTTGGATCATCATATTTTTCTCAAAGTAATAATCAAAGAATCTACCATCAGGCAGCTCACTGTACACCAGTAAAGGGTTGTTTATGCGAGTGATAAGTTGCGATGAGAAATCACCACGACAAATCCTCCTTAAGCGCTCATTGATTGGCTGTATTGTTGAGTAAATCTGAGCTGCATTCTGGTTTGGGATTTCTGCATGCCCATCCAAATTCTAAACTGTCCTCTCCAAGCACTCGAGAGAAATGGCCGAGGACACCCAAACAAACCTTCACTCTCCCCCGACAGAAAGGCATAATTTTGTTATGGAAAAATCATGTGATAGTTTCGATGGTCAAGCCAGGATATATCAGGATATGAACTTTTTCAGGATACAAACTTTTTCAGGATATAAAATGTTCTGCCCTGATGGCTGAGCCGTAGCTATAGAAACAATTATTAATATTAAGTGCATGCACTGAACTAGGACCTCAAGTAGATGCATGATGCAACACTGAATGTGCATGCAAGTGTGTATTCCGCAGACATCTATGCTGTAGTCCCAATGATCGGCTGTTCCTCGCTCCCTCGCTAGCTGACTCGCATTTGCGCATGTGCAGTAGTCTAAGTGCTTAGCCAGCGTAACCATAATGATGCCCAGGCTGACACTTGATAGTCATTTTTGAGGATGTGATATTTTCCAGTGCAAAAGTTGCCACAAATTATCACTTTTCTATTACATGATATCACCATGGAAACATACATGTTCACTTATACGCACATGCTCGCTTATAAGCACATGCTCTCTTATAAGCACATGCTCTCTTATAAGCAAATGCTCTCTTATAAGCTCACACTGGTCAACTCTGGTTTATAAGCTATAAGCACGTGCTCTCTTATAAGCTCACACTGGTCAACTCTGGTTTATAAGCTATAAGCACGTGCTCTCTTATAAGCTCACACGGGTCAACTCTGGTTTATAAGCTATAAGCACGTGCTCTCTTATAAGCTCACACGGGTCAACTCTGGTTTATAAGCTATAAGCACATGCTCTCTTATAAGCTCACACTGGTCAACTCTGGTTTATAAGCTATAAGCACGTGCTCTCTTATAAGCTCACACTGGTCAACTCTGGTTTATAAGCTATAAGCACATGATCTTATAAGCTCACACTGGGCAACTCTGGTTTATAAGCTATAAGCACATGCTCTCTTATAAGTTCACACTGGTCAACTCTGGTTTATAAGCTTGCTCTCTTATAGGCTCACACTGGTCAACTCTGGTTTATAAGCTATAAGCACATGCTCTCTTATAAGCTCACACTGGTCAACTCTGGTTTATAAGCTATAAGCACGTGCTCTCTTATATATTTGGCAACTCTAGTTCATAAGCTATAAGCACATGCTCTCGTATAAGCTCAGACTGGGCAACTCTGGTTCATAAGCACATGCTCTCTTATAGGCTCACACTGGTCAACTCTGGTTTATAAGCTATAAGCACATGCTCTCTTATAAGCTCACACTGGTCAACTCTGGTTTATAAGCTATAAGCACATGCTCTCTTATAAGCTCATACTGGGCAACTCTGGTTTATAATCTATAACTCTCTTATAAGCTCACACTGGTCAACTCTGGTTTATAAGCTATAAGCACGTGCTCTCTTATATATTTGGCAACTCTGGTTTATAAGCTATAAGCACATGCTCTCTTATAAGCCCACACTGGGCAACTCTGGTTTATAATCTATAAGCACATGCTCTCTTATAAGCTCACACTGGTCAACTCTGGTTTATAAGCTATAAGCACGTGCTCTCTTATAAGCTCACACTGGTCAACTCTGGTTCATAAGCTATAAGCACATGTTCACACTAATATGTACTCTGGTTATAAGAATTTGTTTCTTAGCCAAGGAGACCAGTGCCAGAAATAAGTCAGGCTTTGAGATGACTAGGCCTACATACTTCATACTTTTAAGGTTGCCAGGTTACCTCCATTGCACAGGATTCACAACCCACTCAAACTACTGAAACAGTTAAATACACAATAAAGACTAGACTACAGGCAATTCATGTACTCTATATAAAGCACACCTCAATTACTACTGGATGCATTGCTGCCAGAGTTTGACTTCCAGTACGAGTGTGAATCACCCCCCCCCCCTCCCCCACCCCCTGAATAGCAAGACACACCACAAGGTGAAGAAAGGGAAAATAATCCGTTGGTTCTCCTCGTAAACTGTCCATTCTCAGTGTCTTCTTCCTGGATACATATCGAACAGAACAGTAGTGAGCATCCCCAGGTGCTGCTCGTAAGACTGTTCCTCCTGTGGAAATCAACACGTCCAGTGAGCACCACCTACGCACGATTCCCTCACGGAGGAACTCTCCGTTAGCTACTGCAGTCGTTAGTTTTCAGTCATACATAAAGCAAACCTCGCGGTGAATATTTACATGACCAGAAGAGCATAGTGCTGAGTCAGCATTACTTACAGCAGCAAACTCTCCTTGACTGTTTTAAACTGGTAAAGGGTCTCACCTACTAGACCACGGGGGATGCAGCTGGAAATGCTTGGGAAGGTGTAAGAATTTTGCACATTGTCATGTGAGTAGGGATTACCCACAAAGCACAAGGCTTGGTAGGTCTATGAATATTCTGCAGGGTACTTCTAGCTTTCGTCAGCAAGAGAGCAGCACCTAATATCAAACAGCAACAGTTAAGAAGCAATGTCTGTGGTCAGGCCTGTGTGTGTGTGTGTGTGTGCATGTGTGTGTGTGTGTAGCCGGAGCTGGGAGGGATGGCGAAGAGTCACACAGCAGAGCTTGGAGAGTGTCGTACGTGGACATCACTTCTACAAATTTGTCTGGCCTCCAGTCATGGGGAAAAAATGCCGACTTTGAAGCAGGAGGAGATAGGGTGACGTCCGATGCTTACCAATGGAGGCTGGACCCAAGCAGTCCTTAACAAAAAGGTAGGTACTTGAATTCATTGTGAATCTGGAGTTCTTCGCTGTGATAAACTTTCGTAGTCCTACTAATCTATGAACATTGAAAAATGGGATAATTGACATCGACAAGACTAGTTAGCAATGGCTCATGCAGACACATGAAGCAGCATAGAGAAGGATCTAGATGTCTCTCTCTCGCAGGATATTCAAAGTTCAGAGAAGTGAACAAGCTTTGAGACTTTCTCTAGGTGCACATACGTGTCCTAGCCTTCCCCCACCGTTAGTTACTGCATAGCAACCTCTTAGTTAACACCTTTCACAGTCCCCCAACTGCTGGTATCCACACAGCTCTATAAACATGATAGGCTCTTTCAAGAATGGCCTAGCAGTCTCATCCTTAGCTTTTCAGGAGCAGGCTTCTCTTCAGAAGTCGATTTCGTATTGTCTCGCGGTCGGTCGCGTCAGTAAGAAAATAATTCACGAGATCTACGAAAATGACACGAAATATTTAAATATTTTCGTACGCAATTGTAGTCCAGATTTACTGGTGACACCTGCCTAACAACCAGTCTCTATGCAGGTATTGCAGCTGCTACATAGTGGCAGGGAGGCAAAAGTGGTGTTGACTCAATTTGAATGAGCTCTTCATGTGATGTGGTCTTTGGCTGTGCTAGTGGTTGCTATGTGTGCTGTTGGTTGCTATGTGTGCTAGCTGAGTACAAGTGCTCTGTAGTGACCATCTGAAGTGCATGCATGCTTGACTAAGAGTGTTATACAGGAACTGCTGGAAGGCATTCTGCTTGGTGCCAATTTTTATGACTAGGCCAAGGATTGGGCTGGGTAGGGTAGGGCATTGAGTGTATAGGAATAAGAAATGGATTCAGTGGGTATAGGAATGTAAAAGATATAGGCTTTGGACTGGGAATATGAATGGGATGTATATAGGAATGGGCTGAGTATAGAAATGAGAAGTGGAGTGGGATATAGGAATTAGGGTACAGGATTAGAATGGACTGGGAATTGGAATGGGACAGGAATGGACTGGGTGTAGCTAATGGCTGGACATAAGAATGGAGTGGGGTGGGAATGGGCCAGTTGTTGGAATGGGATGGGTATAAGTATGTATAGGAATGGAGTATAGGAATGGAGACTGGTTGCTGCAATATGGACTGGGTATAGGAATGGACCAGGAAAAAGGTGCGATGTGTGCTAATACAACACAAAGCAATGGCACGTTTGATAATCAATATTAGCGAGAGAGGGAGGGAGCAAGGTAGGGAGGGTAGGGGAGGATGGAGGGAGGAAGGTTAGGGAGGCAGAGTAGGGGAGGATGGAGGGAGCAAGGGAAGGAAACCAGAAACACTGGACCATCATCCCTTATTGTATCATCAACCTCACCCCACCCCAGCTTATTATATTGTTCCACTCATCTGTGAGAGGCCAAGTGATTGTGCATGGCTAGCCATTTTTTGGCAAGAAGACCTTGGACTCCCCTCAGCCATTGTCGATGACTCATCTTACAAACCAAATGAAGTGTTAAAAACAAAAAGGGAGTGAGGGAGGGAAAGGATGAGGGGTGAGTGAGGGAGTGAGTGAGTGAGTGAGGGAGTGTGTGTGTGTGTGAGTGAGTGAGTGAGTGAGTGAGTGAGTGAGTGAGTGTGTGAGGGAGTGTGTGTGTGAGTGAGTGAGTGAGTGAGTGAGGGAGTGTGTGTGTGAGTGAGTGTGTGTGTAAGTGAGTGAGTGAGTGAGGGAGGGAGGGAGTGAGGGAGGGAAAGGAGGGATGAGTGAGTGAGGGAGGGAGTGAGTGAGTGAGTGAGTGTGTGAGTGAGTGAGTGAGGGAGGGAGTGAGGGAGTGAAAGTGATTGTGCAATGTTTTTGTAGAACATTATGACAAGCTGAGCTTGGATGACTCCACCCCTCATTGCTTTGTTTGTGCTTGTGCTTTACAATTCAATGAAGTTTATTATATAAAAAAAAGGGAGTGAGGGAGGGAGTGAGTGAGTGAGTGAGGGAGTGAGTGAGTGAGGGAGGGAGTGAGGGAGTGTGTTGTTCTACATGTAGGCACTTACACACGCTACATGAGATATTATCTCTTCCCTAACAACTCATCAGGAGCTACTAGGGCTTTAGTTTGATCCAAAAGTTGTAAAGCAACTAATCCACCAGACATTCAGTCATCTTGGATGCATGTAAGTTATAAGGGAGTTGAACCAGAGCAAGCTATGCACATATCAACAGTTCACCCCCCCCCCCCCCCCCCCCCCCTCATCTCTCCCTGGGCATCTCTGCACTGGGTTGAGGCAGGTTGAAGTAGGTTGACAATAGCTCTATGGGGACACACACTGGACCAACACCACACTGGGTTGAGGAAGGTTGAAGTAGGTTGACAATATCTCTATGAGAACACATACTGGACCAACACCACTGGGCTGAGGCAGGTTGAAGTACAGATGTAGGTTGACAATAGCTCTATGGGGACACACACTGGACCAACACCACACTGGGTTGAGGCAGGTTGAAGTAGGTTGACAATAGCTCTATGGGGACACACACTGGACCAACACCACACTGGGTTGAGGCAGGTTGAAGTAGGTTGACAATAGCTCTATGGGGACACACACTGGACCAACACCACACTGGGTTGAGGAAGGTTGAAGTAGGTTGACAATAGCTCTATGGGGACACACACTGGACCAACACCACACTGGGTTGAGGCAGGTTGAAGTAGATTGACAATAGCTCTATGGGGACACACACTGGACCAACACCACACTGGGTTGAGGAAGGTTGAAGTAGGTTGACAATATCTCTATGGGGACACATACTGGACCAACACCACTTGGTTGAGGCAGGTTGAAGTAGGTTGACAATAGCTCTATGGGGACACACACAGGACCAACACCACACTGGGTTGAGGAAGGTTGAAGTAGGTTGACAATATCTCTATGGGGACACATACTGGACCAACACCACTGGGCTGAGGCAGGTTGAAGTAGGTTGACAATAGCTCTATGGGGACACTGGACCAACACCACACTGGGTTGAGGCAGGTTGAAGTAGGTTGACAATAGCTCTATGGGGACACACACTGGACCAACACCACACTGGGTTGAGGCAGGTTGAAGTAGGTTGACAATAGCTCTATGGGGACACACACTGGACCAACACCACACTGGGTTGAGGAAGGTTGAAGTAGGTTGACAATAGCTCTATGGGGACACACACTGGACCAACACCACACTGGGTTGAGGCAGGTTGAAGTAGATTGACAATAGCTCTATGGGGACACACACTGGACCAACACCACACTGGGTTGAGGAAGGTTGAAGTAGGTTGACAATATCTCTATGGGGACACATACTGGACCAACACCACTTGGTTGAGGCAGGTTGAAGTAGGTTGACAATAGCTCTATGGGGACACACACAGGACCAACACCACACTGGGTTGAGGAAGGTTGAAGTAGGTTGACAATATCTCTATGGGGACACATACTGGACCAACACCACTGGGCTGAGGCAGGTTGAAGTAGGTTGACAATAGCTCTATGGGGACACTGGACCAACACCACACTGGGTTGAGGCAGGTTGAAGTAGGTTGACAATAGCTCTATGGGGACACACACTGGACCAACACCACACTGGGTTGAGGCAGGTTGAAGTAGATTGACAATAGCTCTATGGGGACACACACTGGACCAACACCACACTGGGTTGAGGAAGGTTGAAGTAGGTTGACAATAGCTATGGGGACACACACTGGACCAACACCACACTGGGTTGAGGAAGGTTGAAGTAGGTTGACAATAGCTCTATGGGGACACACACTGGACCAACACCACACTGGGTTGAGGAAGGTTGAAGTAGGTTGACAATATCTCTATGGGGACACATACTGGACCAACACCACTGGGTTGAGGCAGGTTGAAGTAGGTTGACAATATCTCTATGGGGACACATACTGGACCAACACTACTGGGTTGAGGCAGGTTGAAGTAGGTTGACAATAGCCCTATGGGGACACACACTGGACCAACACCACACTGGGTTGAGGCAGGTTGGAGTAGGTTGACAATAGCTCTATGGGGACACACACTGGACCAACACCACACTGGGTTGAGGCAGGTTGAAGTAGGTTGACAATAGCTCTATGGGGACAGACACTGGATCAACACCACACTGGGTGGAGGCAGGTTGAAGTAGGTTGACAATAGCTCTATGGGGACACACACTGGACCAACACCACACTGGGTTGAGGCAGGTTGAAGTAGGTTGACAATAGCTCTATGGGGACACACACTGGACCAACACCACACTGGGTTGAGGCAGGTTGGAGTAGGTTGACAATAGCTCTATGGGGACACACACTGGACCAACACCACACTGGGTTGAGGCAGGTTGAAGTAGGTTGACAATAGCTCTATGGGGACAGACACTGGATCAACACCACACTGGGTGGAGGCAGGTTGGAGTAGGTTGACAATAGCTCTATGGGGACACACACTGGACCAACACCACACTGGGTTGAGGCAGGTTGAAGTAGGTTGACAATAGCTCTATGGGGGCACACACTGGATCAACATCACACTGGGTTGAGGCAGGTTGAAGTAGGTTGACAATTTAGCTCTATGAGGACACACACTGGACCAACACCACACTCGGTGGAGGCAGGTTGAAGTAGGTTGACAATAGCTCTATGAGGACACACACTGGATCAACACCACACTGGGTGGAGGCAGGTTGGAGTAGGTTGACAATACCACACTGGGTGGAGGCAGGTTGGAGTAGGTTCTATGGGGACACACACTGGACCAACACCACACTGGGTTGAAGCAGGTTGAAGTAGGTTGACAATAGCTCTATGAGGACACACACTGGATCAACACCACACTGGGTTGAGGCAGGTTGAAGTAGGTTGACAATAGCTCTATGGGGGCACACACTGGATCAACACCACACTGGGTTGAGGCAGGTTGAAGTAGGTTGACAATAGCTCTATGAGGACACACACTGGACCAACACCACACTCGGTGGAGGCAGGTTGAAGTAGGTTGACAATAGCTCTATGAGGACACACACTGGATCAACACCACACTGGGTGGAGGCAGGTTGGAGTAGGTTGACAATAGCTCTATGGGGACACACACTGGACCAACACCACACTCGGTGGAGGCAGGTTGGAGTAGGTTGACAATATGGAGACATGATCTCTTGAAGAAAATTAGATTATGTGTAATGCACAATCATTCCCTCCACATTCCCAAAGTGAACTCACCAAGACCAGCTGCTTCTCAGCGTACACAGCCCAGCCATAGAGATACTGCCCCACTGAGGTTGCCCCTAGCAATATGAAGCTGACTTCCAGTAGACCCATCTTCCTGACCTTTCTGTAGTAGAACACAGGCTCCTTCCAGTCCGGGAGCCCCACCTCCAGGATCTCATCATACCTGGGCGAGAACAAAAGCAGTAGCACTGGTGACAACACTAGCGCAGAATGACCTCTGCACCCCATGCTGTGCGAGATTAACACCTGCTATCGCGAGGCCTTTCCTTAAAAGAACTTGTATTGATAGGATGTGCACTTAGCACACGACCTCATGCATATGCTATAATTGCCTATAATAGAAGGGAACTCGTTCTACAGAACCTTAATTGAGGGCTAATGTTTGTGATGGCCAGCTCCATAGAGACATGCCAGGTGTCATACTCAGCAACATAACACTGTAAGAAGTTGTTTTTAAGAAAGAGTGATTTCTTGATCAGACAAATACACAACTCTATGTTGTGTGTCCAGTTGTGTGTGATCTCCGAGACTCGAGGTGATCTGCACCTCACTCTAAAGCTCGCCTAATAATTAATTTATCATCCCATCAATTAAAACAAAACACATCCAACACTTACTCAAATATATACTTCAATTATGCCAGGAGGCCGTAGCTAAGTGGCTTCGCAAAGCCACGCCGACAAAGCTACGCTGTGACGTTTCCAAGACAACCAGACGACTTGTGAATGCGTACTCACTAACCAGATATGGAGGAATCTTACGTGTACGTGCAGAGATATGATATGGTGGAGTATATATTATCTTGTAATTATCCAATCAAGATGACCTACTCGTTGGTATGATAAATATGTATATGCAGTGTGCAGAAAATATCAGAGAAAAGATGCTAGGACGTTTGTCATACCAATGGCAATTTTGACAGGCCAGTATTCTAGATTGCTCGGACAAATACTCATTCACTTTTTGGGTGTTGTAATCGGCACTAGTAATCTAGAGCTAGTAATCAATATAGAGCTAGTAATCTAGAGCTAATAATCGAGTGCTAGGTACCTAGCTGGTCGTCTCAAGAGCTATCAAGGGTAAGTTGATTGCAGTAGTTGTTGCTTAGCTAAGAGTGCAAGTTGTTAGCTCTGCTAAGGCTCAGAGTAGCAGTATCTCAGCCCCAGAGCCTAAGAAGAGGAAAGTATTGTCTGTTATATATATACTAGTGGAAAACTTTTGGACAAGGTCCTAGCCTACGATACTTTCCTCCTCTTGGGCTTTGGGGCAGCTTCTGAGCCTAACAACTTGTACTCTTAGCTAAGCAACAGCAATCAACTTACCCTTGAGACAACCAGCTAGGTAGCTAGCACTCGATTACTAGCTCTAGATTACTAGCTCTAGATTACTAGCTCTAGATTACTAGCTCTAGATTACTAGCTCTATATTACTAGCTCTATATTACTAGCTCTAGATTACTAGCACAAATCTGAGCTCTAGATTACTAGCTCTAGATTACTAGCTCTAGATTACTAGCTCTATATTACTAGCTCTATATTACTAGCTCTATATTACTAGCTCTAGATTACTAGCTCTAGATTACTAGCTCTATAGCTACACAAAAAAATGTACAAAAATTGGTAGACTGCATGCGTCTTGATAGAGATTAGCCACACCCACAAACATTGGTTGGTCTGTCTGGCTCGGTCGTTCAAGTATGTTGGTCGGAATTTTTCTGGTGAAAGAATTGACCAACACATTAGCACATTAGCATTTAACCTTGTGTAGCTTTGTGTAACACTGCATTACTTGCTCTTGCTTACTTTTCTCTCTTCTCGGGATCCTTCAGGACCTCGTAGACAGCGACCAACTGCACCGGGTGGAAGAAGGAAAGAAGGTCGTAAAACTAACACCATCACCATAATGTACACGCAACAGAGAGTTGGACATCAAACCAGAAATGGGGTTAAAACAATAGCCCAAATAAGCGTTGACCAGAGACGCCAAGGTTTCCCCCCTGTTACTATGGTAACCCTAGCTACAGCTACGCCCGAGACACTAAGGTTCCCCCCTGTTAGTTAACCTTACTAGCTACAATGCCTGAGACACTAAGGTTCCTCCCTATGTTAGTTAATCTTACTAGCTACAATGCCTGAGACACTAAGGTTCACCCCTGTTAGTTAACCTTACTAGCTACACAATGCCCTGAGACATTAAGGTTCCTTCCTATAAGTCACTATGTTAACCAGCTACAATTGAGACACTCAATGCTACTATGGTAACTCTACTAGCTACAATGCCCGATAAGGGGTTCCCCCTATGTTACTATGGTAACCACTAGCAAAGCCCGAGACACTAAGGTTCCCTCTATGTTACTATGGTAACCCTACTAGCAGAGACACTAAGGTTCCCCCTATGTTACTATGGTAACCCTACTAGCTACAATGCCCGAGACACTAAGGTTCCCCCTATGTTACTATGGTAACCCTACTAGCTACAATGCCCGAGACACCAAGGTTCCCCCTATGTTACTATGGTAACCCTACTAGCTACAATGCCCGAGACACTAAGGTTCCCCCTATGTTACTATGGTAACCCTACTAGCTACAATGCCCGAGACACCAAGGTTCCCCCTATGTTACTATGGTAACCCTACTAGCTACAATGCCCGAGACACTAAGGTTCCCCCTATGTTACTATGGTAACCCTACTAACTACAATGCCTGGAACTATTTCAGGAGCAATTGACGCGTCCACAGGCACAAACTCGGCCATTGTCAAAAACCTTCTCAATAATCAACTTGAACTTGCACTCTCTGGACGTTTCGAGAAGGCTAGAGCATCTGGTCGAAACGTATTTCAAGTCAATTATTGAGAAGGTTATTGTAATGTTATTATGTCAACTGTGAGAGTTCATTGAGAGTTCGTAAAAATTTTTTTTAGCTGAAGTGTACTACTAAGCAAGAGATTATTATTTATAGCTCAGTTCTGCTGCGTCAGCTTAAAATAGGCACAAACGTTTGTTTCCTGTTTAATGGGGCAAGCAGAAAAAAATCATAATGGTTGACAATTGCAACTGCTGGCGTGGACTGTCTTCTTCAGCACTTTTCCACTCTTCTTGGAAGTCCTTCTGCAGAGGAAAAGTTCCCCAGAGTCGGTGCTTGCAGGAAATCACTCTGAACCCTGAACCCCTTTGCTCTTGAGAAAAGGAGGAGTCATCGGATGGATTTGGGGGGGAAGCTTTGCTATGGACGTTACAACTTAGCACATCAATGGAGTAGAAATTGCAGGAACACTGAAAAACATTTTTCTTGAAGAAACGGAGAAATGAGTTGAGCTATAAATTTCACGTATTCACAAACCACAAACAAAGTTGGTCAACTAGTGCCTGCGTAAATCCAAAAACTCAAGTGGATTTATATGCCGGGATGTTAAAATGCGTATACACATTGAAATGGGTGTGGTCATCCAAGTGTATGTGTGTGGTGGGGGGGGGGGGGGAGGGGGGGGGACTTCCCACGGTCAGTGTGTGCTACTCTCCTGGCTAATTGAGTATTGTTGTCTAGGTCACACAAGGCAATCTTTTGGCTCGTGCAAGCACTTGTCCTGTCCAACACAGTGTTGTGGCTGAAATAATGGCAGACTTTGACCTTTCTTTCTCTCTTTCCCTCTCTAACCCTCCCATCTTCCATCTCCCCTCTCCACCTCTCTCACTTTTGCTTTACCATCTCTCCTTATCCCTTGTCTACCCTCCTCCTCCTCCTCCTCCTCCCTCTCCACCCACACACTCCTCTCTCCCCTTTCCCTACAGACTCTTACCTTCCGAAAGTTCTCGGTGGCATTCGGGTCTTCGCTCTTGTCCGGGTGCATCTGTAGAGACAGTCTTCTGTATGCACGCTTTATATCCGCAAGAGATGTACGCTGAAACAACAACAACAACAACAATAACAATAATAACAAGGAAATTTAAATCATATTTAGAGCTATTATCATCTGAACACACTCCCTCGGAATATCTTGGGGAGCTCGGGTATCCTAGGAAACCAAGGATAAATGGACGCCATTGCCAATCCCTTTAGATATTCAGCAATAAAGTCCTAAGAAAAGAGGACAGGCTGTTTTAAGCACTTTATAAAGATGCTTATTAACTTGCCGAGGCCACAATTGAAAAAAGAAGCCCTCAGACTAATAAGGGAGTGGCGGAATGTTGCGTCTTCTCACTGGCACTTCCACATGCCTCTTAGACACCATTTTATCATGTCTCTTTGTGAGGCTTATCACGAGGAAAAGCATTTGAACCTATAAACCCAGCACCTGAAATAGTGACACCTGCAAAAGCAGACCATCCCGGAGAGTTCAGCATCCCGGAGAGTTCCGCATCCCGGAGAGTTCAGCATCCCGGAGAGTTCAGCATCCCAGAGAGTTCAGCATCCCGGAGAGTTCAAATAATTTTGAAATCATCATCACCCTCTCCCATTCCCAAACGACGTTCTAATGATGACTCCACCCACTGCACGCTAGCTAAAATTCACCCTCTTCTAAAAGGACAGTTATTTGTGAGTGAGGCAGTTGTCAGTGAGCAAGCAGTGAGCGTGGGGCAAGTGACTGAGGAAGTGACTGAGCACCACACCTCAGGGGTTGACCTCGCCAGATTACAAGAGGGGAGAGGTCCACACTCTGAGTGTGGCCATGCAAAGATGGGACATGTGGCATTCGGAGCAGGCACTCGGGGGATTTGGAGTGTCAAGTAGCTTTTGAATTATTTTTGTCAAAATTGCAAAGATATCTCTGGCAACCAACCCCCCCCTCCCTTCCCCCCCCCCCCCCCCCCCCCAAACACACACACACCCTCATCCCCTAGATCTGCCCCTTGCATTCCGTCATTGCTTCATTGATCATTTGCTTAGAGCATTATCTTACAACATCTCTTCCATAGAGTTATCATCCAACAATTGGCTATTTAAACTACAAAATACAATTAATATTGTGAACCTGATCCAATTGCAAGATGTCGTAAAAGTTATCGCCAATTTCTTCCACCAAATCAAAGAGATCCAGGTCATCTTGGTCCCAGCACAGACACGGAATAACAGAATGGAGGACAATAATAGCGCAAAGCAGCACACTCAACCATCGAGTCATGACTTAACCTGAGAGAGTTAAAAGTTAGAGAAACCAGTAGTCGAAGTTCAACTCCAAAAAGCTTTGCGCGCGAGATATTAACAAATTTGCGCGCAAGGCAATATTGCGCAATCAAGATAAAGATTGCGTGGGTGTACAACGAGTGTGTTTTTCTCCGTATACTTCAAGCAATGCATGCGGAAGATTTGCGTAATCTAGCCATGTTCCCCAGAGGCGAAGACGAGAGATTTCCGACACCGGAAAAGAGTAGAGCAAGTCCAAACTAAGCTCTTCTATTGCCTCCTACCGGTCAGTCTATGTTCTCAGGGAGTTCTGAAGCCTAGATGGAAGAATCTGTAGCTTTGGGTAAGTCTATTTAGTGCATGAGAAAAGGTGATTATTGCTCAGATAGATATTGGGTGGGTGTATTGTTATCGTCTTCAGTGATTTGCGTGGGGGGATGATCGACCGTGGTAGTAATAGCAATGGCGGCTAGGAAGAGTGGTAGCAGCTGCAGTGCTATGTGTGTGTGGGTGGGAAGTTGAGAAATGATACACTTTTCCCATCCCAAGTATTGTAATAGCTATCCTAAGTATTGTAATAGCTATCCTAAGTATTGTAATAGCTATAGACAAATATCTGTAGCCAGGCTATTTTCTGCAAATTAGATGTTCTATGAGTAAGCGTTATTCATGCTGAAGCCTATGTGGGATAGCTGTGGGATGGCTGTAGGTGGCACTTCTAGTATATATACAGGTAAATAGTGCTTTTATTTGCAGCTAGAATGGACTGCACATAGAGATTGTCTGCTTGAGACCCAGCCAGTTGTGGGTTAGTTGGGTAGTATTAGGAGTGCATGTACAATCTTATGCAAGGGGAGATTTATTTCAGCTGGCTGTGCTACACTGTCTTTGAACTGAAAGATGCTTTCATCGTGCATTATTGAAAAAAGAGGAACCATTACAACCAATTTGCACCGTGTGTAGAGTTGTGATGTAACTAGCTTTGTGTTGCTGCATTGCAAACACACGCACATACACACACATACAAGATAAAGAGTCACAGATCTTGTTCACATAAGACGAGGTAAAGGGTGGTATAGGGCATAGAATAGACTCGCAAGTTGAGATGAACGGATGCTCGCTGGAGCTTATGAAAGTCTTGGAACTCTCCTCCCCATCCCACAGCCCCCCAAGTGGGACACACACCAAGTGACCTCTAGTGTATGCAATCACTGAAGTTGTACATGGCATAGCAGCCATGGAAGTCAGCTAGCCGCAAGCTCATCACCACCCAGGAAGAAGAGCATGCATGTAAACAACACAGCCCCGGGATCCCAGACTTGGATCACCATGGCAACACTTCCCCAGTCCATTTGCTGTTCATGCTCAGGTATAGCATTACGGAGTAAGCACTTGCGCCCATAATTGGTTCAGACAGGTGCTAAGTTGCATTGCTCACATTTCTCCTTGATGTGCTCGATCCAAAGCCAGGCGGACTTTTTAATGGTGGCAAGAGAAGCATCCATGGCGGGAATGTGATGCTTGTGTCCGTCCAGTGTATGCGTGTTAGCTGAGGTGTGAGAGGTGTCGGCACTCACCAGCTAGAAGGCAATCCTGCATTGCCACAACCTTCCCCAGGGACATCCCAGGATTCCTGGGATACCCTGGGACAATCCTGGGGTGACCTTAGTGAAGAATGACTGACTACAGAGAGCATGGATCCCGGAATACGGGCACCTTGGACTAACCTAAGATGTCTCTTCTCCAGAATATCCCTTGCCTCCATAGCCCTAGCTATAACATTGATCGTAGTCCAGAATATCTGTACACTAGCCCTATAAACCTCTAGCCCTATAAACCTCTAGCCCTATAAACCTCTAGCCCTATAAACCTCTAGCCCTATAAACCTCTAGCCCTATAAACCTCTAGCCCTATAAACCTCTAGCCCTATAAACCTCTAGCCCTATAAACCTCTAGCCCTATAAACCTCTAGCCCTATAAACCTCTAGCCCTATAAACCTCTAGCCCTATAAACCTCTAGCCCTATAAACCTCTAGCCCTATAAACCTCTAGCCCTATAAACCTCTAGCCCTATAAACCTCTAGCCCTATAAACCTCTAGCCCTATAAACCTCTAGCCCTATAAACCTCTAGCCCTATAAACCTCTAGCCCTATAAACCTCTAGCCCTATAAACCTCTAGCCCTATAAACCTCTAGCCCTATAAACCTCTAGCACTAGCCCTATAAACCTCTAGCCCTATAAACCTCTAGCCCTATAAACCCCTAGCCCTATAAACCTCTAGCCCTATAAACCCCTAGCCCTATAAACCTCTAGCCCTATAAACCTCTAGCCCTATAAACCTCTAGCCCTATAAACCTCTATTCCCATGTCCATGCTGTGTAGTCAGTGACCCTCAACTAGGCTCACCCCGGGATAGTCCCAGGAAAAGTTGTGGCAACACCGGGCACGTGCAGCTGGGCTCACACCAGCTGGCTCACACCACCAAGGCCTCACCAGCAAGGTACCTATCAGCTCACAGCAGCGAGATTCTGACCAGCTAAGGTTCCTACCAGCTGGGCACCCTTCACCCCCCACTAGCTAGGCTCACACCATCTAGCTTCCTACCAGCTGTTCTTCCTCAAGCTGGGCACCCACCAGGCTCTCACCACCTACAGTAGGTCTTCCTCAAGCTGGGCACCCACCAGGCCCTCACCACCTACAGTAGGTCTTCCTCAAGCTGGGCACCCACCGGCTCCCACCTAGCTTCCTGTCAGCTGGGCACCCACCAGCTAGGCTCTCTCTCACCACCTAGGCTCCAGATGGGCTCCCTGCGAAGTTGGGCCTAGACACCCTCTTGTTGGTCTCATTGGGCCTAGGCACCCACCAGCTGGTGTCCCCTCCAAGTTGGGCCTAGGCACCCACCAGCTGGTATCCCCTCTAAGTTGGGCCTAGGCACTCACCAGCTTGTCTCCCCTCTAAGTTGGGCCTAGGCACTCACCAGCTGGTGTCCCCTCTAAGTTGGGCCTAGGCACTCACCTGCTGGTGTCCCCTCTAAGTTGGGCCTAGGCACTCACCAGCTGGTCTCCCCTCTAAGTTGGGCCTAGGCACTCACCAGCTGGTCTCCCCTCTAAGTTGGGCCTAGGCACTCACCAGCTGGTCTCCCCTCTAAGTTGGGCCTAGGCACTCACCAGCTTGTCTCCCCTCTAAGTTGGGCCTAGGCACCCACCAGCTGGTATCCCCTCTAAGTTGGGCCTAGGCGCTCCCCAGCTGGTCTTGTCTTCCCTCTAAGTTGGGCCTAGGCACTCACCAGCTTGTCTCCCCTCTAAGTTGGGCCTAGGCACTCACCAGCTGGTCTCCCCTCCAAGTTGGGCCTAGGCACTCACCAGCTGGTGTCCCCTCTAAGTTGGGCCTAGGCACTCACCAGCTGGTCTCCCCTCTAAGTTGGGCCTAGGCACCCACCAGCTGGTGTCCCCTCTAAGTTGGGCCTAGGCACTCACCAGCTGGTCTCCCCTCTAAGTTGGGCCTAGGCACCCACCAGCTGGTGTCCCCTCTAAGTTGGGCCTAGGCACCCACCAGCTGATATCCCCTCTAAGTTGGGCCTAGGCACCCACCAGCTGGTGTCCCCTCTAAGTTGGGCCTAGGCACTCACCAGCTGGTCTCCCCTCTAAGTTGGGCCTAGGCACCAACCAGCTGGTCTCCCCTCTAAGTTGGGCCTAGGCACCCACCAGCTGGTCTCCCCTCTAAGTTGGGCCTAGGCACTCACCAGCTGGTCTCCCCTCTAAGTTGGGCCTAGGCACCAACCAGCTGGTCTCCCCTCTAAGTTGGGCCTAGGCACCCACCAGCTGGTCTCCCCTCTAAGTTGGGCCTAGGCACCAACTAGCTGGTCTCCCCTCTAAGTTGGGCCTAGGCACCCACCAGCTGGTCTCCCCTCTAAGTTGGGCCTAGGCACTCACCAGCTGGTCTCCCCTCTAAGTTGGGCCTAGGCACCAACCAGCTGGTCTCCCCTCTAAGTTGGGCCTAGGCACCCACCAGCTGGTCTCCCCTCTAAGTTGGGCCTAGGCACCCAGCAGTAGTCAGGTACAGTAACTCAAACCACTCTCCAAGGTGGGACAGATTTTGAGGGTCATATTTCAGTGGCTTTCTTCTGCACTGCAGTTCTGTGTATGCTGGGTGTGCGTGGTCAACAGCCTCTGCTCACAGTAGTGAAAGTGTGGGTGTCTGCGTGTCATTGTCTTGTGAATGTACAGGCTGGAACAATTGAATCTCATGGTTGCCATAGCTACTCATCGGGTTTATCTCAGGTGAAACATTCAGAGTTGACTGGATTTTACTTCCTGCACTCCTATTGCCTCAGGCGCTATATAGGGAGTGGCAAGCATCAGTTATTTGCACGGCAATTTAGTAAAGATTCCAAGTCACTACAGCTACAGTGTGTGTGTGTGTGTGTGTGTGGGTGTGTGTGGGTGTGTGTGTGTGTGTGTGTGTCTGCGTGTGTGTGTCTGCTCGCCTGAGAATAGGCACTTGCTTTTTGTTGTGAGGTCCACTCTGGATTATAAGCTATAAGCACGTGCTCTCTTATAAGCTCACACTGGGCTATAAGCACATGCTCTCTTATAAGCTCACACTGGTCAACTCTGGCTATAAGCACATGCTCTCTTATAAGCTCACACTGGGCTATAAGCACATGCTATAAGCTCACAATGAGCTATAGCACGTGCTCTCTTATAAGCTCACACTGGGCTATAAGCACATGCTATAAGCTCACACTGGGCTATAAGCACATGCTCTCTTATAAGCTCACACTGGGCTATAAGCACATGCTCTCTTACATATAAGCTCACACTGGGCTATAAGCACATGCTCTCTTATAAGCTCACACTGGGCTATAAGCACATGCTATAAGCTCACACTGGGCTATAAGCACATGCTCTCTTATAAGCTCACACTGGGCTATAAGCACATGCTCTCTTATAAGCTCACACTGGGCTATAAGCACATGCTATAAGCTCACACTGGGCTATAAGCACATGCTCTCTTATAAGCTCACACTGGGCTATAAGCACATGCTCTCTTACATATAAGCTCACACTGGGCTATAAGCACATGCTCTCTTATAAGCTCACACTGGGCTATAAGCACATGCTATAAGCTCACACTGGGCTATAAGCACATGCTCTCTTATAAGCTCACACTGGGCTATAAGCACATGCTCTCTTATAAGCTCACACTGGGCTATAAGCACATGCTATAAGCTCACACTGGGCTATAAGCACATGCTCTCTTATAAGCTCACACTGGGCTATAAGCACATGCTCTCTTATAAGCTCACACTGCACATGCTCTCTTATAAGCTCACACTGGGCTATAAGCACATGCTATAAGCTCACACTGGGCTATAAGCACATGCTCTCTTACATATATGCTCACACTGCTTATCTCTGGTTCATAAAGCAAATGCTTCATGTGATGGGCTTACTTCATTTCCAAATCTCTTGCATTAAAACGCTCTGTCAGGGTTGTATACAGAAATTTTGCCAAGGGGGGGCGAACTTGAGATATGGAAAAATAAGGGGGGGCGAGAATGATACAATGATGGTGTATGTAATGTATAAGGGTGGTGTCTAATTTCAAGGGGGGGGGGCGAGAATGATACAAGGGGGGGCGAATGCCCCCCCCCGCCACCCCCTAAATACACCCCTGTCTGTGGTTAGCTTCGGACATGTATTGTCCAATAGAATACTTATTTTTTTCTTGGCGCCAAAATGCTGGAAAGGTAGTGTTGTTGCCGTCTACACGTACATGTCCTCCGGGTCTTTGCTCGTACGCTAACACTGGCGTGAAAATCATCATTTTCCCACAGAAGAATCACCACACACACACACATGTGGCAACATACTCTTCACCACGTTCCTTGTACGGGAGCTGAGAAGCTTGGGAGCAACCAGCGCAAGATGACCTGAGGGTGACGTGAGAGATGGATTGAGGAGCGAGCCCAGACCACGGGGGGGGGGGGGGGGGGGGGGGGTAAGGGGGGATAGGGGGGGGGGAGCAAAGGCTGTGATAAGGATAATGGCCTTGTCTGGATTTGGGCAGATGGAATAAGAACAGTGAAGCAATGAACAGCAACGACAAAAGGTGAGAGGTGAAGCCTCGGAGGAGAGGACAAATAGTCGACATGCAAGGAGAGTGCCAGCATAACAACGTTGACAGGCTGAGACGAAGAGGACATGTCAGGAGAGAGCAGAGAAGCTGAGCAGCAATGTCTAGATAGACTGATGCGCTAAAGTGGGCTTGTCAGGAGAGAGCAGGGAAGCTGAGCAGCAATGTCTAGATAGACTCATGTGCTAAAGTGGGCTTGTCAGGAGAGAGCAGGGAAGCTGAGCAGCAATGTCTAGATAGACCCATGTGCTAAAGTGGGCTTGTCAGGAGAGAGCAGGAAAGCTGAGCAGCAATGTCTAGATAGACTCATGTGCTAAAGTGGGCTTGTCAGGAGAGAGCAGGGAAGCTGAGCAGCAATGTCTAGATAGCACATCTAAAGTGGGCTTGTCAGGAGAGAGCAGGGAAGCTGAGCAGCAATGTCTAGATAGGACGAGAGTAAAGTGAGCATACATGTACATGTATGTACATACTGTAGAGTTACTCGTGCAAGGATACATATATATATATATATTATGTATATATATATATAATATAGTACTTTTCTATATTCAATAGCTCTGCCTTAACACAGCATTGAGCACTATTTGTAGCCTTCATCAGCAAACTACCTTCTAAGTATATATTATATATATATAATATTGCTGAGACTACTAGTCTGCTTAAAGCCACTCTTGTTCTTCTTATTGCTAACTTCCTGCATGTGCTAATATAAGTACTCGATATGCATCCCATGGTTCTGGACATGATCCTTTCGTTGCGTTGAGGTAAGGCGGTGGTTCTCTCATTCTTCTCAAGTCCAGCCTGCTTGCGTACTGGAGATCTGGTAAGTGTAAGCCGCTATCTAGTGTTTGTAAAGCACCTACTCTAATACTTCTCCTCTTCTCTATTTAATAAGTATTGATCATGGTTGCATTTGACTCTGCTCTGCTAAGGATTTTTCTTCCACTTGTTGAACAGACAAATTTGTAGATGCCCCCACAAAATTCACCAGCTGTTCTGCGGCACTTACTATCTCTAGCTAGCCCCGGAAAAACACACACGATGATCCATACTTGAAAGAAATTTCATTTCGTCTGCACATGAGCACTGCTTGTAAGCAGCTGCCCGATGTTTAAGCGTGGGTTGCTGACCGGTGCTAGTGTTAAACATGGCACACTTTACACCGGGAGTAAATGCACCGTCAGCACTCGAGGCCTGCATGCATGCACGCACAAACATGCACACAGACTATGCATTAGTTGCATCCATACTGAATTCGAATTGAGCATCAGATCCATTGCACCTTGAACTTCACCCTAGTGCACTTTTTGTATGAGTGTGTGTTGAATAGAACCTCACCTAGTGCACCTTGAGAGGTGGTATAAATATAGTAGTGTGTGTTGAATAGAACCTCACCTAGTGCACCTTGAGAGGTGGTATAAATATAGTAGTGTGTGTTGAATAGAACCTCACCTAGTGCACCTTGAGAGGTGGTATAAATATAGTAGTGTGTGTTGAATGGAACCTCACCTAGTGCACCTTGAGAGGTGGTATAAATATAGTAGTGTGTGTTGAATAGAACCTCACCTAGTGCACCTTGAGAGGTGGTATAAATATAGTAGTGTGTGTTGAATAGAACCTCACCTAGTGCACCTTGAGAGGTGGTATAAATATAGTAGTGTGTGTTGAATAGAACCTCACCTAGTGCACCTTGAGAGGTGGTATAAATATAGTAGTGTGTGTTGAATAGAACCTCACCTAGTGCACCTTGAGAGGAGGTATAAATATAGTAGTGTGTGTTGAATAGAACCTCACCTAGTGCACCTTCAGAGGTGGTATAAATATAGTAGTGTGTGTTGAATGGAACCTCACCTAGTGCACCTTGAGAGGTGGTATAAATATAGTAGTGTGTGTTGAATAGAACCTCACCTAGTGCACCTTGAGAGGTGGTATAAATATAGTAGTGTGTGTTGAATAGAACCTCACCTAGTGCACCTTCAGAGGTGGTATAAATATAGTAGTGTGTGTTGAATAGAACCTCACCTAGTGCACCTTGAGAGGAGGTATAAATATAGTAGTGTGTGTTGAATAGAACCTCACCTAGTGCACCTTGAGAGGTGGTATAAATATAGTAGTGTGTGTTGAATAGAACCTCACCTAGTGCACCTTGAGAGGTGGTATAAATATAGTAGTGTGTGTTGAATAGAACCTCACCTAGTGCACCTTGAGAGGTGGTATAAATATAGTAGTGTGTGTTGAATAGAACCTCACCTAGTGCACCTTGAGAGGAGGTATAAATATAGTAGTGTGTGTTGAATAGAACCTCACCTAGTGCACCTTGAGAGGAGGTATAAATATAGTAGTGTGTGTTGAATAGAACCTCACCTAGTGCACCTTCAGAGGTGGTATAAATATAGTAGTGTGTGTTGAATAGAACCTCACCTAGTGCACCTTGAGAGGTGGTATAAATATAGTAGTGTGTGTTGAATAGAACCTCACCGAGGGCACCTTGAGAGGTGGTATAAATATAGTAGTGTGTGTTGAATAGAACCTCACCCTCACCATGTCTGCAGGCAGAGCTTGGAGAAGACTAGAGTACTAATCTGTTGGTATTGTTTATAGGGCTTTAGCTAGCTATATGTAGGTCTAGACTAACCTACGCTGTAGTTGTGTTGGCATATACTCCTCTGGTGTCCTTTATGGAGCATCATTTGCTGTCCTTTATGGAGCATCATTTGCTGATATAGTAGACCCTCGCTAATCCAGACCCCGTTAATCCGAAACCTCGCTAATCCGAACTGCATTAGGTAGCAGGAAGAAGGGGGGAAAAGGGGGAAAAAACGATTAAAAATGCGTGCCATTAGCTGCAGTGGTATGGAGAAGAAAAGAGCACACAAGAGCCTTACCATCGAGGAGAAGGTCGAGATCCTGGACCAGCTCGGGAAGAAAAGCTACAAGCTACTATCTGAACAGTATGGAGTTGGAGTCTCCACTATCTCAGACATAAAGAAGAAGGGCAGCGAGTTGTGAGGATGCAAAAGGAAGATGACTCAGATAGGATTCCGGAGATCTGCTAAAAGAATGAGGATGGGAAGGGATCATAATGATTAAAAATAACTTGTACTCCCACCACCCAGTATTCAACCCACACCTGCAAAAAATAAACAAATTCAGAGTTCAATATAATGATATCACTAATCCGAAAATTTGACTAATCCAAACTACTCAGATCCCCAGGCTATTCGGATTAGTTGTCTACTGTAATGCCTTTCCCTTAGCTATATCCTCCTTCTGTTCTGAAGCACAGGTCTCCTTCAGGTGTGCAAGGAGCTCACCAACAAGAGGAAAAACTCAACAACTTTTTTCCCAAGGAGCTCACCAACAAGAGGAAAAACTCAACAACTTTTTTCCCTTTGTTTTGTTGTTGCTGGATGTGCATGTGATGTTATTGAAGTGCTAGTCGATGCCACCATCGTGGAAATTTGAACAAAAACAGGACTGGATACACTTATTAATGCAAGGTGTGCTTCTGTGTGGACAGACCTATCTAGATGGCGATATTTGCAGCTTAAAAGTTTGGAGTTGATTAGCTTTTTAATAGACCTCTTGCAAAGTCGCTTGTCGCTGACCCCTTACCTACCCAACCCCTAGCTTGCCACTGACCCTATACTTACCTAACCCCCAGCTTGCCTGAACCTATACCTACCTAACCCCCAGCTTGCCACTGACCCTATACCTACCTAACCCCCAGCTTGCCACTGACCCTATACCTACCTAACCCCCAGCTTGCCACTGACCCTATACCTACCTAACCCTCAGCTTGCCACTGACCCCATACCTGACCCCATACCTACCTAACCCTCAGCTTGCCACTGACCCTATACCTACCTAACCTCCAGCTTGCCACTGACCCTATACCTACCTAACCCCCAGCTTGCCACTGACCCTATACCTACCTAACCCTCAGCTTGCCACTGACCCTATACCTACCTAACCTCCAGCTTGCCACTGACCCCATACCTACCTAACCCTCAGCTTGCCACTGACCCTATACCTACCTAACCCCCAGCTTGCCACTGACCCTATACCTACCTAACCCCCAGCTTGCCACTGACCCTATACCTACCTAACCCCCAGCTTGCCACTGACCCTATACCTACCTAACCCTCAGCTTGCCACTGACCCCATACCTGACCCCATACCTACCTAACCCTCAGCTTGCCACTGACCCTATACCTACCTAACCCCCAGCTTGCCACTGACCCTATACCTACCTAACCCTCAGCTTGCCACTGACCCCATACCTGACCCCATACCTACCTAACCCTCAGCTTGCCACTGACCCTATACCTACCTAACCTCCAGCTTGCCACTGACCCTATACCTACCTAACCCCCAGCTTGCCTGACCCTCTACCTACCTAACCCCCAGCTTGCCAATGTCCCCATACCTCCTACCTAACCCACTATGTTTTTGAAAAACTCAAATCTTTGACAATAGTATTGTTTGTATGGAGAGCTCAAGGAAGAAGAGTCCTTGAATGTTGCACCATCCGCTGACCTCTATGTCCCATTTAACCCTTTCAACACCTCATAATACTACACGGCTATGTTAGAGCTCATTCCCTCCCAACTTCAGGACGTGCCCAGCCACAGCCTCTCCTGTAGTTCCCGGGTACTGGGGGGATTATCCCGGGTACTGGGGGGATTATCCCGGGATGTCCTTACAACATGTGTCTTGTAGGGCTAGCAGTATGCTAGGACTAAAGGGTTTTTTAATCCTCTGTATGGTTATGCATGGTTATGTAGGGTTATGCAGGGTTAACTGTAAGGCCAGGGATGTTCTAGGGCTAGGGCTAAGGTTAGGTGTATTCTAGTGATGTGCTAGGGCTGGGGTGTGTTCTAGCTAGGACAAGGTCTAGGGATTCTAGGGCTAAGGCAGGGCTTGGGCTAAGGCTAGGTGTATATTCTAGGGCTAAGGCTAGGTGTATATTCTAGGGCTAGAGACATTCTAGGGCTAGGACTAAGGCTAGGTGTATATTCTAGGGCTAGGACTAGGTGGGGCATGGGCTAGGGCTAGGTGTATATTCTAGGGCTAGGACTAGGTGTATATTCTAGGGCTAGGTGTATATTCTAGAGCTGGGGCAGGACTAGGTGTATATTCTAGGGCTAGTGCAAGGACTGTAGGTGTATTTGGTAGGGCTAGGGCAGTAGGTGTATTGTAAGAATAACCACTTACTGTGTAGGTGTCCTGGGAGGAGAGCTTGGGTCAGTTTTGACCTCTGTCCTAACTTCCTTGGCCCTCTGTCCGAATATGCTTGGCCCTCTGTCCTAACTTGCTTGGCCCTCTGTCCTAACTTCCTTGGCCCTCTGTCCTAATTTGCTTGGCCCTCTGTCCTAACTTCCCTGGCCCTCTGTCCTAACTTGCTTGGCCCTCTGTCCTAACTTCCCTTTCCCTCTGTCCTAACTTGCTTAGCCCTCTGTCCTAACTTCCCTTGCCCTCTCTCCTAACTTGCTTGGCCCTCTGTCCTAACTTCCCTTACCCTCTGTCCTAACTTGCTTGGCCCTCTGTCCTAACTTGCTAGGCCCTCTGTCCTAACTTCCCTGGCCCTCTGTCCTAACTTGCTTGGTCATCTGTCCTAACTTCTTGGCCCTCTGTCCTGATTTGCTTGTCCCTCTGTCCTAATTTGCCTGGCCGTCTGTCCTAACTTGCTTGCCCTCTGTCCTAACTTACTTGGCCCTTTGTCCTAACTTCCCTGGCCCTCTGTCCTAACTTACTTGGCCCTCTGTCCTAACTTGCTTGGCCCTCTGTCCTAACTTGCTTGGCCCTGTCCTAACTTCTCTGGCCGTCTGTCCTAACTTCCCTGGCTCTCTGTCCTAACTTCCCTTTGCCCTCTGTCCTAACTTCCCTGGCTCTCTGTCCTAACTTCCCTTGCCCTCTGTCCTAACTTCCCTGGCCCTCTGTCCTAACTTCCCTTGCCCTCTGTCCTAACTTGCCTAGTCTTCCATCCTAACTTGCCTTCTTCACAATTACATTCATAATAATTTTTGTTGGACTTGAGTTTTAGAATTTGTACGTCTATTCTCTAATTAAGTGAAGAAATGTTTTTCTCTTGTGGAGTAGATTTAAAGATATATTCTAAATCCTATCTACTTTGGTAGTCAATCTAGTAATGGTAATGATCAAATCAAAGTGAAAGATAGTGGTTCTAAGAGTGTGGGTTATGAGGAGTCCAGAGTGCAGGTTATGAGAAGTCCAGAGTGCAGGTTATGAGAAGTCCAGAGTGCAGGTTATGAGAAGTCCAGAGTGCAGGTTATGAGAAGTCCAGAGTGCAGGTTATGAGAAGTCCAGAGTGCAGGTTATGAGAAGTCCAGAGTGCAGGTTATGAGAAGTCCAGAGTGCAGGTTATGAGAAGTCCAGAGTGCAGGTTATGAGAAGTCCAGAGTGCAGGTTATGAGAAGTCCAGAGTGCAGGTTATGAGAAGTCCAGAGTGCAGGTTATGAGAAGTCCAGAGTGCAGGTAATGAGAAGTCCAGAGTGCAGGTTATGAGAAGTCCAGAGTGCAGGTTATGAGAAGTCCAGAGTGCAGGCTATGAGAAGTCCAGAGTGCAGGCTATGAGAAGTCCAGAGTGCAGGTTATGAGAAGTCCAGAGTGCAGGTTATGAGAAGTCCAGAGTGCAGGTTATGGGAAGTCCCGAGTGCAGGTTATGAGAAGTCCAGAGTGCAGGTTATGAGAAGTCCAGAGTGCATGTCATGAGAAGTCCAGAGTGCAGGTCATGAGAAGTCCAGAGTGCAGGTCATGAGAAGTCCAGAGTGCAGGTTATGAGAAGTCCAGAGTGCAGGTTATGAGAAGTCCAGAGTGCAGGTTATGAGAAGTCCAGAGTGCAGGTTATGAGAAGTCCAGAGTGCAGGTTATGAGAAGTCCAGAGTGCAGGTTATGAGAAGTCCAGAGTGCAGGTTATGAGAAGTCCAGAGTGCAGGTTATGAGAAGTCCAGAGTGCAGGTTATGAGAAGTCCAGAGTGCAGGTTATGAGAAGTCCAGAGTGCAGGTTATGAGAAGTCCAGAGTGCAGGTTATGAGAAGTCCAGAGTGCAGGGTATGAGAAGTCCAGAGTGCAGGTTATGAGAAGTCCAGAGTGCAGGTTATGAGAAGTCCAGAGTGCAGGGTATGAGAAGTCCAGAGTGCAGGTTATGAGAAGTCCAGAGTGCATGCATATAATGGAATAACAAGCCACACCCATATTGGCACCACAGCTGTTTGGGATGTCTCATTCCAGGATAGTTGAAGCTAAAGAGAAGGAGGAACCTCTCTCTTCCTCCAACCCCTCTCTCTCAGGGAGCATTGGGGGCAGTAGTTACTGCACACGCCCCCCTAACTCAGGCTTAACACAGCTAACTACATCAATATATGTTGGTCCTAATGGCTGAAGAACAAGAGGGGCATTTCTCCTCAGATTAGGAGCCTTGGGAAATGAGCTGGTGGGGTAAGGACACGCAGCAAGGGAACCCTGAGACATGAGGGTCCTAGAGAGACCAAGCTCTACACTAGATATATGCCACTACACTCATCATGAGGGCCCTAGAGAGACCAAGCTCTACACTAGATATATGCCACTGCACTCATCATGAGGGCCCTAGAGAGACCAAGCTCTACACTAGATGTATGCCACTACACTCATCATGAGGGCCCTAGAGAGACCAAGCTCTACACTAGATATATGCCACTGCACTCATCATGAGGGCCCTAGAGAGACCAAGCTCTACACTAGATATATGCTCATCATGAGGGCCCTAGAGAGACCAAGCTCTACACTAGATATATGCCACTGCACTCATCATGAGGGCCCTAGAGAGACCAAGCTCTACTCTAGATATATGCCACTGCACTCATCAAGAGGGTCCTAGAGAGACCAAGCTCTACTCTAGATATATGCCACTACACTCATATCAAGTACATTGTCTAAACTTGCTTGGTAGTATTTATTATTATTATTATTATTATTATTATTATTATTATTATTATTATTATTATTATTATTATTATTATTATTATTATTATTATTATTATTATTATTATTATTATTATTATTATTATTATTATTATTATTATTATTATTATTATTATTATTATTATTATTATTATTATTATTATTATTATTATTATTATTATTATTATTATTATTATTATTATTATTATTATTATTATTATTATTATTATTATTATTATTATTATTATTATTATTATTATTATTATTATTATTATTATTGGCTCTACAGTTTAGTTTCCATTCGTGCTATTTCGCAGGTTCTGTGATGTCATGCAACCCGGGGTTCAATGAATGCCCTTAGTTCAAAGTTGTTGCCCACTTAATCCTACCCCTAGTCTTAACCCTAGCTATAGCCCTATATCCTAGTCTTAACCCTAGCCCTAGTCTTAACCCTAGCTATAGCCCTATACTAGTCATAACCCTAGCCCTAGCCTTAACCCTAGCTATAGCCCTATACTAGTCATAACCCTAGCCCTAGCTTAACCCTAGCTATAGCCCTATCCTAGCTATAGCCCTATACTAGTCATAACCCTAGCCCTAGCCTTAACCCTAGCTCTAGCCCTATACTAGCTATAGCCCTATACTAGTCATAACCCTAGCCCTAGTCTTAACCCTAGCTATAGCCCTATACTAACCCTAGCCCTAGCTTAACCCTAGCTATAGCCCTATACTAGTCATAACCCTAGCCCTAGCTATATCCCTATAGCCCTATACTAGTCATAACCCTAGCCCTAGCCTTAACCCTAGCTCTATAGCCCTATCCTAGTCATAGCCCTACCCTAGCTGTAGCCCTAGTTAAGTATTGTGTTAGGTTGAAAAGAAGCTGACCCCGACCATGGCTACACTGAGCATGACTCGAGTGTTTCAAAGATAAGGCAAGGTCGGTTAATAAAGTTATAGTAATGTCTTGTATTCCGGGTGTGCTCCTCTGCATACCAGACTGGCCATAGAGTCCAGTTAGAGGACCATTGTTCAATACCTATTCAATGGCATGAAGAGGTCTTGAATATTTCTCTGCTGTCTAGGATATCACTTCTATTTGTTGCCGTGGATACCCAGCCAACTTCAGCCTCGTCATCATGCTATCAGGCTCTGTTGCCAATGGCGATGGCTTGAGCCTGCTGGTATGGGGATAAACTTCTTTGTTTTTCTCTGAGGTTGCACTGTGAAGGTGCACTTTGCACTTTTTGGAGAAAGTACATGTACATACCTAGTTTGTCCTCTAAGAGCTATTGTCAACCTACTTCAACCTGCCTCAACCCAGTGTGGTGTTGGTCCAGTGTGTGTCCTCATAGAGCTTTCAACCTGCCTCAGCCCAGTGTGGTGTTGGTCCAGTGTATGTCCCCATAGAGCTATTGTCAACCTACTTCAACCTTCCTCAACCCAGTGTGATGTTGGTCCGGTGTGTGTCCTCATAGAGCTTTCAACCTGCCTCAGCCCAGTGTGGTGTTGGTCCAGTGTGTGTCCTCATAGAGCTATTGTCAATAAACTTCAACCTGCCTCAGCCCAGTGTGATGTTGGTCCTGTGTGTGTCCCCATAGAGCTATTGTCAACCTACATACTTCAACCTGCCTCAGCCCAGTGTGGTGTTGGTCCAGCATGTGTCTCCATAGAGCTATTGTCAACCTACTTCAACCTGCCCTAACCCAGTGTGGTGTTGGTCCAGTGTGTATCCCCATGAGCTATTGTCAACCTACTTCAACCTGCCTCAGCCCAGTGAGTAAATGAGTTAGTGTATATTTTGAAGTGCTTCAGGATCTCATGTTTCTGTGGTGCGTCCATAGTATGCGAGAGCAGAAAAAAGCCTGTGAATTTGAATTCCCAAACTCAAAGGAACATGCATAAACTGTGTATATATAATATATACATCCACATGTGCATGTATTGCTATGGTTACACATGCACATGAAGAGCTAGATTGGTGGCTTATCTCTCACTGACATTGAATACCAGGGTCCCTGGAAAAGTAAGTGTTACTAGTCTACAGCTTGTCAATATTTAGGTATTTTATACATCTCTATAGCCATGTCAAAGCAAGGCTTTGTGTGGGCAGAGATGAACACCTACACATAGGCAGAGTCCTAGTGTCTCCTCTAACACTCACCACTAATAATGTAATACCTCTGTGTGTGTGTGTGTGTGTGTGTGTGTGTGCGTGCATGCGTGCGTGTGTGCGTGCGTGCGTGCACGGGTAGTTACTCTAATCTGACTGCATATGATTATGTTGTAGGACCAGCTGCTAATAGAATTAGTTTGGCTGCCCTCTCTAGTATTGGGTCCTCCTCTTCCCCCACTTCTCATTCCACCCTTTGTATTAGCTGCCCACGTCCTCTCCACCTCCCCATCCTCCCCCTCCCCGTCCTCCTCCTCCTCCACCTCCCAATCTCTTCTTGTGTGTAATAGATGCTCCCTCCTCCTCCTCCACCACCCCCTCCCCGTCCTCCCTCCCCGTCCTTTCCCTCTGTCCTCCCCCTCCCACTTCCCATCCTCCCCCTCCCCATCCTCTCCCTCCCCGTCCTCCTCGCCAGTGCTGCCAAACTTCACCAAGGATACCCCCAGGATGCTCTGGGCCTATCCCTTTTGCTCCCTTGCCCTAGCCCTAGACATAGCCCTAGCACAAGAATATCCTAGCCCTAGCCCTAGCACAAGAATATCCTAGCCCTAACCCTAGCACAAGAATATCCTAGCCCTAGCCCTAGCACAAGAATATCCTAGCCCTAACCCTAGCACAAGAATATCCTAGCCCTAGCCCTAGCACAAGAATATCCTAGCCCTAACCCTAGCACAAGAATATCCTAGCCCTAGCCCTAGCACAAGAATATCCTAGCCCTAGCCCTAGCACAAGAATATCCTAGCCCTAGCCCTAGCACAAGAATATCCTAGCCCTAACCCTAGCACAAGAATATCCTAGCCCTAGCCCTAGCACAAGAATATCCTAGCCCTAGCCCTAGCACAAGAATATCCTAGCCCTAGCCCTAGCACAAGAACTAGCCCTAGCCCTAGCCAGAATATCCTAGCCTTAGAACGACTCTAACCATAGAATAGTCCTTGGTCTAAAATATCCCTGTCCTTAGAATGCCCTTTATCCTAGAATGCTCCTAGCCCTAGAATACCCCAGTCCTAGCCCTAGAGTGACTTTAGCCCTAATGCTCCTAGCACAAGAATATCCTAGCCTTAGAACGACTCTAACCATAGAGTACCCCTTGGCCTATGTCCTTAGAATGCCCTTTATCCTAGAATGCCCCTGGCCCTAGAAGACCCCTTGGCTTATGCTGTAGCCCTTGAATAACCCTAGCCCTAGAATGCTCTTTCCCTTAGTCCTAGCCCTAGATTGCCCCTAGACCTACAAGAATTCTCCTAGCCCTAGAATGCCCCTAGACCTACAAGAATTCTCCTAGCCCTAGAATTCCCCTAGACCTACAAGAATTCTCCTAGCCCTAGAACACCCGAGGCCTTATGTCCTAGCCCTAGAATACCCCTGAGCCTAGCCCTAACCTTAGCCAAACCCTTAACCCTAGCACATATGTATTCCTGGACCTCTGATGTGCAGTGATGCACTTCAGAGTGTTCAAATCCCCGGGCTGGCTCGGCTCTATATTAAGATAAGGTGCGGTGATCCTCAATATGTCTCCTCTTCCTTCCTTCTCTTCCATCGTCCTTGTCTTTGTCTAGTTGTCTTTCTTCTGGCCACTCAATGGCTACTAATTACTCTCCGTCTGTTTCCTAAGCCAAACTTGGCTCTGTGAACGATAGAACTGTATGAGGTCATTGGAGCATGCTTTTAGCATGGGGGAGTGGGGTTGGAGGGACTGACAATGACATCATGGGCGAGCGAAGTGAACCCCTAGTGGGGAGTTAGAGGGGAAACTTGGTATTGCCGTGCATTATGTATGTATGTGTGTGTGTATGTGTGCATGTATGTATGTGTCTATGTATGAATATTCACCCATTAAAGATATGAATGAGCCCCCTCCTTAAATAAAGTTGGCTTATGTAAACTGGGGAATGGTCGTCATGGTGATGGGAAAGATTGGGGAAATGGCAGCAGATTCTGAGCTAGAGGAAAGAGAACTGGCTGCACAGAGTGAGAAGTGGCTGCATGGTGAATAGCTGACAGCAAAGGGTGCTGGAGTTTCACTCTGACATGGCTACTCAACTCATCAGCTGCTCTAGCTGTGGAGCCCTACATGTAGTTACCACCTTAAATATAACTGGTTTGCTAAACTGGAAATGGTTATCTCGGTGAACCTGGGGAATATCTGAGCAGGCTCTCACCTCAATCTCACTACAAGTTTGGAACCTGTAGGTTCTTGGCACTTCCATTATGACAGTGCAAGCATTGCAACAGTGACATCAATGCTGTCCTCTCAGTAGACTGGAATTCTAACAGGCTCTCAGCTGGTAGGGTCAGGACAATGGCTAGAGCAGTACAAGGATAGGATTATTATTCTCTCTTTCTTCACTGCACTTGCCACTCCCCTCCTGGCCTGGCATTCATTACTAATGGAGTGTCTCTCTAGTCATCGTGTCGGGAATTCATCTGATGTTAAAGGTATTTATAAAACACACCCTCGGGTTCTCTGAAATCGAACCTTCGAGCTGTTGAACCCGAGAGATATTTTGCCGAGTCCTCATAAATCATTGCATGGAATAAAACTCTTAGAAAATGGTTGCAATCTGCATCTGCCTTGCAGATAAGAGTCTGGAAGAACTGAGATAGGCTGAAAGGTTGAAATCTTCCACTTCCAGAACTTGCACGGAGCAACTGATCAAGAGGAAGGAAGTTTGGCCACTGGAGTGCAGGGTTGCCGCTAGTGACTGAGTAAGGAGATGGAGATAAACTGAAGATGTTATTCGTTGGCATCACGGCTACTAGGCAAACACATGGTGGGAAGCAGCACTTTTATGAGCACTAACAGCCTGAACCTGGCATGTATTAGGGTGTAGTTGAACATGGTCCAGACTGTGCTGGGTCTGCACTTCAACCTCTGAACCTGGAGTGTATTAGGGTGTAGTTGAACATGGTCCAGACTGTGCTGGGTCTGCACTTCAACCTCTGCAAGCTACAATAGACACTTGGTGTGCATTATGTAGGGATAGGTATTTCATCAATATGACAACAGAAAGACTATCCTGCTGGAATGTTGTGTGTTTATTAGTAGCACATTCTTTGCATGGCACATTGTACACTGAAGTTACATCTGTATACAGAGTATGGGTTACTTTCTCTTGGGACAGAGGTATGTACCTGTAGGAGAATTTATATCGTGTACCCCCCCAAACACACGCACACACACTGTAGAGCTGTCTGTGTACAGTCTGAATCAAAACCACACTGGGTGGAGGCAGGTTGAAGTAGGTTGACAATAGCTCTATGGGGACACACACTGGACCAACACCACACTGGGTGGAGGCAGGTTGAAGTAGGTTGACAATAGCTCTATGGGGGCACACACTGGACCAACACCACACTGGGTTGAGGCAGATCGAAGTAGGTTGACAATAGCTCTATGGGGGCACACACTGGACCAACATCACACTGGGTTGAGGCTGGTTGAAGTAGGTTGACAATAGCTCTATGGGGACACACACTGGACCAACATCACACTGGGTTGAGGCAGGTTGAAGTAGGTTGACAATAGCTCTATTGGGAACACACACTGGACCAACACCACACTGGGTTGAGGCCGGTTGAAATAGGTTAACAATAGCTCTATGGGGACACACACTGGCACACTGGGTTGAGGCAGGTTGAAGTAGGTTGACAATAGCTCTATGGGGGCACACACTGGACCAACACCACACTGGGTTGAGGCAGATCGAAGTAGGTTGACAATAGCTCTACAATGGACCAACACCACACTGGGTTGAGACAAGGTAGGTTGACAATAGCTCTATGGGGACACACACTGGACCAACATCACACTCGGTTGAGGCAGGTTGAAGTAGGTTGACAATAGCTCTATGGGGACACACACTGGACCAACATCACACTGGGTTGAGGCAGGTTGAAGTAGGTTGACAATAGCTCTATTGGGAACACACACTGGACCAACACCACACTGGGTTGAGGCCGGTTGAAATAGGTTGACAATAGCTCTATGGGGGCACACACTGGACCAACACCACACTCGGTGGAGGCAGGTTGAAGTAGGTTGACTATAGCTCTGTGTTTACTACAGTTAAAGGCATCTTACTATTCCTGCAAGGTGAAGGTCACATAGTCACTGCTGCAAAGCTCTTAACATGTCCCCCCTCCCCCCCAGGCTGTGGTTGTGTCTTTATTTTAATATCCTTCTGTCACCAATATCCCATGCCCCTCACAATGCCCTCCCTCGACCCGCGAGGATGCAGGAGATAGCCATCTCTTAGATTTTTCTTGTGTGAGCTATGTCTGGCGATAGTCACACTTGTTGCTGGTGATAGTCACACTTGTTGCTGGTGATAGTCACACTTGTTGCTGGTGATAGTCACACTTTTTACAGGTGATAGTCACACTTGTTACTGGTGATAATCACACTTGTTGCTGGTGATAATCACACTTTTTACTGGTGATAGTCACACTTTTTGCTGTCCACACCCTTACCATACATCCACACGCACTGCTACACTCACTGTATATCACTTGCCACGCCATTCCTCACACCCCCTCAGTACCTCATGCCCCCTGTGTTCCTCGTACCTATTCCCACTCTGTTGTGCCTGGCAGGTGCATTGTCTGTCTGTGGTATAGCCAAACCTGCTCTGTTGCATTGTTTGTGTGTGTGTGTGTGTCATTGTGTGGGATGGGCACTTAGTGTGCTTCCTCTAAGGGAACTGGGCCACTCTATGCTGGGGCTAGAGTCAGGGCTAATGCGAGGAACTCGAGTTTGAGTTTGGTCTCTGCCGGGCTAGTACCAGGGATAGTGAACTAGTACTAGTACCAGGACTAGAGTATGAACTAGTGTCAGGGCTAGTGTATAAACTAGTGCTAGTGTCAGGGCTAGTGTATGAACTAGTGTTAGTGTCAGGGCTAGTGTATAAACTAGTGCTAGTGTCAGGGCTAGTGTATGAACTAGTGTTAGTGTCAGGGCTAGTGTATGAACTAGTGCTAGTGTCAGGGCTAGTGTATGAACTAGTGCTAGTGTCAGGGCTAGTGTATGAACTAGTGTTAGTGTCAGGGCTAGTGTATGAACTAGTGTTAGTGTCAGGGCTAGTGTATGAACTAGTGTTAGTGTCAGGGCTAGTGTATGAACTAGTGCTAGTGTCAGGGCTAGTGTATAAACTAGTGCTAGTGTCAGGACTAGTGTATAAACTAGTGTTAGTGTCAGGGCTAGTGTATAAACTAGTGCTAGTGTCAGGGCTAGTGTATAAACTAGTGCTAGTGTCAGGGCTAGTGTATGAACTAGTGTTAGTGTCAGGGCTAGTGTATGAACTAGTGTTAGTGTCAGGGCTAGTGTATGAACTAGTGCTAGTGTCAGGGCTAGTGTATGAACTAGTGTTAGTGTCAGGGCTAGTGTATGAACTAGTGCTAGTGTCAGGGCTAGTGTATAAACTAGTGTTAGTGTCAGGGCTAGTGTATAAACTAGTGCTAGTGTCAGGGCTAGTGTATGAACTAGTGTTAGTGTCAGGGCTAGTGTATAAACTAGTGCTAGTGTCAGGGCTAGTGTATAAACTAGTGTTAGTGTCAGGGCTAGTGTATGAACTAGTGCTAGTGTCAGGGCTAGTGTATGAACTAGTGTTAGTGTCAGGGCTAGTGTATGATAGTGTTAGTGTCAGGGCTAGTGTATGAACTAGTGTTAGTGTCAGGGCTAGTGTATAAACTAGTGCTAGTGTCAGGGCTAGTGTAAGAACTAGTGTTAGTGTCAGGGCTAGTGTATAAACTAGTGTTAGTGTCAGGGCTAGTGTATAAACTAGTGCTAGTGTCAGGGCTAGTGTATGAACTAGTGTTAGTGTCAGGGCTAGTGTATGAACTAGTGTTAGTGTCAGGGCTAGTGTATGAACTAGTGTTAGTGTCAGGGCTAGTTTATGAACTAGTGTTAGTGTCAGGGCTAGTGTATGAACTAGTGTTAGTGTCAGGGCTAGTGTATGAACTAGTGTTAGTGTCAGGGCTAGTGTATAAACTAGTGCTAGTGTCAGGGCTAGTGTATAAACTAGTGTTAGTGTCAGGGCTAGTGTATGAACTAGTGTTAGTGTCAGGGCTAGTGTATGAACTAGTGTTAGTGTCAGGACTAGTTTATGAACTAGTGTTAGTGTCAGGACTAGTGTATGAACTAGTGCTAGTGTCAGGGCTAGTGTATGAACTAGTGTTAGTGTCAGGGCTAGTGTATAAACTAGTGCTAGTGTCAGGGCTAGTGTATAAACTAGTGCTAGTGTCAGGGCTAGTGTATGAACTAGTGTTAGTGTCAGGGCTAGTGTATGAACTAGTGTTAGTGTCAGGGCTAGTGTATGAACTAGTGCTAGTGTCAGGGCTAGTGTATGAACTAGTGTTAGTGTCAGGGCTAGTGTATGAACTAGTGTTAGTGTCAGGGCTAGTGTATGAACTAGTGTTAGTGTCAGGGCTAGTGTATGAACTAGTGCTAGTGTTAGGGCTAGTGTATGAACTAGTACTAGTGTCAGGGCTAGTGTATAAACTAGTGTTAGTGTCAGGGCTAGTGTATGAACTAGTGTTAGTGTCAGGGCTAGTGTATGAACTAGTGCTAGTGTCAGGGCTAGTGTATGAACTAGTGTTAGTGTCAGGGCTAGTGTATAAACTAGTGTTAGTGTCAGGGCTAGTGTATGAACTAGTGTTAGTGTCAGGGCTAGTGTCAGGGCTAGTGTATGAACTAGTGTTAGTGTCAGGGCTAGTGTATAAACTAGTGCTAGTGTCAGGGCTAGTGTATGAACTAGTGTTAGTGTCAGGGCTAGTGTATAAACTAGTGCTAGTGTCAGGGCTAGTGTATAAACTAGTGCTAGTGTCAGGGCTAGTGTAAGAACTAGTGTTAGTGTCAGGGCTAGTGTATAAACTAGTGCTAGTGTCAGGGCTAGTGTATGAACTAGTGTTAGTGTCAGGGCTAGTGTATAAACTAGTGCTAGTGTCAGGGCTAGTGTATGAACTAGTGCTAGTGTCAGGGCTAGTGTATGAACTAGTGTTAGTGTCAGGGCTAGTGTATGAACTAGTGTTAGTGTCAGGGCTAGTGTATGAACTAGTGTTAGTGTCAGGGCTAGTGTATGAACTAGTGTTAGTGTCAGGGCTAGTGTATGAACTAGTGCTAGTGTCAGGGCTAGTGTATGAACTAGTGTTAGTGTCAGGGCTAGTGTATGAACTAGTGCTAGTGTTAGGGCTAGTGTATGAACTAGTGCTAGTGTCAGGGCTAGTGTATAAACTAGTGTTAGTGTCAGGGCTAGTGTATGAACTAGTGCTAGTGTCAGGGCTAGTGTATAAACTAGTGCTAGTGTCAGGGCTAGTGTATAAACTAGTGTTAGTGTCAGGGCTAGTGTATAAACTAGTGTTAGTGTCAGGGCTAGTGTATGAACTAGTGTTAGTGTCAGGGCTAGTGTCAGGGCTAGTGTATGAACTAGTGTTAGTGTCAGGGCTAGTGTATAAACTAGTGCTAGTGTCAGGGCTAGTGTATGAACTAGTGTTAGTGTCAGGGCTAGTGTATAAACTAGTGCTAGTGTCAGGGCTAGTGTATAAACTAGTGCTAGTGTCAGGGCTAGTGTAAGAACTAGTGTTAGTGTCAGGGCTAGTGTATGAACTAGTGTTAGTGTCAGGGCTAGTGTATGAACTAGTGCTAGTGTCAGGGCTAGTGTATGAACTAGTGTTAGTGTCAGGGCTAGTGTATGAACTAGTGTTAGTGTCAGGGCTAGTGTATAAACTAGTGTTAGTGTCAGGGCTAGTGTATGAACTAGTGTTAGTGTCAGGACTAGAGTAAGAACTAGTGTTAGTGTCATGGCTAGTGTATGAACTAGAGGGCTGGTGTAAGAATTAGTGCTAGTGTATGAATTAGTGCTAATTCGTGACCGAAGCCAACCGTCACTCAGGAAAAGTTTGTATTGCCACACACGGCCGTGTACATGTGTGTTCACCCTTAAAGAAAGTATCAAAGGGTGACCCTCCTTAAATAAGACGGGCTTCTGTAAATGGTAAGGGTCATCACAGTGGAGAGAAGGATCATGAAAAACAGTGCAGATTCAAAGATGGAGAAAGTGAACTGTATGTGTACCTGGGAGGATGCACGGTTAATGGTTGCTAGGGAACATAGGTTGGAGTTGTGTCCTGATGTAATCCGTTCATCAATACGCTCTAGCATTATATATACCAAAGTTGGCATATAGAGGAAGGATAACTGATCAATGAAGGAGAGTTGTGCTAATGATGGAGAGCATACTGAACACACTGAACAGAGTCAAGAGTGCAAACTAGTCATGATGTCAGAGTTCTTGTCAGCTTCTCTATAGTCTTCCCTTGAGTACTTTTGAAATTCCTTCGGAAATCTGATGAGCTCACTCTTAGCTTGGTGTGCTTCCTATCCTCCAGGGAAGCTGCTTCTTAAGTAGTCTTGGCATTAGGTTGTGCCACCTTGTTAGTGAGGAAAAATTCTCGGCAATTTCCCCATATCACAATCCAAGCAACATCATGATGACAATAATGTACATGTCAGTGCTGTATTAGGCCTTCAGCTCTGCTAGGGCTAGGACAATAATGTACAGGTCAGTGCTGTATTAGGCCTTCAGCTCTGCCAGGGCTAGGACAATAATGTACAGGTCAGTGCTGTATTAGGCCTTCAGCTCTGCTAGGGCTAGGACAATAATGTACATGTCAGTGCTGTATTAGGCCTTCAGCTCTGCCAGGGTTAGGGCAATAATGTACAGGTCAGTGCTGTATTAGGCCTTCAGCTCTGCAGGGCTAGGACAATAATGTACAGGTCAGTGCTGTATTAGGCCTTCAGCTCTGCCAGGGCTAGGACAATAATGTACAGGTCAGTGCTGTATTAGGCCTTCAGCTCTGCTAGGGCTAGGGCAATAATGTACAGGTCAGTGCTGTATTAGGCCTTCAGCTCTGCCAGTGCTAGGACAATAATGTACATGTCAGTGCTGTATTAGGCCTTCAGCTCTGCCAGGGCTAGGACAATAATGTACAGGTCAGTGCTGTATTAGGCCTTCAGCTCTGCCAGGGCTGGGACAATAATGTACAGGTCAGTGCTGTATTAGGCCTTCAGCTCTGCTAGGGCTAGGACAATAATGTACAGGTCAGTGCTGTATTAGGCCTTCAGCTCTGCTAGGGCTAGGACAATAATGTACAGGTCAGTGCTGTATTAGGTCTGCTAGGGCTAGGGCAATAATGTACAGGTCAGTGCTGTATTAGGCCTTCAGCTCTGCTAGGGCTAGGACAATAATGTACAGGTCAGTGCTGTATTAGGCCTTCAGCTCTGCCAGGGCTAGGACAATAATGTACAGGTCAGTGCTGTATTAGGCCTTCAGCTCTGCCAGGGCTAGGACAATAATGTACATGTCAGTGCTGTATTAGGCCTTCAGCTCTGCTAGGGCTAGGACAATAATGTACATGTCAGTGCTGTATTAGACCTTCAGCTCTGCTAGGGCTAGGACAATGGAGTCTATCAATGTTAAGATTTTCAAATAAGAATGAGAAGAGTCACAGAAGTTTTGTCCTACAGGGCAGGGCTATAAAACTCAATTATTCCTCTCTCATACTCACCACACAATGTAGTGCATTCATTCTAGTGTATGAATTAGTGCTAGTGTATAAATTAGCGCAGTGTGTAAATTGTGTTAGTAAATTGTGTTAGTGATAAATTAGTGCTAGTTTATAAATTAGTGCTAGTATATAAATTAGTGCTAGAGTATAAATTAGTGCTAGAGTATGAATTAGTGCTAGTGTATGAATTAGTGCTAGTAAATGAATTAGTGCAGTATGAATTAGTGCGAGTGTATGAATTAGTGTTAGTGTATGAATTAGTGTTAGTGTATGAATTAGTGTTAGATGAATTAGTGCTAGCATATGATGAATTAGTGCTAGAGAATGAATTAGTGCTAGTGTATGAATTAGTGCTAGTGTATGAATTAGTGCTAGAGTATGAATTAGTGCTATAGAGTATGAATTAGTGCTAGTGTATGAAATAATTCTCGAGTATGAATTAGTACTAGAGTATGAATTACTAGAGTATGAATTGGTGCTAGAGTATGACGTGTGTGTGAACATGCACGCCCATAATTCTGCACATGTGCAAAGGAACCAAGTGAAATAGATGGGATGAAAATGGGAGCGACAAATGAGCGAGAAATGTGGAGAGCCAGGATATGAAAACCTTTTTACCTCAAGCATGCGTGCGTGCATACATCCATTTCACGAGCCTCCCACCCCCCCCCCCCCCCCCCCCACCCCACCCCTACCCTCCCATACAAGTATTATGAACTGCTCTATAAGTAACTACTCCCTTCTGTTTTGGCTTCCACCTTTATTATGAACTGCCTCTATAAGTAACTACTCCCTTCTGTTTTGTGTTCCACCTTTATTATGAACTGCCTCTATAAGTAACTACTCCCTTCTGTTTTGGCTTCCACCTTTATTATGAACTACTCTATAAGTAACTACTCCCTTCTGTTTTGGCTTCCACCTTTATTATGAACTGCCTCTATAAGTAACTACTCCCTTCTGTTTTGTGTTCCACCTTTATTATGAACTGCTCTATAAGTAGCTACTCCCTTCTGTTTTGGCTTCCACCTTTATTATGAACTACTCTATAAGTAACTACTCCCTTCTGTTTTGTGTTCCACCTTTATTATGAACTACTCTATAAGTAACTACTCCCTTCTGTTTTGTGTTCCACCTTTATTATGAACTGCTCTATAAGTAACTACTCCCTTCTGTTTTGTGTTCCACCTTTTATTATGAACTACTCTATAAGTAACTACTCCCTTCTGTTTTGTGTTCCACCTTTATTATGAACTGCCTCTATAAGTAACTACTCCCTTCTGTTTTGGCTTCCACCTTTATTATGAACTACTCTATAAGTAACTACTCCCTTCTGTTTTGTGTTCCACCTTTATTATGAACTCCTCTATAAGTAACTACTCCCTTCTGTTTTGTGTTCCACCTTTATTATGAACTGCTCTATAAGTAACTACTCCCTTCTGTTTTGGCTTCCACCTTTATTATGAACTGCTCTCTAAGTAACTACTCCCTTCTGTTTTGGGTTCCTCCTTTATTATGAACTGCTCTATAAGTAACTACTCCCTTCTGTTTTGTGTTCCACCTTTATTATGAACTACTCTATAAGTAACTACTCCCTTCTGTTTTGGGTTCCTCCTTTATTATGAACTGCTCTATAAGTAACTACTCCCTTCTGTTTTGTATTCCACCTTTATTATGAACTGCTCTATAAGTAGCTACTCCCTTCTGTTTTGTGTTCCACCTTTATTATGAACTGCTCTATAAGTAGCTACTCCCTTCTGTTTTGGCTTCCACCTTTATTATGAACTGCCTCTATAAGTAACTACTCCCTTCTGTTTTGTGTTCCACCTTTATTATGAACTGCTCTATAAGTAACTACTCCCTTCTGTTTTGTGTTCCACCTTTATTATGAACTACTCTATAAGTAGCTACTCCCTTCTGTTTTGTGTTCCACCTTTATTATGAACTGCCTCTATAAGTAGCTACTCCCTTCTGTTTTGTGTTCCTCCTTTATTATGAACTGCCTCTATAAGTAACTACTCCCTTCTGTTTTGTGTTCCTCCTTTATTATGAACTGCTCTATAAGTAACTACTCCCTTCTGTTTTGGGTTCCACCATACACATTGTTGCACACATTCGCTCAACACGCTGTGTTTGAACAGTTCTAGTGTAGTATGCATTCTAATTAGTGCTAATTACTGCTGTGTATTGCATCGGCACCTTTTTCATTTCCTGTCTCCTTTCCTCCATCTTCTCTCACCCCGTCATACTTCCTCTGTTTCCTTGATTCTTGTTTCTTCCAGAGAGAATGGACGAGCAACCTCAAGAGGGTGAGGAAGAGGAGGTGGATATGGAGCACACCGCCTCTAACCATCATTCGTCAGCACATACTCCCGTCATCGTGTCCGTCTCCTGTGAGTGGGTTGGGTGAAGGGAGTGAGGAAGGGATGTAGCACTAATGGCTGTCTTGGTGTCTATATCCTGTGAACGAGAGAGAAGGGGAGGATGGTAACGGGAGGAATACATACACGTAAGGTAGCAGGTCTTAGCTGACTTTCTGGCACAGTGCGTGGGGAGTGGTAGACGAGGATGGTTGGTCTAGGCAAAGTGAGTGTGCAGGAGGTCTCTCTCTGGAGAGGATCAGTTCAGACCCTCCTAGTTGCCATGGTAGCTGACTCCCACAGAGGAGAGGACCAGTTCAACTGTTCTTGTTGCCTGGGTAACTGGCCCATCTCATGCTGGCAGGGGAATGGGGAAGTGTATGAGGCTGCCTTCTTCTCCTAACCTTGATCATCACCTTGTCAGGTGGTCTAATGTGCCAGGAATGATCCCAAGATTGTCTACAGGTGTCCATAGTTCGTTCAAAATACATGTACTGGCTATGGACATAGAGCTACAGGTCCAGTATTCAGTGTGCAGGAACTTTCGTACCCTCTCCTTGGCTGGTTCACTTTGCCTCGTGTAAATTGATGCCATCTTATTCTCTTAGCTGCTGCCCACCTAGACCTTTGACCTGTATCCATATTTTGAGCTTCCTCGGGATTGCCTTCGGAACAGGACTCTGTCACTGCTTGTCTCCGCTGGGCCAGACATCGCTGTCTTAGTCTCCGCTGGGCTTGACATCGCTGTCTTAGTCTCCGCTGGGCTGGGCCAGACATCGCTGTCTTAGTCTCCGCTGGGCCAGACACCGCTGTCTTAGCCCAGGATTGTCCAGTTCTCTCCTGACGTGTTCACTTTGCCTCCTGTAAATTGAAGCCAGCCCCTCTCTCCCTCCTCCTTGGTCAGTTATAAGACCTTGTGCCTCTCCAGCGTGCACTAGTGCTCACCATGGCGGCCATGCTGTCCCGAGTGCTCACCTTGACGGCCATGCTGTCCCGAGTGCTCACCTTGACGGCCATGCTGTCAGAGTGCTCACCTTGACGGCCATGCTGTCAGAGTGCTCACCTTGACGGCCATGCTGTCCCGAGTGCTCACCTTGACGGCCATGCTGTCAGAGTGCTCACCTTGACGGCCATGCTGTCAGAGTGCTCACCTTGACGGCCATGCTCTCCCGAGTGCTCACCTTGACGGCCATGCTGTCCCGAGTGCTCACCTTGGCGGCCATGCTGTCCCGAGTGCTCACCTTGACGGCCATGGTGTCCCGAGTGCTCACCTTGACGGCCATGGTGTCAGAGTGCTCACCTTGACGGCCATGCTGTCCCGAGTGCTCACCTTGACGGCCATGCTGTCCCGAGTGCTCACCTTGACGGCCATGATGTCAGAGTGCTCACCTTGACGGCCATGCTGTCCCGAGTGCTCACCTTGATGGCCATGCAGTCAGAGTGCTCACCTTGACGGCCATGCTGTCCGAGTGCTCACCTTGACGGCCATGCTGTCCCGAGTGCTCACCTTGACGGCCATGCTGTCCCGAGTGCTCACCTTGACGGCCATGCAGTCAGAGTGCTCACCTTGACGGCCATGCTCTCCCGAGTGCTCACCTTGACGGCCATGCTGTCCGAGTGCTCACCTTGACGGCCATGCTGTCCCGAGTGCTCACCTTGACGGCCATGCTGTCCCGAGTGCTCACCTTGACGGCCATGCAGTCAGAGTGCTCACCTTGACGGCCATGCTCTCCCGAGTGCTCACCTTGACGGCCATGCTGTCCGAGTGCTCACCTTGACGGCCATGCTGTCCCGAGTGCTCACCTTGACGGCCATGCTGTCCCGAGTGCTCACCTTGACGGCCATGCAGTCAGAGTGCTCACCTTGACGGCCATGCTCTCCCGAGTGCTCACCTTGACGGCCATGGTGTCCCGAGTGCTCACCTTGACGGCCATGGTGTCAGAGTGCTCACCTTGACGGCCATGCTGTCCCGAGTGCTCACCTTGACGGCCATGCTGTCCCGAGTGCTCACCTTGACGGCCATGATGTCAGAGTGCTCACCTTGACGGCCATGCTGTCCCGAGTGCTCACCTTGACGGCCATGCAGTCAGAGTGCTCACCTTGACGGCCATGCTCTCCCGAGTGCTCACCTTGACGGCCATGCTGTCCGAGTGCTCACCTTGACGGCCATGCTGTCCCGAGTGCTCACCTTGACGGCCATGCTGTCCGAGTGCTCACCTTGACGGCCATGCTGTCCCGAGTGCTCACCTTGACGGCCATGCTGTCCCGAGTGCTCACCTTGACGGCCATGCAGTCAGAGTGCTCACCTTGACGGCCATGCTGTCCCGAGTGCTCACCTTGACGGCCATGGTGTCCCGAGTGCTCACCTTGACGGCCATGGTGTCAGAGTGCTCACCTTGACGGCCATGCTGTCCCGAGTGCTCACCTTGACGGCCATGCTGTCCCGAGTGCTCACCTTGACGGCCATGATGTCAGAGTGCTCACCTTGACGGCCATGCTGTCCCGAGTGCTCACCTTGACGGCCATGCAGTCAGAGTGCTCACCTTGACGGCCATGCTCTCCCGAGTGCTCACCTTGACGGCCATGCTGTCCGAGTGCTCACCTTGACGGCCATGCTGTCCCGAGTGCTCACCTTGACGGCCATGCTGTCCCGAGTGCTCACCTTGACGGCCATGCAGTCAGAGTGCTCACCTTGACGGCCATGCTCTCCCGAGTGCTCACCTTGACGGCCATGCTGTCCGAGTGCTCACCTTGACGGCCATGCTGTCCCGAGTGCTCACCTTGACGGCCATGCTGTCCCGAGTGCTCACCTTGACGGCCATGCAGTCAAGAGTGCTCACCTTGACGGCCATGCTCTCCCGAGTGCTCACCTTGACGGCCATGCTGTCCGAGTGCTCACCTTGACGGCCATGCTGTCCCGAGTGCTCACCTTGACGGCCATGCTGTCCCGAGTGCTCACCTTGACGGCCATGCAGTCAGAGTGCTCACCTTGACGGCCATGCTCTCCCGAGTGCTCACCTTGACGGCCATGCTGTCCGAGTGCTCACCTTGACGGCCATGCAGTCAGAGTGCTCACCTTGACGGCCATGCTGTCCCGAGTGCTCACCTTGACGGCCATGCCGTCAGAGTGCTCACCTTGACGGCCATGCTGTCCATGTGCTCACCTTGACGGCCATGCTGTCCCGAGTGCTCACCTTGACGGCCATGCTGTCCATGTGCTCACCTTGACGGCCATGCTGTCCCGAGTGCTCACCTTGACGGCCATGGTGTCCCGAGTGCTCACCTTGACGGCCATGCTGTCCCGAGTGCTCACCTTGACGGCCATGGTGTCCCGAGTGCTCACCTTGACGGCCATGCTGTCCCGAGTGCTCACCTTGACGGCCATGCTGTCCATGTGCTCACCTTGACGGCCATGCTGTCCCGAGTGCTCACCTTGACGGCCATGCTGTCCATGTGCTCACCTTGACGGCCATGCTGTCCCGAGTGCTCACCTTGACGGCCATGGTGTCCCGAGTGCTCACCTTGACGGCCATGGTGTCAGAGTGCTCACCTTGACGGCCATGCTGTCAGAGTGCTCACCTTGACGGCCATGCTGTCCATGTGCTCACCTTGACGGCCATGCTGTCCCGAGTGCTCACCTTGACGGCCATGCTCTCCCGAGTGCTCACCTTGACGGCCATGGTGTCAGAGTGCTCACCTTGACGGCCATGCTGTCAGAGTGCTCACCTTGACGGCCATGCTGTCCCGAGTGCTCACCTTGACGGCCATGGTGTCAGAGTGCTCACCTTGACGGCCATGCTGTCCCGAGTGCTCACCTTGACGGCCATGCTGTCAAGAGTGCTCACCTTGACGGCCATGCTCTCCCGAGTGCTCACCTTGACGGCCATGCTGTCCATGTGCTCACCTTGACGGCCATGCTGTCCCGAGTGCTCACCTTGACGGCCATGGTGTCCCGAGTGCTCACCTTGACGGCCATGGTGTCAGAGTGCTCACCTTGACGGCCATGCTGTCAGAGTGCTCACCTTGACGGCCATGCTGTCCCGAGTGCTCACCTTGACGGCCATTGTGTCAGAGTGCTCACCTTGACGGCCATGCTGTCAGAGTGCTCACCTTGACGGCCATGCTGTCCCGAGTGCTCACCTTGACGGCCATGGTGTCAGAGTGCTCACCTTGACGGCCATGCTGTCCCGAGTGCTCACCTTGACGGCCATGCTGTCAAGAGTGCTCACCTTGACGGCCATGCTCTCCCGAGTGCTCACCTTGACGGCCATGCTGTCCATGTGCTCACCTTGACGGCCATGCTGTCCCGAGTGCTCACCTTGACGGCCATGGTGTCCCGAGTGCTCACCTTGACGGCCATGGTGTCAGAGTGCTCACCTTGACGGCCATGCTGTCAGAGTGCTCACCTTGACGGCCATGCTGTCCCGAGTGCTCACCTTGACGGCCATGGTGTCAGAGTGCTCACCTTGACGGCCATGCTGTCCCGAGTGCTCACCTTGACGGCCATGCTGTCAAGAGTGCTCACCTTGACGGCCATGCTCTCCCGAGTGCTCACCTTGACGGCCATGCTGTCCATGTGCTCACCTTGACGGCCATGCTGTCCCGAGTGCTCACCTTGACGGCCATGCTGTCCCGAGTGCTCACCTTGACGGCCATGCTGTCAGAGTGCTCACCTTGACGGCCATGCTCTCCCGAGTGCTCACCTTGACGGCCATGCTGTCCATGTGCTCACCTTGACGGCCATGCTGTCCCGAGTGCTCACCTTGACGGCCATGCTGTACCGAGTGCTCACCTTGACGGCCATGCTGTCAGAGTGCTCACCTTGACGGCCATGCTCTCCCGAGTGCTCACCTTGATGGCCATGCTGTCCCGAGTGCTCACCTTGACGGCCATGCTGTCAGAGTGCTCACCTTGACGGCCATGCTGTCAGAGTGCTCACCTTGACGGCCATGCTGTCAGAGTGCTCACCTTGACGGCCATGCTGTCCCGAGTGCTCACCTTGATGGCCATGCTGTCCCGAGTGCTCACCTTGACGGCCATGATGTCAGAGTGCTCACCTTGACGGCCATGCTCTCCCGAGTGCTCACCTTGACGGCCATGCTGTCCATGTGCTCACCTTGACGGCCATGCTGTCCCGAGTGCTCACCTTGACGGCCATGCTGTCAGAGTGCTCACCTTGACGGCCATGCTCTCCCGAGTGCTCACCTTGACGGCCATGCTGTCCCGAGTGCTCACCTTGACGGCCATGCAGTCAGAGTGCTCACCTTGACGGCCATGCTGTTCCGAGTGCTCACCTTGACGGCCATGCTGTCAGAGTGCTCACCTTGACGGCCATGCTGTCCGAGTGCTTGGCGGCCATGCTGTCAGAGTGCTCACCTTGACGGCCATGCTGTCCCGAGTGCTCACCTTGACGGCCATGGTGTCAGAGTGCTCACCTTGACGGCCATGCTGTCCCGAGTGCTCACCTTGACGGCCATGCTTTCAGAGTGCTCACCTTGACGGCCATGCTCTCCCGAGTGCTCACCTTGACGGCCATGCTGTCCATGTGCTCACCTTGACGGCCATGCTGTCCCGAGTGCTCACCTTGACGGCCATGCTGTCCCGAGTGCTCACCTTGACGGCCATGCTGTCAGAGTGCTCACCTTGACGGCCATGCTCTCCCGAGTGCTCACCTTGATGGCCATGCTGTCAGAGTGCTCACCTTGACGGCCATGCTGTCCCGAGTGCTCACCTTGACGGCCATGCTGTCAGAGTGCTCACCTTGACGGCCATGCTGTCAGAGTGCTCACCTTGACGGCCATGCTGTCCCGAGTGCTCACCTTGACGGCCATGCTGTCCCGAGTGCTCACCTTGACGGCCATGCTGTCCCGAGTGCTCACCTTGACGGCCATGCTGTCCCGAGTGCTCACCTTGACGGCCATGCAGTCAGAGTGCTCACCTTGACGGCCATGCTGTCCCGAGTGCTCACCTTGACGGCCATGGTGTCCGAGTGCTCACCTTGAAGGCCATGCTGTCCCGAGTGCTCACCTTGACGGCCATGCTGTCAGAGTGCTCACCATGACGGCCATGCTGTCCTGAGTGCTCACCTTGACGGCCATGCAGTCAGAGTGCTCACCTTGACGGCCATGCAGTCAGAGTGCTCACCTTGACGGCCATGCAGTCAGAGTGCTCACCTTGACGGCCATGCTGTCAGAGTGCTCACCTTGACGGCCATGCTGTCAGAGTGCTCACCTTGACGGCCATGCTGTCCCGAGTGCTCACCTTGACGGCCATGCTGTCAGAGTGCTCACCTTGACGGCCATGCTGTCCCGAGTGCTCACCTTGACGGCCATGCAGTCAGAGTGCTCACCTTGACGGCCATGCTGTCCCGAGTGCTCACCTTGACGGCCATGCAGTCAGAGTGCTCACCTTGACGGCCATGCTGTCCCGAGTGCTCACCTTGACGGCCATGCAGTCAGAGTGCTCACCTTGACGGCCATGCTGTCCCGAGTGCTCACCTTGACGGCCATGCAGTCAGAGTGCTCACCTTGACGGCCATGCTGTCCCGAGTGCTCACCTTGACGGCCATGCTGTCAAGAGTGCTCACCTTGACGGCCATGCTGTCAGAGTGCTCACCTTGACGGCCATGCTGTCCCGAGTGCTCACCTTGACGGCCATGCTGTCAGAGTGCTCACCTTGACGGCCATGCTCTCCCGAGTGCTCACCTTGACGGCCATGCTGTCCCGAGTGCTCACCTTGACGGCCATGCAGTCAGAGTGCTCACCTTGACGGCCATGCTGTCCCGAGTGCTCACCTTGACGGCCATGCAGTCAGAGTGCTCACCTTGACGGCCATGCTGTCCCGAGTGCTCACCTTGACGGCCATGCTGTCAAGAGTGCTCACCTTGACGGCCATGCTGTCAGAGTGCTCACCTTGACGGCCATGCTCTCCCGAGTGCTCACCTTGACGGCCATGCTCTCCCGAGTGCTCACCTTGACGCGCCATGCTGTCCCGAGTGCTCACCTTGACGGCCATGCAGTCAGAGTGCTCACCTTGACGGCCATGCTGTCCCGAGTGCTCACCTTGACGGCCATGCAGTCAGAGTGCTCACCTTGACGGCCATGCTCTCCCGAGTGCTCACCTTGACGGCCATGGTGTCCGAGTGCTCACCTTGATGGCCATGCTGTCTGAGTGCTCACCTTGATGGCCATGGTGTCAGAGTGCTCACCTGGACGGCCATGCTCTCCCGAGTGCTCACCTTGACGGCCATGCTGTCAGAGTGCTCACCTTGATGGCCATGCTGTCCCGAGTGCTCACCTTGACGGCCATGCTGTCAAGAGTGCTCACCTTGACGGCCATGCAGTCAGAGTGCTCACCTTGACGGCCATGCGTGCTCACCTTGACGGCCATGCTCTCCCGAGTGCTCACCTTGACGGCCATGGTGTCCGAGTGCTCACCTTGATGGCCATGCTGTCCCGAGTGCTCACCTTGACGGCCATGCTGTCAGAGTGCTCACCTTGATGGCCATGGTGTCCGAGTGCTCACCTTGATGGCCATGCTGTCCGAGTGCTCACCTTGACGGCCATGTCAGATCTTCCTTGTTGCTTTTAATCTGTTCCTGTGGATGCTGTATATGTATGTGGTGGTTGAGAGTTGAGGCTGTACATTTATTTTTCCCTTTGTGTTGTTGTTGTTGCTGTTGTTGTTGCTGTTGCTGCTGTTGCTGCTGCTGCTGGGTGTATGTGTGTGTGGTTGTGTGCTACTTTGTCTGCAGCTGATGCGGACTCTAATTCCAGCAAGCCATTCTCTTCCCCCTCAAGACTGTGAGTCTTTGGCCAACAGCTGCTCCTGCACTACCCCACCCCTCTCACCCTTGCCACCTCCTCTCCTCCGACCTCTACCCATTACTACCTCTTCTCCTCCTTACTTACTTCTCTTTCTCTTTCTCTTCCTTCATCGCTTCAAATTTCTCTTCCTTCCCCGCCACCTCCACATCTCCTCACACACATCTTCCTCCCCCTCTCCTCCCCCTCTCCTCCCCCTCTCCTCCCCCTCTCCTCCCCCTCTCCTCCCCCTCTCCTCCCCTCTCCTCCCCCTCTCCTCCCCCTCTCCTCCCCCTCTCCTCCCCCTCTCCTCCCCTCTCCTCCCCCTCTCCTCCCCCTCTCCTTCCCCTCTCCTCCCCCTCTCCTCCCCCTCTCCTCCCCCTCTCCTCCCCCTCTCCTCCCCCTCTCCTCCCCTCTCCTCCCCCTCTCCTCCCCCTCTCCTCCCCCTCTCCTCCCCCTCTCCTCCCCCTCTCCTCCCCCTCTCCTCCCCCTCTCCTTCCCCTCTCCTCCCCCTCTCCTCCCCCTCTCCCCCCCTCTCCTCCCCCTCTCCTCCCCCTCTCCTCCCCCTCTCCTCCCCCTCTCCTCCCCCTCTCCTCCCCCTCTCCTCCCCCTCTCCTCCCCTCTCCTCCCCCTCTCCCCCCCCTCTCCTCCCCTCTCCTCCCCCTCTCCTTCCCCTTCACCACTCCATCATCATCCTAGGTCTTCATCCTTGACCTCCTACTCTCCCGTCTTCCAAGTGGTCTCTCCCGATCATCACATGCACCACCTTCTCTCCAAGAAACATCTGCAAGTCCGCCAGACATGTACGTCCAGACACACTGCACCTCACACATCACACCAAACACCACACACACATGCACCACACCATGCACCAAACACACATTGCACCACAATATCACACATACATGTACTGCACCACACATCACACACACCAGACATCGCACCACACACACACACACTCTACCACAGCACTGCATATATACACTGCACCACAACAACACCACGCATACATGCACACACACACATACCACACACACTACACACCACACACACACCCTCTTCTTCCCCTCCTCTCCTCCTCTTCTCCTCTTCTCCTCCTCTTCTCCCCACACCTCCTTCTGTCCTTCTTCTCCATCACGTCGACTGCTCCTCCTTCCCCAGTATCCGAGCCGGGTAGAAATGGGCGTGGACACAAGGTCAAAGTAGCAAGGTTGAGTCCTACGAGACTTAGTCCTCTGCAGCATCGCAAGAATGACCTCAGCAAGACGCTCTCCATGGGTGAGTAGGTGTGGTGTGGTGGTCATGTGACATCACATGATTTCTGGAGTGTTTGTGTTCACTTTGCGTGGTGGTAGACAGCGAGTGACAATCTTCGAGCATGCCGCTGCTAGTTTGCTCTTGACAAATGGTGACTTGTGGCTATATATACATGTATGTACATGGACTACAGTCACTTCTGCTTCTGCTGTTCTTGATGTAGTCTATGTGATGTTATTGTTGATGTCTATGTTGTTGCTGATGTTGGTGTCAATGTTGCTGTTGATGTTGTCTATGTTGTTGCTGATGTTGGTGTCAATATTGCTGTTGATGTTGTCTATGTTGTTGCTGATGTTGGTGTCAATATTGTTGTTGATGTGGTCTATGTTGTTGATGTTATTGTTGATGTTGTTGTTGATGTACATATGTTGTTGTCTATGTTGTTGATGTCTATGTTGTTGCTGATGTTGTCTGTGTTGCTGATGTAATTGTTGATATTGTTCTTGTTGATCTTGAAAATGTTGCTATTGATGTTGTTGCTGATGTTGGTGTCAATGTTGCTGTTGGTGTTGTCTATGTTGTTGCTGTTCATGTTGTAGTTGATGTGGTTGCTGGTGTTTGTGTTGTGTGCTGTTGTTGTGGATTACACATCGTCATAGTGAAGCTTTCTCGCACTGCACATTTTGCGGGGGCCCGTTTCATTCTGCACCCACCTACCCCCAATTGCATTAAAAGCCACACCTACATAATTAAGTCAAGCAAGAATATAAAACCACACCCACAAATCTTGGTCTAAATGAGCTAATAGTTAATTGATATCCTTGAGCTATAGGAATCAACACCACTTACCTCTGACCCCAGCTAGCCGCACTCCATTCCTGGTCACCTCCTGTGTTCCTGGAATCCCCACCACCTGCCTCTGACCCCAGCAAGAGAGCACTCCATTCCTAGTCACATCCACCACCACCTACATGTACGTCTGACCCAGCTAGAGGGCACTCTCCTCAGAAGTTCTAGTAGACCTTTGTGATTGAATCAGAGCAGTTAAAAATGACTTCCCAACTGTAGAGGAAATGAGACCAGTAGTGTGTATAGCCTTAGGCCAGAGCATAATGGCCTTAGGCCAGAGCATCATAAGGTTAGAGCAGCAGAGCTAGCAGAGACAAAATCTGGCTCTTGTTTGACTTGCCCTGCGATGAAACCAAATCTTACTTCACCTTGCCTCATGTGTGTGTCCCCATTCCTAGAGGATGTTGCTCGGACGGTCCTGTCAAAATAAATATTCCTGATGAAGGCTAGAGCATCTAGTCATTATTCCTGATGAAGGCTAGAGCATCTAGTCATTATTCCTGATGAAGGTTAGAGCATCTAGTCATTATTCCTGATGAAGGCTAGAGCATCTAGTCATTATTCCTGATGAAGGTTAGAGCATCTAGTCATTATTCCTGATGAAGGTTAGAGCATCTAGTCATTATTCCTGATGAAGGTTAGAGCATCTAGTCATTATTCCTGATGAAGGCTAGAGCATCTAGTCATTATTCCTGATGAAGGCTAGAGCATCTAGTCATTATTCCTGATGAAGGCTAGAGCATCTAGTCATTATTCCTGATGAAGGCTAGAGCATCTAGTCATTATTCCTGATGAAGGCTAGAGCATCTAGTCATTATTCCTGATGAGGGCTAGAGCATCTAGTCATTATTCCTGATGAAGGCTGGAACATCTAGTCATTATTCCTGATGAAGGCTAGAGCATCTAGTCATTATTCCTGATGAAGGCTGGAACATCTAGTCATTATTCCTGATGAAGGTTAGAGCATCATCTAGTCATTATTCCTGATGAAGGCTAGAGCATCTAGTCATTATTCCTGATGAAGGCTAGAGCATCTAGTCATTATTCCTGATGAAGGTAAGAGCATCTAGTCATTATTCCTGATGAAGGCTAGAGCATCTAGTCATTATTCCTGATGAAGGCTAGAGCATCTAGTCATTATTCCTGATGAAGGCTAGAGCATCTAGTCATTATTCCTGATGAAGGCAGGAGCATCTAGTCATTATTCCTGATGAAGGCTAGAGCATCTAGTCATTATTCCTGATGAAGGCCAGAGCATCTAGTCATTATTCCTGATGAAGGCAGGAGCATCTAGTCATTATTCCTGATGAAGGCTAGAGCATCTAGTCGAAATATCGAGAGAATACAATTTCAAGATGATTATTGAGAAGGTTACTGTATTGATGATGATGATGATGATGATGATGATGATGATGATGATGATGATATGATGACGACGATGATGATGATGATGATGATGATGATGAAGATGATGAAGATGGTGATGATGATGATGATGACGATGAGGATGACGATGAGGATGATGATGATGATGAGGATGATGATGAGGATGATGAGGATGATGATGATGATGATGATGGATGATGATGATGATTGATGATGATGATGATGATGGTGATGATGACGATGAGGATGAGGATGAGGATGAGGATGATGACGATGAGGATGATGAGGATGATGATGATGATGATGATTTTTTTCCCCTTTACAATTAAGCTCCTGCAGTTAATAATTAGATGACATGCACATATTGTATGCACACTTTAATAATAATGATTCAAATGATGTACAAACATACCCAATGTACATGTACATGTGTTAGATGAGAGTATGTACATGCACATGTGTTAGATGAGAGTATGTACATGTGTTAGATGGGAGTATGTACATGTGTTAGATGAGAGTATGTACATGTGTTAGATGAGAGTATGTACATGTGTTAGATGAGAGTATGTACATGTACACATGTTAGATGAGAGTATGTACATGTACACATGTTAGATGAGAGTATGTACATGCACATGTATCAGATGAAAGTATGTACATGCACATATGTTAGATGAGAGTATGTATGTACATGCACATATGTTGGATGAGAGTATGTATGTACATGCACATGTTAGATGAGAGGGTGAAGCACTGCATTGTTCTGTTAAAAACTGTTTGTTTTGCCACTAATAGTTCTTGCAGTGCTTGTGGCTGTTCAGACAGTGCTGGTGGACTAATCCTACCATAGCTCAGACAGTGCTGGTGGACTAATCTTGCCATAGCTCAGACAGTGCTGGTGGACTAATCCTGCCATAGCTCAGACAGTGCTGGTGGACTAATCCTGCCATAGCTCAGACAGTGCTGGTGGACTAATCCTACCATAGCTAAGACAGTGCTGGTGGCTGCCATAGTTCAGACAGTGCTGGTGGACTAATCTTGCCATAGCTCAGACAGTGCTGGTGGACTAATCCTACCATAGCTAAGACAGTGCTGGTGGCTGCCATAGTTCAGACAGTGCTGGTGGACTAATCCTGCCATAGCTCAGACAGTGCTGGTGGACTAATCTTGCCATAGCTCAGACAGTGCTGATGGACTAATCTTGCCATAGCTCAGACAGTGCTGGTGGACTAATCTTGCCATAGCTCAGACAGTGCTGGTGGACTAATCCTGCCATAGCTCAGACAGTGCTGGTGGACTAATCCTGCCATAGCTCAGACAGTGCTGGTGGACTAATCCTACCATAGCTAAGACAGTGCTGGTGGCTGCCATAGTTCAGACAGTGCTGATGGACTAATCTTGCCATAGCTCAGACAGTGCTGGTGGACTAATCTTGCCATAGCTCAGACAGTGCTGGTGGACTAATCCTGCCATAGCTCAGACAGTGCTGGTGGACTAATCCTACCATAGCTAAGACAGTGCTGGTGGCTGCCATAGTTCAGACAGTGCTGGTGGACTAATCTTGCCATAGCTGAGACAGTGCTGATGGACTAATCTTGCCATAGCTCAGACAGTGCTGGTGGACTAATCTTGCCATAGCTCAGACAGTGCTGGTGGACTAATCCTGCCATAGCTCAGACAGTGCTGGTGGACTAATCCTACCATAGCTAAGACAGTGCTGGTGGCTGCCATAGTTCAGACAGTGCTGGTGGACTAATCTTGCCATAGCTCAGACAGTGCTGGTGGACTAATCTTGCCATAGCTCAGACAGTGCTGGTGGACTAATCCTGCCATAGTTCAGACAGTGCTGGTGGACTAATCTTGCCATAGCTCAGACAGTGCTGGTGGACTAATCTTGCCATAGCTCAGACAGTGCTGGTGGACTAATCTTGCCATAGCTGAGACAGTGCTGATGGACTAATCTTGCCATAGCTCAGACAGTGCTGGTGGACTAATCCTGCCATAGCTCAGACAGTGCTGGTGGACTAATCATGCCATAGCTCAGACAGTGCTGGTGGACTAATCCTACCATAGCTCAGACAGTGCTGGTGGACTAATCTTGCCATAGCTGAGACAGTGCTGGTGGACTAATCTTGCCATAGCTCAGACAGTGCTGGTGGACTAATCTTGCCATAGCTCAGACAGTGCTGGTGGACTAATCATGCCATAGCTCAGACAGTGCTGGTGGACTAATCCTACCATAGCTCAGACAGTGCTGGTGGACTAATCATGCCATAGCTCAGACAGTGCTGGTGGACTAATCTTGCCATAGCTCAGACAGTGCTGGTGGACTAATCTTGCCATAGCTCAGACAGTGCTGATGGACTAATCTTGCCATAGCTCAGACAGTGCTGGTGGACTAATCTTGCCATAGCTCAGACAGTGCTGGTGGACTAATCCTGCCATAGCTCAGACAGTGCTGGTGGACTAATCCTGCCATAGTTCAGACAGTGCTGGTGGACTAATCTTGCCATAGCTGAGACAGTGCTGATGGACTAATCTTGCCATAGCTCAGACAGTGCTGGTGGACTAATCATGCCATAGCTCAGACAGTGCTGGTGGACTAATCTTGCCATAGCTCAGACAGTGCTGGTGGACTAATCTTGCCATAGCTCAGACAGTGCTGATGGACTAATCTTGCCATAGCTCAGACAGTGCTGGTGGACTAATCTTGCCATAGCTCAGACAGTGCTGGTGGACTAATCCTGCCATAGCTCAGACAGTGCTGGTGGACTAATCCTGCCATAGTTCAGACAGTGCTGGTGGACTAATCTTGCCATAGCTCAGACAGTGCTGGTGGACTAATCTTGCCATAGCTCAGACAGTGCTAGTGGACTAATCCTGCCATAGTTCTGGTGGACTAATCTCTTGCCATAGCTCAGACAGTGCTGATGGACTAATCCTGCCATAGCTGAGACAGTGCTGGTGGACTAATCTTGCCATAGCTCAGACAGTGCTGATGGACTAATCTTGCCATAGCTCAGACAGTGCTGATGGACTAATCTTGCCATAGCTCAGACAGTGCTGGTGGACTAATCCTGCCATACTTCAGACAGTGCTGGTGGACTAATCCTGCCATAGCTCAGACAGTGCTGGTGGACTAATCCTGCCATAGCTCAGACAGTGCTGGTGGACTAATCCTACCATAGCTCAGACAGTGCTGATGGACTAATCCTGCCATAGCTCAGACAGTGCTGGTGGACTAATCTTGCCATATCTCAGAAAGTGCTGATGGACTAATCTTGCCATAGCTCAGACAGTGCTGGTGGACTAATCCTGCCATAGCTCAGACAGTGCTGGTGGACTAATCCTGCCATAGCTCAGACAGTGCTGGTGGACTAATCTTGCCATAGCTCAGACAGTGCTGGTGGACTAATCTTGCCATAGCTCAGACAGTGCTGGTGGACTAATCCTGCCATAGTTCAGACAGTGCTGGTGGACTAATCCTGCCATAGCCGAGACAGTGCTGATGGACTAATCTTGCCATAGCTCAGACAGTGCTGGTGGACTAATCCTGCCATAGCTCAGACAGTGCTGGTGGACTAATCCTACCATAGCTCAGACAGTGCTGGTGGACTAATCCTACCATAGCTCAGACAGTGCTGATGGACTAATCTGCTCAGACAGTGCTGATGGACTAATCTTGCCATAGCTCAGACAGTGCTGGTGGACTAATCTTGCCATAGCTCAGACAGTGCTGGTGGACTAATCTTGCCATAGCTCAGACAGTGCTGGTGGACTAATCTTGCCATAGCTCAGACAGTGCTGGTGGACTAATCTTGCCATAGCTCAGACAGTGCTGATGGACTAATCTGCTCAGACAGTGCTGATGGACTAATCTTGCCATAGCTAAGACAGTGCTGGTGGACTAATCCTGCCATAGCTCAGACAGTGCTGGTGGACTAATCTTGCCATAGCTCAGACAGTGCTGGTGGACTAATCCTACCATAGCTCAGACAGTGCTGGTGGACTAATCTTGCCATAGCTCAGACAGTGCTGATGGACTAATCTTGCCATAGCTCAGACAGTGCTGGTGGACTAATCTTGCCATAGCTCAGACAGTGCTGGTGGACTAATCTTGCCATAGCTCAGACAGTGCTGGTGGACTAATCCTACCATAGCTCAGACAGTGCTGGTGGACTAATCCTACCATAGCTCAGACAGTGCTGGTGGACTAATCTTGCCATAGCTCAGACAGTGCTGGTGGACTAATCCTGCCATAGCTCAGACAGTGCTGGTGGACTAATCTTGCCATAGCTCAGACAGTGCTGGTGGACTAATCCTGCCATAGTTCAGACAGTGCTGGTGGACTAATCCTGCCATAGTTCAGACAGTGCTGGTGGACTAATCTTGCCATAGCTCAGACAGTGCTGATGGACTAATCTTGCCATAGCTCAGACAGTGCTGGTGGACTAATCTTGCCATAGCTCAGACAGTGCTGGTGGACTAATCTTGCCATAGCTCAGACAGTGCTGATGGACTAATCTTGCCACAGCTCAGACAGTGCTGGTGGACTAATCTTGCCATAGCTCAGACAGTGCTGGTGGACTAATCTTGCCACAGCTCAGACAGTGCTGGTGGACTAATCTTACCATAGCTCAGACAGTGTGGTGGACTAATCCTGCCATAGCTCAGACAGTGCTGGTGGACTAATCCTGCCATAGCTGAGACAGTGCTGGTGGACTAATCTTGCCATAGCTCAGACAGTGCTGGTGGACTAATCTTGCCATAGCTCAGACAGTGCTGGTGGACTAATCTTGCCATAGCTCAGACAGTGCTGATGGACTAATCTTTCCATAGCTCAGACAGTGCTGGTGGACTAATCTTGCCATAGCTCAGACAGTGCTGGTGGACTAATCTTGCCATAGCTCAGACAGTGCTGGTGGACTAATCTTGCCATAGCTCAGACAGTGCTGATGGACTAATCTTGCCATAGCTCAGACAGTGCTGGTGGACTAATCTTGCCATAGCTCAGACAGTGCTAATCTTGCCATAGCTCAGACAGTGCTGGTGGACTAATCTCTTGCCATAGCTCAGACAGTGCTGGTGGACTAATCTTGCCATAGCTCAGACAGTGCTGGTGGACTAATCTTGCCATAGCTCAGACAGTGCTGGTGGACTCATCTTGCCATAGCTCAGACAGTGCTAGTGGACTAATCCTGCCATAGTTCTGGTGGACTAATCTCTTGCCATAGCTCAGACAGTGCTGGTGGACTAATCTTGCCATAGCTCAGACAGTGCTGGTGGACTAATCTTGCCATAGCTCAGACAGTGCTGATGGACTAATCCTGCCATAGCTCAGACAGTGCTGGTGGACTAATGCTGCCATAGCTCAGACAGTGCTGGTGGACTAATCTTGCCATAGCTCAGACATTGCTGATGGACTAATCTTGCCATAGCTCATACAGTGCTGGTGGACTAATCTTGCCATAGCTCAGACAGTGCTGGTGGACTAATCTTGCCATAGCTAAGACAGTGCTGGTGGACTAATCCTGCCATAGCTCAGACAGTGCTGATGGACTAATCTTGCCATAGCTCAGACAGTGCTGGTGGACTAATCTTGCCATAGCTCAGACAGTGCTGGTGGACTAATCCTGCCATAGTTCTGGTGGACTAATCTTGCCATAGCTCAGACAGTGCTGGTGGACTAATCCTGCCATAGCTGAGACAGTGCTGGTGGACTAATCCTGCCATAGCTGAGACAGTGCTGATGGACTAATCCTGCCATAGCTCAGACAGTGCTGATGGACTAATCTTGCCATAGCTCAGACAGTGCTGGTGGACTAATCTTGCCATAGCTCAGACAGTGCTGATGGACTAATCTTGCCATAGTTCAGACAGTGCTGGTGGACTAATACTGCCATAGCTGAGACAGTGCTGATGGACTAATCTTGCCATAGCTCAGACAGTGCTGGTGGACTAATCCTGCCATAGCTGAGACAGTGCTGATGGACTAATCCTGCCATAGCTTAGACAGTGCTGATGGACTAATCTTGCCATAGCTCAGACAGTGCTGGTGGACTAATACTGCCATAGCTGAGACAGTGCTGATGGACTAATCTTGCCATAGCTCAGACAGTGCTGGTGGACTAATCTTGCCATAGCTCAGACAGTGCTGGTGGACTAATCTTGCCACTGAGCTCAGGTCTCCATAGTAAACCTTACGGAGCATGGCCATGCTGGCAGTGTGTGGACATGGCCCAAGGTACAGTCGAAGTTGACACTTTAACTTATACTTCTTCTCACTAGTCCCTGTCTTCACTGTGCAGCTCTCTCCAGACATTTCCTTCCTCATCTGCTCTTCTCTCTCTTTCCTGTTCTCTATTAGACACAAGGATACGTGCTCGTATATTTTCATCTAATCTCCGCCCCTGTCTCTCTGCTTCAGTAGCTCAGACTGCGGCATTTTTAGCAGTTCCTACGTATTTCCCTGCACATGCTCAGTAGCATGACACACACACACACTCACACACACACACGGACAAGCGTATTAATATATATATAAATGATCGGCATTCCTCTAAGCTAGTGAGCGGATTGCCTCACTGGCAAGTTTGTTTGTTGTACTGGAATGTTCAGGCTATAGGCTGTTGTGTTGCTGATCTTTTTTGCTACTATAAAATATTTAGGTCATCACAAACAGACACATTGTTGTTGCTGTTGTTGTGTTGTTGTTGTTGTTGTTTAGACAACACTACTATAAAATATTTATGTCATCACAAACAGACACATTGTTGTTGTTGTTGTTGTTGTTGTTGTTTAGACAACACTACTATAAAATATTTAGGTCATCAGACACATTGTTGTTGTTGCTGTTGTTGTTGTTGTTTAGACAACACTACTATAAAATATTTAGGTCATCAGACAAACAGACACATTGTTGTTGTTGCTGTTGTTGTTGTGTTATTGTTGTTTAGACAACACTACTATAAAATATTTAGGTCATCAGACAAACAGACACATTGTTGTTGTTGCTGTTGTTGTTGTTGTTGTTTAGACAACACTACTATAAAATATTTAGGTCATCAGACAAACATACACATTGTTGTTGTTGCTGTTGTTGTTGTGTTGTTGTTGTTTAGACAACACTACTATAAAATATTTAGGTCATCAGACAAACAGACACATTGTTGTTGTTGCTGTTGTTGTTGTTGTTGTTGTTGTTGCTGTTGTTGTTGTTGTTGTTGTTTAGACAACACTGGATCTACTCCAAGCTTGTGGAAACCGGTTGTCGAATCCACTGGTCAACGCGTGACCCACATGTGTGGGCAGGATACCCATGTGGGTGTGGTCAGTGGGGAGGAGTCCATGCAGGCTGACGGTGGCGAGGAGTCTCCTAGCAGCACGCCTTCAGTCAGTCCCCTCACACTCCCTGCGGGCACCAGGGTATGTTGATCGCTTGTAGCTCAGCTGACATCGTTATATGTACGTACACACGTACTGTATGCTTGTAAGGTTGCTCCATTTTGTTACTTGAAGCCAAATCATTTCAACCACTTACTGTAGGTCTTCATCAGGCAAATTAAAATAATGCAACACATCCACACTCACTGGCAACACATCCACTCTCACTGGCAACACATACATACTCGCTGGCAATGCATCCACACTCACTGGCAACACATCCACACTCACTGGCAACACATCCACACTCGCTGGCAATGCATCCACACTCGCTGGCAACACATCCACACTCTCTGGCAACACATACACACTTGCTGGCAACACATCCACACTCACTGGTAACACATACACACTTGCTGGCAACACATGCACACTCGCTGGCAACACATCCACACTCACTGGAAACACATCCACACTCGCTGGTGGCAAGACATCCACACTCGCTGACAACATATCCACATGCACTGGCAATGCGTTTCACACAACAAATGCACTTAATTCTTGAATTGTCCGAATAACTACCAAGAGAGGCGTGATTTTGCGTACATGGTCTTGGAAGTCGAGACCCACCCAGCATGCTCCAGCCCTACATCTCAGAGTTGAATTAATTTGCCTGAAGAAGACTGAAGTATTACGGCAGAAACGTTTGGCTTCACAACCAAGTAAAGATAAATCTTAAAGCATCTGTGCTGCTGTTGATCCATTGACCACACCCTTTTTTGCCGACAGCCGTCACTGGCCATGTATAGTTATAACATGATGATTTAATAACATGATGATTTAATATTCACTGTGTTAATGGTAGTTCAATCTGTGAATAGGCAGGACAAAGAGTAGCAGAGAATGGTGTAGCTTACACTAGATGCTACGCAATCCACGAATATTCCCCTCCCTGTGAATTGCTAGCCACCATCCACGAATATTCCCCTCCCTGCGAATTATTAGTCACCATCCACGAATATTCCCCTCCCTGTGAATTATTAGTCAGCATCCACGAATATTCCCCTCCCTGTGAGTTGCTAGTCAGCATCCACGAATATTCACCTCCCTGTGAATTGCTAGTCAGCATCCACGAATATTCACCTCCCTGTGAATTATTAGTCACCATCCACGAGTATTCCCCTCCCTGTGAATTATTAGTCACCATCCACGAATATTCCCTCTCCCTGTGAATTGCTAGTCACCATCCACGAATATTCCCCTCCCTGTGAATTATTAGTCAGCATCCACGAATATTCCCTTCCCTGTGAATTATTAGTCACCATCCACGAATATTCCCCTCCCTGTGAATTGCTAGTCAGCATCCACGAATATTCCCCTTTCTGTGAATTGCTAGCCACCATCCACGAATATTCCTCTCCCTGTGAATTATTAGTCAGCATCCACGAATATTCCCCTTCCTGTGAATTGCTAGTCAGCATCCACGAATATTCCCCTCCCTGTGAATTATTAGTCAGCATCCACGAATATTCACCTCCCTGCGAATTATTAGTCAGCATCCACGAATATTCCCCTCCCTGTGAATTGCTAGTCACCATCCACGAATATTCCTCTCCCTGTGAATTATTAGTCAGCATCCACGAATATTCCCCTCCCTGTGAATTATTAGTCGGCATCCACGAATATTCCCTTCCCTGTGAATTATTAGTCACCATCCACGAATATTCACCTCCCTGTGAATTATTAGTCACCATCCACGAATATTCCCCTCCCTGTGAATTATTACTCACCTTCCACGAATATTTTTAACTGCTTGAAAATTGAAAATATCCCTCTGACCATCTTATTATGCTGCGTGGGAGGGAGGGCGTGTGCATACATCTTTGTGTAAGTTGGTGGATCTTATACATATTCATGTATGGATGTGCATGTGGTGATGCTTGATTGCACACACACACACACACACACACACCACACACCATATACACCTGTGCTATCTAGAGCTGATTCTTGAACCTAAATTGTGATACGTACACCACACACCCATTCATTGGTTATTTGCCTGGGTACTGTATGTACGACTCATCCAGTTCCGAGTCGATCTTATGCATGTTTGTTTTTATACTACTACTACTACTACTACTACTACTACTACGACTACTATTATTATTACTACTACTACTACTACTATAACTACTACTACTATTATTATTATTACTACTACTACTACTACTACTATTATTATTATTACTACTATTACTGTTACTACTATTACAGTATCGGCCATTATGAATTACCTACGTAAATATGGTTTAGAGGTCTCACTAGATACTGGGATGGTTCTGGCAAACCCCCATTAGGGGTGATATAATTTTCATAATTCGGCCCCATTAGGGGGTTATGTTGACAGAAGTCGTATGAGAAGCAAATGCTGCCTATATCACTACCTTATGTGGACTTGTGGTACAGGACCACACACCCTCCCTACCCTCATCTACACCCCCTCCCTCCACTCTCCCTCATCTACACCCCCTCCCTCGTCTACACCCCCTCCCTCCACCCTCCCTCATCTACACCCCCTCCCTCCACCCTCCCTCATCTACACCCCCTCCCTCCACCCTCCCTCATCTACACCCCCTCCCCACCCTCCCTCATCTACACCTCCACCATCCCTCATCTACACCCCCTCCCTCCACCCTCCCTGGTCTGTCTAATTAGATCCCCTTCATGTCAGTGGGGGGGCAGATTCCCAGCCAGGAGCAGCTGGAGGCCCTCTACAAGCAGCTGCCGTCCAACAGCGAGCAAGTGGACGGCTTGCAGAAACAGATGCTGGCCATCATGGAGCAACAGCAAAAAATGGCTGCCTTAACCACGCCCAGTCTTCTTGGAGCCACTCCCAGTCTAAAGACGTCCACACAGGTGACGCCCAGCACTGTTGTCACGGGAACCACCACCACTGCCTCCGCATCTTCTGCCTCGTCCGGGGGTGCAGAGATGTTGCAGTTTCCCTTAGTACTCCTCGGGGTCAACTCTGGGATTTCCCCTTACACGACCTTCCCGCCAGCTCCGCCCTCCTCTTCCACCTCCTCCAACTCCTCTGCCACGCCTTCCCCCACCTCCACCACGTCGAACGATTCCGGGATCTCTGGAGCGAATCTGTCTCCTTTTCCACTCACTGGACTCTCCCTGCAGCCTTCCAGTTTGTCGGCATCAACGAGGGAGCCCCTTTCATTGGCAGCGGGTGGCGGCGGTGGATCGCAGCAGCGGAGGCCTCTCTCGGAGAGCCTCTCTGCCCCGGGGTTCCAGAGCGGCTCCGAGCCGCCATTCGAGATCATGCAGAAGCAGTTCCAGCAACAGCAACAACAGCTTCTGGTGCAGAGTCAGCAGATTCACCAGCACTTTTTGGACCAGCAGCAGAGGTCAGGGTGCAGGACAACAAGCTTTCCATTGACACGCACGTACACACTCGCATACAAATTTACACTTGCACACACACCATACACACATCACACACCATACACACATCACACACACATCACACACATCACACACACCATACACACATCACACACACCATACACACATCACACACACCATACACACATCACACACACCATACACACACCATTCACACACCATACACACATCACACACACACACCATACACACATCACACACACCATACACATCACACACCATACACACATCACACACACACCATACACATCACACACCATACACACACACATCACACACACATCACACACACCATACACACACACATCACATACACACCATACACACACACCATACACACACCATGCACACATCACACTCACCATACACACATCACACACACAACACTGTTTTTGTGAACTTTTAGTATTTATTCTACCTCCTCTCCTCTCTCTCCCCACCTCATCCTCCTTCCCTCTCTTCCTCCTCTTCTCCCCTCCTCCCCCTCCCCCCTCCCTCCCCCTCCCCCCCGCACCCCTCCCCCACCCCCCCCCCCACCCCCCCCCCCCCCCGCCCCCCCCCACCCCCCCCCCCCTCCCCCCCCCCACCCTCCCTCCCTCCCTCCTCCTCACTGTCCTCCTCTCTCCAGACTGCTCCAACAAGCTATGTTGGAAAGGAAACAGTTTGAGGAGCAGCAGAGGCAGTTGTCGGCCATGCACATCCACCAGCAGTCAGAGCTGCAGAAGAAGCAGCAACTTCTTCGTCAGATGCAAGAGGCCCATTTCCTCACGGTCCAGCGGCAGCACCAGATGCTCCTCCTCCACCAATCACTTGCAGCAGCAACAGCAACGGGTGGGTGTGGCTTGATAGTGGATTTGCAGAACTGGCAAATAAATTCTCTGTATTGGCTCCAAGTTGTAAATGATGTGCCTTTCAATGGCCCACTCTCCACTCTCCACCCTCCTCCCTCCACCTCTCCTCCCTCCCCCTCTCCTCCTCTCCTCTTATACAGACCAGCCAACTAGTACAACAGGCCACTCCTTCCCTCTCCCTCGCAAGACGTGCCCAGACCTCTCCCCAGCCTAGCCACAAATCGATCGTCCATCGTCACTCCCTGAAAGACTCTTTGTCTCTCCCCTATTCCAAGTCCCCACTCTCCACTTCCACCTCCTCCAATGTCCTCCAAGATACGGCGGATTTTGGAGCCCCCCGTGGAGTGGAGGAGGGTCAAGGGGCTAGTCGTTCCCCAAGCCTCACTCCAAAGGCATCTCTGACCCCCACCAATAGCTATGAGAGCGGAGCCTCCAATAACGGTCGACTTTCCCCAAATATAGGCGTGGCCAGTCCGTCTTCTGGGCAGGAGCCACCACAACAAATGGGTACACTAGCAACAGCAACACCAACATAATAGTATAACAACAACAACAATAATAGTATAACAACAACAACAATAATAATAGTATAACAACAACAACAATAATAATAATAGTATAACAACAACAACAATAACAATAGTATAACAACAACAACAATAATAATAATAGTATAACAACAACAACAACAATAATAGTATAACAACAACAACAATAATAGTATAACAACAACAATAATAATAGTATAACAACAACAACAATAATAATAATAGTATAACAACAACAATAATAATTATAACAACAACAATAATAATAGTATAACAATAACAATACAACAACAACAATGATAATAGTATAACAACAACAATATAACAACAATAATAATAACAATATAACAACAACAATAGTATAACAACAACAATAGTAAACAACAATGATAATAGTATAACAACAATAATAATAATAGTATAACAACAACAATAATATAACAACAACAATAATAATAGTATAACAACAACAACAACAATAATAATAGTATAACAACAATAATAATAATAGTATAACAACAACAACAACAATAATAATAGTATAACAACAACAACAATAATAATAGTATAACAACAACAACAACAATAATAGAATAACAACAACAACAACAATAATAGTATAACAACAACAACAATAATAGTATAACAACAACAATAATAATAGTATAACAGTAACAACAATACAACAATACAACAACAACAATGATAATAATAGTATAACAACAATATAACAATAACAACAATATAACAACAACAATAGTATAACAACAACAATAGTATAACAACAACAATAGTAAACAACAATGATAATAATAGTATAACAACAACAACAACAATAATAGTATAACAACAACAACAATAATATAACAACAACAATAATAGTATAACAACAACAATAATAATAATAGTATAACAACAACAACAATAATAATAGTATAACAACAACAACAACAATAATAATAGTATAACAACAACAACAACAATAATATAACAACAACAATAATAATAGTATAACAACAACAATAATAATAATAGTATAACAACAACAATAATAATAATAGTATAACAACAACAACAATAATAATAGTATAACAACAACAACAATAATAATAGTATAACAACAACAATATAACAGCAACAATAATAATAATAGTATAACAACAATAGCAACAATGATAACAATAACAACAGCAATAATAATAATAATAGTGTTTGCATTGCTGGGAGATTAACGGTGAGCGTAGAACAAAGGCAATTTCTCGTGAGTTTTTTTCAACATTATAACCTTTTAATACTACATTCATTTTCAAAGATTTTGGTCTCAAAAGGCAGTCCATTCCGAGTGCTTTCGAGTGATGTTGCAATGGGGGGGGGGGGGGGGGGGGGGGGGGTGTTGCAATAAACTAGGACTGAAATATGGCAAAACCACAAAGGTAATTTTTAAATATTATAAGCGCTCTTGCTCCCCAACCACAAGTCTTCAACACTTGTCATTTATTGTGATATCAGAGTACCTACAGATACAACTTACCAATTGAAATTTTTATTCCCCCCATTATCCCAAAAGACTATATCTCATCAGAAAATGGAAAACTGTTCAATTGAAAATACAGAACAATACAAGAGCTTTCAGATTATATAAAAATTATTTACTAAGAACAAAATTTGACAGAGTTCGAGTCTTTATGTGTCATTAATGTGAAGTTACACTTTCCTGGTATATACATCAGTTTAGAAAAGTACAACACTAACATCACATGGTTTCTTATTATTTCTAACAAGTGTTCAAAAAACTGTGGCTAACACTTTCCCATAAACTTTGCACACTTCACTCTATGAACTTGATATATAGCTCTAAAGATAGGCCTCTCTGTGTGCTCTCTTTTGGTACTAAAAACTGTTGCATCGGTGCAACCATACCCTAGGTACAGGCAGTCAAAATGGGGGCGCTCAAAAACAGCCCCAAGTTTTCTGCATTTCTCACTCCTAATTGGTAAGTGCAAGACTGGTAGTTGATGGAGGAAGCTCTCCTCTATACAATCATTAGGGTAAGCAAGCGGTCAAGCACATGGTCAAGCGCACACCAAAGGCACACAAGCACATACGGCTCCCTCCCATCTATTTTTCGAGGTAAAAGGATAAGAACTCACGGGACACATGGCACATGGCACATATTTTATGCTGTTTCTTCGACGATGGATTTGATGTACATACAATCTACTTGTTGTTCGTGTAGGAACGGGCTTGGTCTACGACTCCATGATGCTGAAGCACGGGTGCAGCTGCGGAGGATCCCACCCAGAGCACCCGGGAAGACTGCAGAGTATCTGGGCACGCCTCATTGAAACCAGGGTCGTGAGCAGCTGCCGGGTACGTGCCACTGTGAAATGCTTGTGGTTAATTGTTAATTAAATTGGTGTGTGGATGTTGGAGGTATTTTAATAATATCTACAACTGAAGACGGCTCCATTGGGGCGGGGAAAGTGCAGCTGCTGGTTCCTGGAGGAAGTAATTCCTCTTTATCACTCTCCTAGCATCACATCACCATGGTGACATCATCAACACTGTCCTGGATTAGGCCTTCAGCTAGGGTCAGGGCCACGGCAGTGGCTAGGGTCAGGGCCAGGAGAGTGGCTAGGGCCAGGGCAGTGGCTAGGGTTAGGGCCAGGGCACTGGCTAGGGCCAGGGCACTGGCTAGGGTCAGGGCTGTGGCTAGGGTTAGGGCCAGGACAGTGGCTAGGGTTAGGGCCAGGGCAGTGGCTAGGGTTAGGACTGGCTAGGGTTAGGGACAGGGCAGTGGCTAGAGTTAGGGTCAGGACAGTGGCTAGGGTTAGGAAGGGCAGTGGTTAGGGCCAGGACAGTGGCTAGAGGAATCTTCTGACTGCTAATGATATCATGATGATGATGTAATGCCTTGCTTTGGACCCAGGAATCACTCGGCTCCATTGTGGTGGCAGAACCTCAAAGATGACCGTGGTCACATGACCACGTTGAAGGGGAAATCTGGACGGGTTTTAAAAATTGTGGTTAATATTTAATAACCAAGGTTTAATATTTGTAGTTTAATATTCGTATTTGTGGTTTAATATTCGTGGTGTAATATTCGTAGTTGGATATCCGAGGTTTAATATTTGTATTTAATATTCGTAGTTAAATATTCATGGCTTAATATTCATTGGCTTAATATTCATGGTTTAATATTTGTGGTGTAATATTTGTGGTGTAATATTTGAGGTGTAATATTCTTAGTTAAATATTCATAGTTTAATATTTGTGGTGTAATATTTGAGGTGTAATATTCGTAGTTAAATATTCATAGTTAAATATTCATAGTTTAATATTTGTGTTTAATATTTGTGTTTAATATTTATGGTGTAATATTTGTGGTGTAATATTCGTGGTTTAATATTCGTGGATGAATATTCGTAGTTCATGGTAATTATATAATCTGCAAATAAGAGTAGCAGTGGGTGTGGCCTCCATTATACACGGCACAATCCACGAATATTCCTTGCGAATATTTAGAACCCCCATTGAAAATGCCCCCTGTGCTGTTCTGATGTGTGGATGAGGGGTGAGTTGTTGCTCGGGTGTTGAGTAATGGGGGGTCAAAATTTCTAGTTGGGGGTAAGGTACTGTATCAGTCCACCAATGATCTTCCTTCAAATTCCTCCTATGGTTCCCTTTGGCGTGCATGCTGCATCACCTGATCACTGCAGCGCCTGAGGGCTCGTAAGGCGTCGCTGGCGGAACTGCAGTCCATACACAGCGAGAACCACGTGCGTCTCTATGGCCGTCCCAGTCAGAGGAAGGCGGGCACGGATAAGAAGGAGAGTGGGCGTGCCTTCGTGCAGCTGAACTGCGGGGGAATGGGAGTGGACAGAGACACATATTGGAATGACGCCCACACATCCAACGCCAGCCGCATGGTATGTATGGTGGTGTGTGTGAGGGAGGTGATGAGTGTGTGGGTGTGAGGGAGGTGGTGTGAGGAGGTGGTGTGAGAGTGAGGTGATGTGTGTACATGGTGGGTGTGAGGGAGGTGATGTGTGTGTGAGGGAGGTGGTGGGTGTGGGGGAGGTGGTGTGTGGGAGTGAGGTGATGTGTGTGTGAGGGAGGTGGTGTGTGTGGGGCAGGTGACGTGTGTGAGGGAGGTAATGTGTGAGGGAGGTGATGTGTGTGGGGCAGGTGACGTGTGTGAGGGAGGTAATGTGTGAGGGAGGTGATGTGTGTGTGAGGGAGGTGATGTGTGTGGGGGAGGTGATGTCGGTGTGAGAGGGAGGTGATGTGTGTACATGGTGGGTGGGTGTGAGGGAGGTGATGTATGTGAGGGAGGTGGTGTGTGTGAGGGAAGTGATGTGTGTGTGAGCGAGGTAATGTGTGAGGTGATGTGTGTACAGAGTTTCAGTGAATGTTTGATGCCCCCACTTGTTTGCCTGGTCCTGTTGGAGGATACAGTATTTCCCAATGTACATGTACTAGCACTTGCATGATATAATATTTGCATGTTGTTGCTGTATATATGTTACAGGCTGTGGGGTCTGTCATAGAACTTGCTGATAAGGTGGCCAGTGGAGAAGTCAAGAACGGCTTTGCCTTTGTGCGCCCTCCAGGACACCACGCCCTCCAGAACCAAGCGCAGTGAGTTCTAGTGGGTGGGTGCTGTATAGCCCTAGCCCTAGCTGTGTCCCTGCTTAGCCCTATGACTCTAGCCCTAGCTGTAGTCTTAGCCCTAGCTGTAGTCTTAGCCCTAGCTGTAGTCTTAGCCCTACCACTCTAGCCCTAGCTGTAGTCTTAGCCCTAGCTGTAGTCTTAGCCCTACCACTCTAGCCCTAGCTGTAGTCTTAGCCCTACGACCCTAGCCCTAGCTGTAGTCTTAGCCCTACCACTCTAGCCCTAGCTGTAGTCTTAGCCCTAGCTGTAGTCTTAGCCCTACAACTCTAGCCCTAGCTGTAGTCTTAGCCCTACCACTCTAGCCCTAGCTGTAGTCTTAGCCCTAGCTGTAGTCTTAGCCCTACAACTCTAGCCCTAGCTGTAGTCTTAGCCCTACCACTCTAGCCCTAGCTGTAGTCTTAGCCCTAGCTGTAGTCTTAGCCCTACCACTCTAGCCCTAGCTGTAGTCTTAGCCCTAGCTGTAGTCTTAGCCCTACAACTCTAGCCCTAGCTGTAGTCTTAGCCCTAGCTGTAGTCTTAGCCCTACAACTCTAGCCCTAGCTGTAGTCTTAGCCCTAGCTGTAGTCTTAGCCCTACAACTCTAGCCCTAGCTGTAGTCTTAGCCCTACCACTCTAGCCCTAGCTGTGTCTTAGCCCTACGACTCTAGCACTCTAGCCCTAGCTGTAGTCTTAGCCCTACCACTCTAGCCCTAGCTGTAGTCTAGCCCTAGCTGTAGTCTTAGCCCTACAACTCTAGCCCTAGCTGTAGTCTTAGCCCTACAACTCTAGCCCTAGCTGTAGTCTTAGCCCTACCACTCTAGCCCTAGCTGTAGTCTTAGCCCTACAACTCTAGCCCTAGCTGTAGTCTTAGCCCTACAACTCTAGCCCTAGCTAAGCCCTAACACTGTAGTCTTAGTCCTACAACTCTAGCCCTAGTTGTAGTCTTACGTTACAACTCTAGCCCTAGCTGTAGTCTTAGCCCTACAACTCTAGCCCTAGCCCTAGCTGTGGTCTTAGCCCTACAACTCTAGCCCTAGCTGTAGTCTTAGCCCTATCACTCTAGCCCTAGCTGTAGTCTTAGCCCTACAACTCTAGCCCTAGTTGTAGTCTTAGCCCTACCACTCTAGCCCTAGCCCTGAGCCCCAAACCTACATATAATTATAATACTTGCAGATGACTATAAAAAAAATCCCCCCCCCCAAAAAAAAATTGCGAAGTACACACACATACACCACACACACACACACACACACATTCACACACACACACACTCACACACACGACACAAACACACACACATCAGCACACTGGCGGAACCTTAGCCGCCTAAGAGTGTTTCGGCTGGCTTCAAAAAGGCTTTGGGACAGTGTACCCACTAAATCCTTTATCATGGCCACCTCTTTTTCTCTCCTCATGTGACCTGCTGTACGATGGGCCACTCGTAGCGAGTTTGGTAGCAGGAGACTCTAAATGTTGGAGGAGTTTGGTAGCAGGGGACCTTAAATGTTGGAGGAGTTTGGTAGCAGGAGACTCTAAATGTTGGAGGAGTTTAGCAGGAGACTCTAAATGTTGGAGGAGTTTAGCAGGAGACTCTAAATGTTGGAGGAGTTTAGCAGGAGACTCTAAATGTTGGGGGAGTTTGGTAGAAGGAGACTCTAAATGTTGGGGGAGTTTGGTAGAAGGAGACTCTAAATGTTGGAGGAGTTTAGCAGGAGACTCTAAATGTTGGAGGAGTTTAGCAGGAGACTCTAAATGTTGGAGGAGTTTAGCAGGAGACTCTAAATGTTGAAGGAGTTTGATAGAAGGAGACTCTAAATGTTGGAGGAGTTTAGCAGGAGACTCTAAATGTTGGAGGAGTTTAGCAGGAGACTCTAAATGTTGGAGGAGTTTAGCAGGAGACTCTAAATGTTGGAGGAGTTTAGCAGGAGACTCTAAATGTTGGAGGAGTTTAGCAGGAGACTCTAAATGTTGGAGGAGTTTGAAGGAGACTCTAAATGTTGGAGGAGTTTGGCAGGAGACTCTAAATGTTGGAGGAGTTTAGCAGGAGACTCTAAATGTTGGAGGAGTTTGGCAGCAAGAGACTCTAAATGTTGGAGGAGTTTGGTAGCAGGAGACTCTAAATGTTGGAGGAGTTTGGTAGCAGGAGACTCTAAATGTTGGCGGGAGACTAAATGTTGGAGGAGTTTAGCAGGAGACTGTTAGACTATTGCAAACAATCTAATGGAGCAGTTGATAAATATAGAATTTATTATTGATAATCAAATACACAAGACAATTATTGACTTAGCTTGATAATCCAAAGAGAGACTTTTACAGAAGAAGGCTGCTCTTAAATAAGCTGGCCTCTCCTGAGGACATCAGTGGGTTTCAAAGACTAATGTTATTCATAGTTCATTGTAAGCTGTTAATTGTCTAGAAGTCTATATTTGGCTAGGACTAGGTTAAGTAAGTTAAGTTGGTTGTTCTTGTTAACATCACCCCCTTCTTTTTCTGTGGTGCAAGGTGTTGGTTCATCTGGCCATTCCCGTCTGGAGAGAGCGTCCGCGTTGGCATTGGCCTTTCCTTGTCTGTAGATGTCTAAATGTTGGAGGAGTTTAGCAGGAGACTCTAAATGTTGGAGGAGTTTGGTAGCAGGAGACTAAATGTTCCAATTTCTGTGTCTATCTCTTAATTCTATTCCGGGGGGGGGGGGGGGGGGGGGGACGAATTGGGTAATGATCATCACATATGTAAGTTTAGCCAGCACAGTTTAGATTGGTCACATCCTGTCGCAGAACTAGTGACTGCTCAGTTGATTTACTGAGAATCTTCTTCTCTTCTGTTTGCTTCGTGGAATGTTCTCCTGTGCAACTGTTACCAAGTCCTTGAGGGAGGCTGTAGCTGACCTCTACTGGGGGGCTGACTCCATAGCAGCAATAGCAAGTGATGGCAGGTGCTGAATTGTATAATGAACAGCAAGAAGAAACAAGGCAGAGAACCCTTCTCAACATGGCCACAGCTGACCAGAACAGCTGCTCACCTTGTTGAGTGTATACAGTAGGAGCAGCAGCCACAACCAACAAAAGCCATACCCCAACAAGAACAGCAACTCTATTGGAAAGGAAAGACTGTGCCCATGTAAGCCATTACTGGTTAATGACCCTTTACCATTTAAACTCAAATGCTTTTTAATTTTTAAACCATGTTTTTAAAAATGGTAAAGGGTCGTGATTGGTTGTGGCAGAGCTTTGTTTATTTTATAAAATTATTATTATTATTATTTAACCAAAAAAAAAATTGGGTTTTTTAATATTTTATATATATTTTTTTATATTTTTTATTTTTTGTTGTTTTTTATTTATATTTTTTTATTATTATTTATATATAACTTTTTTCTTTCTTGGCCATTTAGGATGAGGCACATGTGCTCACTAGCGGAGTGTTGTTGCATGGCTACGCAGCTAGCTTCATGATTGGTGATGGCTGAGTGTGTCGTGTGCCAAAACATCGACACAGAAGTGGCGAGGTGAATGGAGCTTGGAAATGGATTAGGACTTCAGAAGTAGTTTAATTTGTGTAAATCTCTGGCTGACATCCCTGGAGCTACAAGAAGCTTGTAGGCATCATGTGAGACCAAATACCAGCTCCTACAGAGATGTCCAATGCCAACTCCTGTTGTAGCTCCAGAGATGTCTAATAAGTGCTCCTGTTGTAGCTCCAGAGATGTCTAATACCTGCTCCTGTTGTAGCTCCAGAGATGTCTAATACGTGCTCCTGTTGTAGCTCCAGAGATGTCCAATACCTGCTCCTGTTGTAGTTCCAGAGATGTCTAATACCTGCTCCTGTTGTAGCTCCAGAGATGTCCAATACCTGCTCCTGTTGTAGCTCCAGAGATGTCTAATACTTGCTCCTGTTGTAGCTCCAGAGATGTCCAATACCTGCTCCTGTTGTAGCTCCAGAGATGTCTAATACCTGCTCCTGTTGTAGCTCCAGAGATGTCTAATACCTGCTCCTGTTGTAGTTCCAGAGATGTCTAATACCTGCTCCTGTTGTAGCTAGAGATGTCTAATACCAGCTCCTGTTGTAGCTCCAGAGATGTCTAATACCTGCTCCTGTTGTAGCTCCAGAGATGTCTAATACCAGCTCCTGTTGTAGCTCCAGAGATGTCTAATACCAGCTCCTGTTGTAGCTCCAGAGATGTCTAATACCTGCTCCTGTTGTAGCTCCAGAGATGTCTAATACCAGCTCCTGTTGTAGCTCCAGAGATGTCTAATACCTGCTCCTGTTGTAGTTCCAGAGATGTCTAATACCAGCTCCTGTTGTAGCTCCAGAGATGTCCAATACCTGCTCCTGTTGTAGCTCCAGAGATGTCCAATACCTGCTCCTGTTGTAGCTCCAGAGATGTCTAATACCTGCTCCTGTTGTAGCTCCAGAGATGTCTAATACTTGCTCCTGTTGTAGCTCCAGAGATGTCTAATACCTGCTCCTGTTGTAGCTCCAGAGATGTCCAATACCTGCTCCTGTTGTAGCTCCAGAGATGTCTAATACCTGCTCCTGTTGTAGCTCCAGAGATGTCCAATACCTGCTCCTGTTGTAGCTCCAGAGATGTCTAATACCAGCTCCTGTTGTAGCTCCAGAGATGTCCAATACCTGCTCCTGTTGTAGCTCCAGAGATGTCCAATACCTGCTCCTGTTGTAGCTCCAGAGATGTCTAATACCTGCTCCTGTTGTAGCTCCAGAGATGTCCAATACCTGCTCCTGTTGTAGCTCCAGAGATGTCTAATACCAGCTCCTGTTGTAGCTCCAGAGATGTCCAATACCTGCTCCTGTTATAGCTCCAGAGATGTCTAATAAGTGCTCCTGTTGTACTTCCAGAGATGTCTAATACCTGCTCCTGTTGTAGCTCCAGAGATGTCTAATACCTGCTCCTGTTGTAGCTCCAGAGATGTCTAATACCTGCTCATGTTGTAGCTCCAGAGATGTCCAATACCTGCTCCTGTTGTAGTTCCAGAGATGTCTAATATCAGCTCCTGTTGTAGCTCCAGAGATGTCTAATAAGTGCTCCTGTTGTAGCTCCAGAGATGTCCAATACCAGCTCCTGTTGTAGCTAGAGATGTCTAATACCTGCTCCTGTTGTAGCTCCAGAGATGTCCAATACCAGCTCCTGTTGTAGCTAGAGATGTCTAATACCTGCTCCTGTTGTAGCTCCAGAGATGTCCAATACCTGCTCCTGTTGTAGCTCCAGAGATGTCTAATACCAGCTCCTGTTGTAGCTCAAGAGATGTCTAATACCAGCTCCTGTTGTAGCTCCAGAGATGTCCAATACCTGCTCCTGTTGTAGCTCCAGAGATGTCTAATATCTGCTCCTGTTGTAGCTCCAGAGATGTCCAATACCTGCTCCTGTTGTAGCTCCAGAGATGTCTAATACCAGCTCCTGTTGTAGCTCCAGAGATGTCTAATACCTGCTCCTGTTGTAGTTCCAGAGATGTATAATACTTGCTCCTGTTGTAGCTCCAGAGATGTCTAATACCAGCTCCTGTTGTAGCTCCAGAGATGTCTAATACCTGCTCCTGTTGTAGCTCCAGAGATGTCTAATACCTGCTCCTGTTGTAGCTCCAGAGATGTCTAATACCTGCTCCTGTCAATTGACCTCCATCTTATTTCCCCATAAACGTGTAGTCAGAATGGAGCAATTTTCAGTTTCCGCTCATTATTTGGCTTATATAGCTAGAGGATTACACCTCAAGTAGGAGCTCTTAGACCCTGCGGCTTTTCTTATAGACATGTGATTTTGATGTAGCAATTAATTACTGGTTCGCTCATTATTTTACTTAGACACCTGAATGTACAGTTGCTATGACAACGTGACCAGCAGACTTTGTACAAGCCATCAGATCCTGTGGGGGGTCGGGCTCCATAGCCATTGCCTTCTGGTGTCTGAAGACGGCAGGTATCTCAGCCCCTGTGATTGATGGTCAGATAGGTAGACCAGGGACACTGTGGTTGATCCTGTGATCCACCTGTGCAAGGTCTGCACTCAACTTCTTGTACTGACTTCGGGTAATTTATAGAACCACGTAGAGAGCGGGCATGTTTTGGAACTGTCTCGACCAAGTCCTTAAAATAACGTACATGAAGATGATGTATTGTTGTTATCATTTCCATCTTCACACCAACCTAATCTTAATCCCAACCTAACCTAATCTTAATCTAATCTTAATCCCAACCTAATCTTAATCCCAACCTAATCTTAATCCCAACCTAATCTTAATCTAATCCTAACCTAATCTTAATCTAATCCTAATCCCAACCTAACCTAATCTTAATCCCAACCTAACCTAATCTTAATCCTAACCTATCTTAATCCTAACCTAATCTTAATCCCAACCGAACTGAACCTAATCTTAATCCCAATCTAACAGCATTGTGTGTCTGCATATACTGTAATTACACATGCACCCACACTCTTCTCTTATGATAATGTTCATTCATGTGTGTGTGTGTGTGTGTGTGTATGTGTGTGTTAGGGCTTTCTGCTACTTCAATAATGTCGCTCTTGCCACTAAAGCTATGAACTCGAAAGGGAGGAAAGTGATGGTGGTGGACTGGGTAAGCTCCTGCCTCCACCCAGTGTGGTGTTGGTCCAGTGTGTGTCCCCATAGAGCTATTGTCAACCTACTTCAACCTGCCTCCACCCAGTGTAGTGTTGGTCCAGTGTGTGTCCCCATAGAGCTATTGTCAACCTACTTCAACCTGCCTCCACCCAGTGTGGTGTTGGTCCAGTGTGTGTCCCCATAGAGCTATTGTCAACCCAGTGTGGTGTTGGTCCAGTGTGTGTCCCCATAGAGCTATTGTCAACCTACTTCAACCTGCCTCCCCAGTGTGGTGTTGGTCCAGTGTGTGTCCCCATAGAGCTATTGTCAACCTACTTCAACCCAGTGTGGTGTTGGTCCAGTGTGTGTCCCCATAGAGCTATTGTCAGCCTACTTCAACCCAGTGTGGTGTTGGTCCAGTGTGTGTCCCCATAGAGCTATTGTCAACCTACTTCATCCTGCCTCAATCCAGTGTGGTGTTGGTCCAGTGTGTGTCCCCATAAAGCTATTGACAACCTACTTCATCCTGCCTCAACCCAGTGTGGTGTTGGTCCAGTGTGTGTCCCCATAGAGCTATTGTCAACCTACTTCAACCTGCCTCCACCCAGTGTGGTATTGCTCCAGTGTGTGTCCCCATAGAGCTATTGTCAACCTACTTCAACCTGCCTCCACCCAGGGCGGTGTTGGTCCAGTGTGTGTCCCCATAGAGCTATTGTCAACCTACTTCAACCTGCCTCAACCAGTGTGATGTTGGTCCAGTGTGTGTCCCCATAGAGCTATTGTCAACCTACTTCAACCCAGTGTGGTGTTGGTCCAGTGTGTGTCCCTATAGAGCTATTGTCAACCTACTTCATCCTGCCTCAATCCAGTGTGGCGTTGGTCCAGTGTGTGTCCCCATAAAGCTATTGACAACCTACTTCATCCTGCCTCAACCCAGTGTGGTGTTGGTCCAGTGTGTGTCCCCATAGAGCTATTGTCAACCTACTTCAACCTGCCTCCACCCAGTGTGGTGTTGGTCCAGTGTGTGTCCCCATAGAGCTATTGTCAGCTTACTTCAACCTGCCTCAACCCAGTATGATGTTGGTCCAGTGTGTGTCTCCATAGAGCTATTGTCAACCTACTTCATCCTACCTCAACCCAGTGTGATGTTGGTCCAGTGTGTGTCCCCATAGAGCTATTGTCAACCTACTTCAACCTGCCTCCACCCAGTGTGGTATTGCTCCAGTGTGTGTCCCCATAGAGCTATTGTCAACCTACTTCAACCTGCCTCCACCCAGTGTGGTGTTGGTCCAGTGTGTGTCCCCATAGAGCTATTGTCAACCTACTTCAACCTGCCTCCACCCAGTGTGGTGTTGGTCCAGTGTGTGTCCCCATAGAGCTTTGTCAACCTACTTCAACCTGCCTCCACCCAGTGTGATGTTGGTCGAGTGTGTGTCCCCATAGGGCTATTGCCAACCTACTTCAACCTGCCTCCACCCAGTGTGGTGTTGGTCCAGTGTGTGTCCCCATAGAGCTTTGTCAACCTACTTCAACCTGCCTCCACCCAGTGTGATGTTGGTCGAGTGCGTGTCCCCATAGGGCTATTGCCAACCTACTTCAACCTGCCTCCACCCAGTGTGGTGTTGGTCCAGTGTGTGTCCCCATTCGGTAAAGGGTTACACACTGATATATGTTTCTATGTTTTCACACCTTACCCACTAGGATATCCACCATGGTAATGGAACCCAACAAATGTTCTACGATAATCCCAACGTTCTATTCATGTCTATTCATCGGTACGACAATGGGACATTCTTCCCCGGGACTGGTCGACCAGATGAGATCGGTTCAGGGGCGGGACTAGGGTTCAATGTCAACATTGCATTTTCAGGGGCCTCTAATTATCAAGGACTGTCAGGTGCGTTGGGGGGGGGGGCGTGTTGGGGATACAGTAGAGACAAATCATAATGTGCCTATGTTGGTAGCACGGTCTAATATTAGTAGCACGCTATGAAGGTTCAAAAGGGAAGTGAAATCTGGAAGGTGGAGGGAATGGGGGGGGGGTTGCTGTCTGCTGGTATTGGGTGAAGCTGGTAGTGTATATATATATATACATTGTGTATATATATAAATATATAGCAGCTCTTCTGGTAGTGGGTGATGCTTGTGTATATATATATATATATATATAGCAGCTCTGCTGGTATTGGGTGAAGCTGGTGGTGTATATATATATATAAATATATAGCAGCTCTGCCTGGTATTGGGTGTAGCTGGTGTATATATATATATATATATATATAAATATATAGCAGCTCTGCCTGGTATATTGGGTGAAGCTGGTGTATATATATATATATATAAATATATAGCAGCTCTGCCTGGTATTGGGTGAAGCTGGTGGTATATATAATTATATATATAAATATATAGCAGCTCTGCTGGTATTGGGTGTAGCTGGTGTGTATATATAATATATATATAAATATATAGCAGCTCTGCTGGTATTGGGTGAAGCTGGTGTATATATATAATATATATATAAATATATAGTAACTCTACTGGTAGTGGGTGTAGCTGGTGGTATATATATATATATATAAATATATAGCAGCTCTGCCTGGTATTGGGTGAAGCTGGTGGTATATATATATATATAAATATATAGCAGCTCTGCTGGTATTGGGTGAAGCTGGTGGTATATATATATATATAAATATATAGCAGCTCTGCTGGTATTGGGTGAAGCTGGTGGTATATATATATATATAAATATATAGCAGCTCTGCTGGTATTGGGTGTAGCTGGTGTGTATATATAATATATATATAAATATATAGCAGCTCTACTGGTAGTGGGTGTAGCTGGTGGTATATATATATATATATATATAAATATATAGCAGCTCTGCCTGGGATTGGGTGAAGCTGGTGTATATATATATATATATATATATATAAATATATAGCAGCTCTGCCTGGTATTGGGTGAAGCTGGTGGTATATATATATATATATATAAATATATAGCAGCTCTGCCTGGTATTGGGTGAAGCTGGTGTATATATATAAATATATAGCAGCTCTGCCTGGTATTGGGTGAAGCTGGTGGTATATATATATATAAATATATAGCAGCTCTGCTGGTATTGGGTGTAGCTGGTGTATATATATATATATATATATATAAATATATAGCAGCTCTGCCTGGTATTGGGTGAAGCTGGTGGTATATATATATATATAAATATATAGCAGCTCTGCTGGTATTGGGTGTAGCTGGTGTGTATATATAATATATATATAAATATATAGCAGCTCTACTGGTAGTGGGTGTAGCTGGTGGTATATATATATATATATATAAATATATAGCAGCTCTGCCTGGTATTGGGTGAAGCTGGTGTATATATATATATATATATAAATATATAGCAGCTCTGCCTGGTATTGGGTGAAGCTGGTGGTATATATATATATATATATAAATATATAGCAGCTCTGCTGGTATTGGGTGAAGCTGGTGGTGTATATATATATATATATATAAATATATAGCAGCTCTGCTGGTATTGGGTGAAGCTGGTGTATATATATAATATATATATAAATATATAGCAGCTCTACTGGTAGTGGGTGTAGCTGGTGGTATATATATAAATATATAGCAGCTCTGCCTGGTATTGGGTGAAGCTGGTGTATATATATATATATATATATATATAAATATATAGCAGCTCTGCCTGGTATTGGGTGAAGCTGGTGGTATATATATATATATAAATATATAGCAGCTCTGCTGGTATTGGGTGAAGCTGGTGGTATATATATATATATAAATATATAGCAGCTCTGCTGGTATTGGGTGTAGCTGGTGTGTATATATAATATATATATAAATATATAGCAGCTCTACTGGTAGTGGGTGTAGCTGGTGGTATATATATATATATATATAAATATATAGCAGCTCTGCCTGGTATTGGGTGAAGCTGGTGGTATATATATATATATAAATATATAGCAGCTCTGCTGGTATTGGGTGAAGCTGGTGGTGTATATATATATATATAAATATATAGCAACTCTGCTGGTATTGGGTGAAGCTGGTGTATATATATAATATATATATAAATATATAGCAGCTCTACTGGTAGTGGGTGTAGCTGGTGGTATATATATATATATATAAATATATAGCAGCTCTGCCTGGTATTGGGTGAAGCTGGTGTATATATATATATATATATATATATATATAAATATATAGCAGCTCTGCCTGGTATTGGGTGAAGCTGGTGGTATATATATATATATAAATATATAGCAGCTCTGCTGGTATTGGGTGAAGCTGGTGTATATATATAATATATATATAAATATATAGCAGCTCTACTGGTAGTAGGTGTAGCTGGTGGTATATATATATATATATAAATATATAGCAGCTCTGCCTGGTATTGGGTGAAGCTGGTGTATATATATATATAGCAGCTCTGCCTGGTATTGGGTGAAGCTGGTGGTATATATATATATATATATATAAATATATAGCAGCTCTGCTGGTATTGGGTGAAGCTGGTGGTGTATATATATATATATAAATATATAGCAGCTCTGCTGGTATTGGGTGAAGCTGGTGTATATGTATAATATATATATAAATATATAGCAGCTCTACTGGTAGTGGGTGTAGCTGGTGGTATATATATATATATATAAATATATAGCAGCTCTGCCTGGTATTGGGTGAAGCTGGTGTATATATATATATATATAAATATATAGCAGCTCTGCCTGGTATTGGGTGAAGCTGGTGGTATATATATATATATAAATATATAGCAGCTCTGCTGGTAGTGGGTGTAGCTGGTGTATATATATATATATAAATATATAGCAGCTCGGGTGTAGCTGGTGGTGTATATATAAAGCAGCTCTGCTGGTATTGGGTGAAGCTGGTGGTATATATATATATATAAATATATAGCAGCTCTGCTGGTATTGGGTATAGCTGGTGGTGTATACATGTATATATACATGTATATATATATAGCAGCTCTGCTGGTATTGGGTGTAGCTGGTGTGTATATATATATATAAATATATAGCAGCTCTGCTGGTATTGGGTATAGCTGGTGGTGTATACATGTATATATATATATATATATATAGCAGCTCTGCTGGTATTGGGTGTAGCTGATGGTGGTATATATATATATATATATATAGCAGCTCTGCTGGTATTGGGTGTAGCTGGTGGTGTATATATATATATATATATATAGCAGCTCTGCTGGTATTGGGTGAAGCTGGTGGTGTATATATATATATATATATATAGCAGCTCTGCTGGTATTGGGTGAAGATGGTGGTGTACATATATATATATATATATATATATATAGCAGCTCTGCTGGTATTGGGTGTAGCTGATGGTGTATATATATATATATATATATATATAACAGCTCTGCTGGTATTGGGTGAAGCTGGTGGTGTATATATATATATATAAATATATAGCAGCTCTGCTGGTATTGGGTGAAGCTGCTCAATTCTTAGCATTGAGAGGAACTTCACTTAATTCTCATCACATTAGTTGGTACTAGATGTATCAGGTGATGCATTTAAAGTAACCACCAGATGTGTTCCTCTGAGTGAGGCCTCGGAGTTCGCCTGTTGGGATCCCCATGAAGTGTGGCCTAGGCACTCACCTTCTTGGAGCTAGCGCCAGGTCTCTGGGTTTCCATGACTACCATAGGCAACCTCTCTATGTCACACTTGAGGAAGTGGAGAAGAACCTGGTAATCATTATGTAATTGGCCAAGAGCTGATGCAGAAAGCCAGGATTCATGTTGGCCAGGCCAAATCAAGCCTAATATTTATGCTTCAACAACCATATTGGTGTTGTATTCCTCAATGTTCCCAGAAGGGGTCTCTGTACTTATCTTGAACCTGCGATAAAATACGAGTGTGGAGAGGGACATTCATAACTGACAATAACCCGTCCTTGTTTTATGGTAAAGGGTCATCTCCTGTAAATCACTTATTATTTTGCGTCGTTTCTTTCAGGAGGGAGGGAGGGAGGGGGAGGATCATCTGGTAGGAAACATCTTACGATGTTTCCACGTGTCTGCCCTTATAAGATCCTGACATGCCCCCCTGCAGTGAGCACATGTAACTGTCAGAATTCCTGATCTAGGATCAGAGACCGAGTAGACATCGTCAAGCATACATTATATATGGTTTTGTGTGCGAGTCTGAGTGAAGATGAGGAGAAGGAGAACGATGAAGGTCCAATAGCAGACTTCGACAAAGCTTGAAGTTGATGGCTTTGGAAGTTTTCAGTGGACCTGAAGATCAAGAATAGCAATAGTTCAAGCAGAAACACTGGCTTGACGCAGTACTTTATGCCTGAGATAGGTTCCATTGGTCACTTGGAACATGCTTGAACAGCCCTCACCAGAGCTGGCATTGTCTTGCTGGCATTATCACTTGGAACATGACACTTGAACAACCCTCACCAGAGCTGGCTCTGTCTTGCTGGCATCATTGGTCACTTGGAACATGACACTTGAACAGCCCTCACCGGAGCTGGGTCTGTCTTGCTGGCATCATTGGTCACTTGGAACATGACACTTGAACAGCCCTCACCAGAGCTGGCATTGTCTTGCTGGCATCATTGCAGGCGCACAATCTGTTTGCCAGCAAGGATCATGACTACCACAGCAGGTACACTGGCTTGCTTGGTCACATGACTAGATAATGTGGTTAAACTTAATGACAAGATAGTGTCTGCTGTTCTGGGAATATGTCCTACAATCTGTACCAGACTTCCTGACTGCTGCAGTGAATGTGTTTGATGATGTTGGCTGTTGCCAGCTGCTTCTCCTTCTGCAGGGGGGGTCCTCAGAATACATCCTTCTAGACATGATAACTTATGACCTAAGCTTCTCTGGAGAAAATACCCAAATCTGTATGACAGCTTTCCGGCTCTAAGAGTCGAGAAACATGCATTTTTCAGTTCCTTGTGGACTTATGGGTGGCAGGGAAGCTTAGCAGGGAAGCTTGGGAGCTTTTGGTGTGGATGAAATTTTACCACATTTAAAAAAAAATTTTTTTTTGCTTTGTGGTCATGGGCACTTTTTTGTTGTTAAAGTATCCAGTCTGGTAAAGGGTCTAATCTGCTGGGCAATTTGCCTGTTGTAGTAGACGATGGGACTGTATCTGGGAACATGGCTGTGTGTACCTATAATGAGGCATCTTCAACTCCACATTTGCCTATAAAGAAGCAAGCATGAGACAGGAAACTTGGCAGGGAAGTGGAGGAAGTGAAATCATTTGCTCTCGCTCTCATCAATAGTTTACACACACACACACACACTCACTCACACACTCAAAGGAGGTCAGGCTTTGAAGCCATTACCACATAGGGGATGCTAAGACTACTAAATATCTTGTTATGGCTACATGCTGTCAAGTCTGTATGTGGATCTGTATCGAGGAGACAGAAGGTTACTTACTTAGCTTTACTGCATGGTCAAGTTGGGCCTGGCTACACTGTAAAGTTGGCTAACAACTGGCTCCTCCGTGATCAAGTTGGCTAGCAAATGGCTCCTCTGTGATCAAGTTGGCTAGAAAATGGTTCCTATGTGGTCAAGTTGGCTAGAAAATGGTTCCTCTGTGGTCAAGTTGGCTAGCAAATGGCTCCTCTGTGATCAAGTTGGCTAGAAAATGGTTCCTATGTGGTCAAGTTGGCTAGAAAATGGTTCCTCTGTGGTCAAGTTGGCTAGCAAATGGCTCCTCTGTGATCAAGTTGGCTAGAAAATGGTTCCTATGTGGTCAAGTTGGCTAGAAAATGGTTCCTATGTGGTCAAGTCGGCTAGGAACTGGCTCCTCCGTGGTCAAGTTGGCTAGCAAATGGCTCCTCCGTGATCAAGTTGGCTAGCAAATGGCTCCTCTGTGGTCAAGTTGGCTAGCAAATGGCTCCTCTGTGATCAAGTTGGCTAGCAAATGGCTCCTCTGTGGTCAAGTTGGCTAGCAAATGGCTCCTCTGTGGTCAAGTTGGCTAGCAAATGGCTCCTCCGTGGTCAAGTTGGCTGGCAAATGGCTCCTCTGTGATCAAGTTGGCTAGCAAATGGCTCCTCTGTGGTCAAGTTGGCTAGCAAATGGCTCCTCTGTGATCAAGTTGGCTAGCAAATGGCTCCTCTGTGATCAAGTTGGCTAGCAAATAGCTCCTCTGTGATCAAGTTGGCTAGAAACCTGCAGTTGCTGTTAGAAAATCTTTTGCGACCTGGTAAAGGGTTTCATGCATAGTAGAGGCCATTTTTCTCAATTTTTTAATATTTTTATCGCTACTGCCTTCTACTAGCTCCTGTTATTATTGTGTTTGATGTTGGGGACATAATGTAGAGGGAAGATTCATCCTCCAGCTATTAATGTTTAACAGACTATTTTACTCCATGCCTATAAGTCCTCTCATCCGTGGGAAGTAAAGAAGTAAAGAATAATGAATTAATAATTTAATAATAATAATAATAATAATAATAATAATAATAATAATAATAATAATAATAATAATAATAATAATAATAATAATAATAATAATAATAATAGTAGTAGTAGTAATAATAATAATAATAATAATAATAATAATAATAATAATAATAATAATAATAATAATAATAATAATAATAATAATAATAATAATAATAAACAACAATAATAATAATATTAATAATGACTAGTCAACCTCAGAGACTTCTGTGGTTATTTTTCTCTCTCACAATTAATTAAGGTTAGAAGCCACTGATAATTATTGGCATTTACCACCTATATAATGTAGCTGTGTATATTGGCTATATTAATTAGATAGACTCCATTAATAAGAGTGAAGGTTTTCCATGTGCTGCTCCTTGTGCTGGGCTGAGTCACGTCCGAGAGCTCCAAGAGATGTGAAGGAGAAGGTGCTGCTATATTTCCTCAAGTTTTGTTGGTAATCATTTGCATTGCTGATAGTTTCCATGATTAATTCTTGCAGTGTTTGTGGATACTCAGCAAGTGATGGTAGACTAATAAATAGCAGCCGCTCTCCATATCATGTCAATGCTGGCACAGTGTGGACACAGGCCCAGGGTAGAAGTTTCCATGGCTAGGACTCTCACTTGCTTCTTCTTGCTGGTCTCTGCCCTTCTCTGTTCAGCTCTCTCCGGCGTTCCTTTCCGTGTGTGGTAATGCTCGTCTTCTCTCTCTCCCTCTGCTATTCCCCGATAGCTATTCCGATACTTGCTCTTACATAAATCTGCCCTTCTCCACCTCTTTGTCTCTGCTGTAGTAGCTCTATCTTACACTTGCGATGTTTCTCAGGTTAATGACAGTTGCTACGTGTTGCACTGCACATGCTCAGTAGCGTGACACACACACGGACAAGCATATTATCGAGATGATAATCAGTTGTGTGGTCAGTTATTTTTATCTAGACAAAGAACAATGCTACGAGGCATGCACAGGCCTTGTTGATATTTGGTCTTGCCGTGTTGATATTTGGGATGAGCTGTTGGCATTCTAACATCTTGTTGACGTCCTGTCTTCAAGTGGGTTCATGCGTGTATGTATGTGAACATGTTAGCTATTACAATGATGTTCTCATGACAACCACCACATATGGGTGCCTCCATACACCTCATAGAAGAGTTGTATATTATAGAAACACCCTCTGGGAAGTTCAATTCGTGACCACTTCAGTACAAAAAATACTCTAAATAACCCCAAGGCAACAAGTTGTAAACATGGTAAGGATCACCAACCTCATGCAGCAGCTGGTGCAGGCTAGCAGAAAGCAATGAGGCCGTGCATTTCTGCAGCCACCAGGATGGAGGTGAGTCTGGTGGACTGAAAATCTCGGCCTTCTATGAGAAAGAAATGATTAGCCTATTGAAATACTATAAGCAGCTGATGTTAGTATGATGGGCTGGCACCAGCAGTCGGGATGCCAGCATGGAGGGTGAGGTGATATGCTACCAGCAGTCGGGATGCCAGCATAGAAGGTGAGGTGACGTGTTGGAGACTAGCAGAGCCCTGTAACTGGACCCAGACATCGTCTTGTAGGCCACATGTACATGTGTGTTCTATATATCTGATGGCAGATGGGGAAAAACCAAAAGCAGAGCTCATTTCTCAGCTAAACTCGCATTGGCAGCTTCTTAACTGCCTGGTCGTGTTTTATACTGATAGGTAGGATAATAGCTCCAAGAGGACTCCCAGCGTGCCTTGAATCCTTCGCTAGGGTAGGATATTAGCTCCAAGAGGACTCCCAGCGTACCTTGAATCCTTCGCTAGGATATTAGCTCCAAGAGGACTCCCAGCGTGCCTTGAATCCTTCGCTAGGGAAGGATATTAGCTCCAAGAAGACTCCCAGCTTGCCTTGAATCCTTCGCTAGGATAGGATATTAGCTCCAAGAAGACTCCCAGTGTGCCTTGAATCCTTCGCTAGGGTAGGATATTTGCTCCAAGAGGACTCTCAGCGTGCCTTGAATCCTTCGCTAGAGTAGGATATTAGCTCCAAGAAGACTCCCAGTGTGCCTTGAATCCTTCACTAGGGAAGGACATTAGCTTCAAGAAGACTCCCAGCATGCCTTGAATCCTTCGCTACTGTAGGATATTAGCTCCAAGAAGACTCCCAGCGTGCCTTGAATCCTTCGCTAGGGTAAGAAACTGGCAGACAAAAAAAGCATTTAAGTGTGAAAAAACGTTGGAAGGTCATGTTCGAGGGTCACCTTTTGTATCTCTCTCCATTTTCCCACCGGCATAACTCGCATACAATTCATTTTAAAAAAACTTCAGTATCAGAAGACTCTAAATGTACCAATGTACGTCCATGACAATGTATGTCCATGACAATGTACATCCACGACAATGTACGTCCATGACCACTCTGTTTCTTGATTGTGGAATTAAGTGGTTGGTAAGGATCATCATCGATGGTCCCGTCAAGGTAGCGCAGGTGCTGTGTTATAAGTACAGCGAATGACCCGTGCTCAGTTCTGCTGTTATATGCTTGCCACATGCCACGCAATGCCCAGCAGTCATCGCTAGTTATGGCCCTGCCCACTTCATATAGAAGGTATGTAGGTGCGAGTGACATTGATGCTCGCGTTGTTCCTGATGAAGACTAGAGCATCTGGTCGAAATGTCGCGAGTACAATTTCAAGTTGATTATTGAGAAGGTTATTGTAATATATTATGTCTACGGAGAGGAGAGTTCATTGAGAGATCAGTCTCTTCATTTTCTCTGATGTATACATTAGTCTTGCCAAGATCAAACAATCGGACCACTCTGTGCTGTGCTAGTAACCCAATCTAAACATGCCCTTGTAATCCAGAAGAATTCTAGATCTCTTTCTTAAGACTGGGACCACTATTGATCTAGATCTGATCTTGATAAGTGATCTAGATCTGATCTTGATAAATCCTGTGCACTGCAAAAATGAACAGCCACAATTAAAAGCATTTTACACCTCCAACCAGCTGCTTGTCACATGACATATGACAGACCTCACATGACCTCTGCTCTGCTGTACTTGTACTTGAAGATGGATATATCCTGGCTTTGGTTTTTTCATTATATCACCACTGTTAAATAACATCAGCAGAATAGGTGGCAGAGAAGGGCAATAATGATGAAACAAAGAAGGATGAGGAGGATCATTCAAGCCAGGAATGCTAGGTAAGGAGAATACCAGCCAGCAGTATGCAGCAACAATACAACCTTAAAACATACAGAATGTGAAGCAGAATGCGACTGGCCTGTCTTCTGTTGCATAGCAGGAAAAGTATCACCAGCCGAAGAATGTGGAGCAAGCCAAGGAATCAGGAGTGGTGAGAAAATGTGATAGGTGGAGTGTATGGTACAAGTTGGTGGCGTGAGAACTTGAGGATGCCGAGAGAAACATTTCTGATCCTGTGTGATGAGCTGAGGCCATACCTTGAAAGGCAGAGTACACAGTTCAGGGAACCCGTTAGTGTGGAGGCTAGGCTTGCTGTGACAATTTGGCGTCTAGGAACAAATGTGGAGTTTCGGACTATTGCAGCATTGTTTGGGCTTGGACGCTCAACAGTGTTGGAGATAGTTCTCGATACTTGTGATGTAATAGCCGGTCATTTGATGCCACATTACGTTAGAATCCCTCAAGGAGGCAGCCTGAGAGAAGTGGTAGATGGATTTGAGCATCGCTGGGGAGTTTCCTCAAACTGTAGGAGCAATTGACGGATCTCACATCCCCATTATAAAGCCACAAGAAAGTGCGTCAGACTATTACAACAGGAGAGGATATTATTCGGTCCTGATACAGGCAGTAGTGGATTATCGGGGTGTTTTTATAGATGTCAACATCGGCTGGCCTGGAAAGGTATGGACACAAATACAGCAATTCAATTTCTTTTGTGTGCTTTTTGTGAAATCTGCACACCTGTGCTTCCCTCACTATGTGCAGGTACATGATGCACGTGTTTTTGCAAATTCCGCATTTTATAGAAATGCACGCAATGGGTCTTTGTGTCCCAGCTGGTCAAAACTCTTCAATGGTGTTGAAGTGCCACTTGTTGTTCTGGGTGATACAGCATATTCGCTTCTACCATGGCTAATGAAACCCTACTTGGAGACATCCAGCAGTACACCACAAGAACTGAACTATAATTATAGGCAAAGCAGGGCAAGGATGGTGGTGGAGAATGGTTTTGGTTGGTTGAAGGGACGGTGGCGATGTCTACAAAGAGAATCGACTCAAACTTGGCCAATGTACCAAATATTGTTAGTTCATGCATAGTATTGCATAACGTGTGTGAGATGTATGGTGATGATTGTCAAGGTAATGGCTCTATCAGGAAGGCAGTGCAAGTGGAAGTGTATCAACCACGGCAGCAAGCAGTGGCACAGCTACAGCCATCAGAGATGCCATCAGAGACAAACTGTATTAACAATTATTAGCAGATCAGAATGATTTATCATAGTATATAAAATTGAAAGCAAAATAATAATAATAATAATAATAATAAGCTATGGTGAAGATGAAGGTGAAGTGGTGAGGGAAGTTAGGAGATGAAAAAGAAGTTGGTGGTTGATCAGATGGGAAGGGGGAAAGGGGATAAGGTGGGTGGGGGGAAGAGAAGAGTACCGAACGTTTGCCAGCTGTTGAATTACGTTACTAAACATGGACATCATGCCTTCTTCATGTCTATCTTCCCTTTCCCTCCTCTTTGCCTCAAGTGCTAGCTCCCTCGCTTGTATTTGTGCTTCCCTCTCGGCAGCACGCTCCTCCCTCTCAGCTGCACGCTCCTCAGCTTGGTGGGGAAAAGGGCAAGCTCCCTCAGCCCATTGTCCTCATGCCGACGTTTTTGTCCTACACCGGTTTAAAAGGAATAGTTATTATTAACACTGTATTGTTACAAACTTCTAAACACAAACCTTTCTTTCGAGCTGTCACTTCCTCTCTTCTCTGCTGAGAACTAGAAGTGCCTAATAAAATTCATTAATGTTTACAAAATAACTTATTACTTAGCTAAGAAGAAGGAATGCTTGACCCAATGGCAGTGGCACTTGTTCCCTCCACAAGCAGGATTGGAGCAGAAATGGCTATATAAGGTAATGAAACAAAAAGGGTAATGAAACAAAAAGCAATTAAAAAGTTACTGTTGAAATTGAAATCATTACCTTCTGTATGAGAGGAGTACTCATCTTCTGCTTCAGGGGAGGGAGGGTCCACTCATATCTAACGATAAATAAACTTGAGTTTTCTACCAATAACTAATCACCAGACATACCATTGTCATCCCCCACATGTGATGTCCCTCCTGATGTGTGCTCCTGCTGCCCTCTGCTACTCTCAACCACAAGAGGTGGGCAAGAGGCAGGCCGACTGCCCAATATGGCATCGACTTCTTCATACATTGGGCATGTAATTCGCCCTTTCCCTGAAACCTTATTGCCATCACCTGACAAACAGAGAGACAGTTTTATAACCATACTGATCAGTTCCATCGCCCACAGAGCTAAAAATTATCTCGCTAATATTCGCTAGTAGATAGTTTAAACACAGCCAGCAAAACCCAAAAGAAATTCTTATCTTCCTATACCTCTGGGTGAGGTTCTTTATTTTAGTTTTGCATTGCTGTCACGTCTGTTCATGTCCCAGGTCTGCCATGGCTTTGGCAATACGCGGGTAGACCGACTGTTTATGGACCTAACTCTTGTTGGAGCTAGGGCAGGGTACAGGTCCACAACACTTGCCGTCTAGAGCTATGAGAAGCGTTATATAAAGTTCTATTATAGCTCACATTCAAGGCTTCTACAGAGCATAAAGCATGACAGAACCGAGCGTGAATCACGTGCCGAGGTGCTTTTATAATCCAGCAGCCATGTGTAATATAAGTCCTCGCTTATATATATAGTCACAATTACAATTACATTCCTGAGGTGATGCCAGTTTAGTCTTGCACTCAGAGTTCAGCCTAGATGAGGTAGTATTCAGCATTGTCAGGGGGTTCCATGGTTTGGGGTTCCCTGACACCGACCTGTTCCTGGCCACGCCATCCTGGACATTCTCATCCCCCCAGATCCCTACCAAAGCCTTCGTCTCCTCCCAAGTCCAACCAACTGCCATACTCTTTCGTATCTTCGTTACGAAGTTCACGTAGTCGCCGCGTTATTGTCACGTGACAATGCCGCACCCACCATATATTTCACTCCCGAGGGTCTTACCTTATAGCGATCAGATCTACCTACACCAGGTGGGTCAGTCGGATCAGATCGCGATCGGATCGTACCAGGAAAAATGTGAGTGCAGTGCGGACATGATTTATATCAATCGGATGTAGATCGTTACTCTAGTGAGGACAGGCCTTTAGTCCTCGGAATTAGGATAATGCCCTCTCACGTGGTTATATTATGATGTCGTGGAGGAGAGCTCCATATAAGGCTTTGTGGGTGGTCTTCCTCCAAAAACAGCAAAACATGATTAGTAGTCCTCATCAACTCCCAGTGTCGGCCATCTTGCCCTGCATCCGGTCATTTATATTTTGGCATATGTCAATAATCACTAATCACTAATGCAGCAGATTACAAGTTTTACTGAAACTTTAGTAGTAAGCTCCTTCCGGCACTTAATGGCAGTAGTACTGTGGCCCTTGTTAGCTAGCAGTTAGTGGCAGTGGAGTACTGTGGGCCTTGGTAGCTAGCAGTTAGTGGCAGTGGAGTACTGTGGGCCTTGGTAGCTAGCAGTTAGTGGCAGTGGAGTGCTGTGGGCCTTGTTAGCTAGCAGTTAGTGGCAGTGGAGTACTGTGGCCCTTGTTAGCTAGCAGTTAGTGGCAGTGGAGTACTGTGGCCCTTGTTAGCTAGCAGTTAGTGGCAGTGGAGTACTGTGGGCCTTGGTAGCTAGCAGTAGTGGCAGTGGAGTACTGTGGGCCTTGGTAGCTAGCAGGTAGTGGCAGTGGAGTACTGTGGGCCTTGGTAGCTAGCAGTAGTGGCAGTGGAGTACTGTGGGCCTTGGTAGCTAGCAGTTAGTGGCAGTGGAGTACTGTGGGCCTTGGTAGCTAGCAGTTAGTGGCAGTGGAGTACTGTGGGCCTTGGTAGCTAGCAGTTAGTGGCAGTGGAGTGGCGAGTCTTGCATATGTGTCCCAGCAGGACAGGATGGGTTGCCATGTACATGATGTGTTGTTTGTGCACAGAATGTGGTGGGTGTGTACATGTGGTAGTGTATATGGTACACATGCCATGTACAGGGTCCACATGCCATGTACACGGTACACATGCCATGCACAAGGTACACATGCCATGTACAGGGTGCACATGCCATGTACAGGGTACACATGCCATGCACAGGGTACACATGCCATGCACAGGGTGCACATGCCATGTACAGGGTCCACATGCCATGTACAGGGGTTAACATCATGTTAAGGGTATATTAAGCTCAGACTATCAAGTAAAGTTTTACTGTTGACTTCGTGGAAGCCTATTGCCTCTGTCTGGGGGGCTATTGCCTCTGTTGGGGGATTTATTGCCTCTGTCTGGGGGGCTATTGCCTCTGTCGGGGGGTTTATTGCCTCTGTCTGGGGGGCTATTGCCTCTGTCTGGGGGGCCATTGCCTCTGTCTGGGGGATTTTAGTTTGCCTCCAGTTTCAGTTGGTTCATGGGTTGAGGAGAGGGTGGTCTCCTCCTGTCTGTCTCCAAGTTAATTGTCGAGTGGGCTTAGATATCATGTGACACTTTGCACTGCTAGCATGCTCAGCATAATTATAATGCAAGCAAGTCAAAGCCGGTATTTTTTCAAGGAATTATTTCCCCGTGCAGCACGTGTTATAAGCAAGGGCAAGCATGGTGTAGTCTGTCAGCACTTATTTAATCATATATGAAATGCTTATCCGATATGTTCGTGGAAGGTGAAACTTCAACTGTTTACTCTTCAAGCCCCCCACCCCCCAAAAAGCCCACCCCCCTCCCCAAAAGACCACAACCCTGTGACTTAAGGCCTGTCCACACTGCACAATAACTGGATGCGCATTGAGACACACTAGCTACCAAGAGAGTCTCAATGCGCGTCCAGTCACGACGTCGCGTCCACACTGACATGACAATAAACCAAACACGCATATCCAAGAGAAAACTGCACCCACGTCACAATGCACAATGGATACGGTGTTAGTTGTTGGATTTCTTCTGTTATGGACGAGATACCTACAGGCGCGAAGGAAGCATATGCTGCAGAGGAGAAGAAGGATTTATAAATAGAAAAAGGCAATACAGTAGACGGATGGCGCTTCATGAACTCCATAAAAGAAGTGCTGCGGCGGTAAAATTTTCGAAGTCTATTTTAGCTATAATAGTATTTAGCTTGATCTTTGCCTGCTATAGATCCTTTGATTGTGGCAATGATGGCTGACTACCAGCATCCATCTGTGCGCCAGGTTTGGTGCAAGCCACGCAGTAAGCACTGGTGGGAATCAGCTACAACTTCATAAATGATTCTGTTTATCTTTTAACGCGCACCCGCGTAATTAATTTTACGCTTGGATTTGTTGCTCTGGCTCGACTCAAACCACCTATCGAGGTGGACTGGACCTAATGCGCGTTAGGTCCAAGAAATCTAATTCGCATTCAGTGTGGACGCAACGAACGCGCATTCGTTGAGATCTAACGCGCATTCTGTGTGCAGTATGGACAGGCCTTAACTTATGGAACTCATCACTGGTGAAAATGTCTCCCCTTTTTAACCGAAAGAAGCTCTCTTGCTCCCCAATTGAGACGTTTTTGAGTGTTGAGGATAGCTCATTCTTGTCAAAATGGGCACATTAGCTTCCTTTTTAACATTATGAAACTCTTTAAATGACAGAAAACTGCTTCAAATGGTGAAAATTCCTCCCCTATAGACAAGGTCTCTATAAAGTGTTTGCCCGTTACAGACATTCATAGCTCTACCTACTTGAGGCATGTGCGTACGTCTCGTGGCCGTGCTGATCACATGATCTCCACGCTCTTGGTTGGTGGATGCCTGTCTGACGTGCCTGGTCCTGCGCATGCTTGTAGGTACAATCACCGTCGAATATCTTGCCCCGTAATTGCAGATAGCTAATCCGCCGGCAGCTTGTGAGGGAGGTGGGCGGGGACAGTGACTGGGGCGGAGGGAACTGGCTTGACCGTGTGGAACACGAATATAAATGCACCCGGACAGCAGGTCTCTGTGGGTGCACAGCTTGCCTTGATGCTAGTTCAGGACCGACTCTGCAATGCATCGTGACTCATTGATGCTTGGCGAGGAGCTTGAGCTCTCCACCTCGGCCAGTGGTGGTGGAAGTCGTGTTTTTTAAAATATATTTATTTAACCCGTGGGTTGTGAGTGGTGCTGAGGTCATCTACAGCCACTAGGGTTTCTGCCCACCTAATTGGCCAGGGCTGGTTGTGGTCATGGATGTTGGGATATATTGTGGTTAGGAATATGGGGGTAGCCAAGTGTGGGTTAGGATTGTGGTCGGGGATATGGGTACTATGTGTACATGGACATGAACTTTGAAGTAGGGGCTTCCGTGAGGGGGGAGGGAGGACTAATGTTTAACATTCTCTTTGAAATGAATTCTTATCCTCGACATGGGCACACGTTGATGATGATGGTTGAGTGTGGAGAGGCTCTCTTCAGGTACACACATGAATGCTGAGCTGCTGGTTTATGTGGTCCACCTTCTATTCAGTATCACAAATGCCCTGAAGGCACCCAGGCATCAAAGCAAAGGCAGACCATTCAGCTTCTGTCTCCTTGACGATGGCTCATACGATGGCTCATTCAAGCGGAGACCAATGGCTCATTCAAGAGGAGAACAGGATACTTTTGTTCAGCGGCTCTCTACTCCCCACCTCTAGTGAATGAGTCTTCCCACCTCATGGGGTCTCTTCCCATGCCCACTTTCATGCTCGGCTCCGCCCAGCCTAGCACTTATCCCCGGGTTATAATTCCCACCTACTTAGTGGGTTTTTAGCTGACTGGGTTTTTATTCCGGATTTAGGACATCGCTACGTCGCTGGGCGAGCTAAAACATGGGTTAGAATCCAGATTAAAATAACCCTGCACGGTGTACGAGTTAGAGTTACGTCACACCCCATTTCTAATGATGTCACTGGGATTAATATCTGGCGTGCCTGGGGAGGGGCATGCCCAGAATTGTCTCGTCAGGGAGGTGGGAAAATGGCGGTCTTTTCTGTTTCACTGGAACAATGCCACAAAACCCAAGACACTCCCACTTCCTCTTAGGCTGGGGAGACAGGAAGTCACTCAACTTCTTGTGCACATTTGGGACAGCTGACCATTCATATTCATGTTTAGGACGGGTGACCATCCATATTCATGTTTAGGACGGGTGACTCATCCATATTCATGTTTAGGACAGGTGACTCATCCATATTCATGTTTAGGACGGGTGACCATTCATATTCATGTTTAGGACAGGTGACCATTCATATTCATGTTTAGGACGGGTGACCATCCATATTCATGTTTAGGACGGGTGACTCATCCATATTCATGTTTAGGACAGGTGACTCATCCATATTCATGTTTAGGACGGGTGACCATTCATATTCATGTTTAGGACAGGTGACCATCCATATTCATGTTTAGGACGGGTGACCATCCATATTCATGTTTAGGACGGGTGACCATCCATATTCATGTTTAGGACGGGTGACCATCCATATTCATGTTTAGGACAGGTGATCATCCATATTCATGTTTAGGACGGGTGACCATCCATATTCATGTTTAGGACGGGTGACCATCCATATTCATGTTTAGGACAGGTGACTCATCATATTCATGTTTAGGACGGGTGACTCATCCATATTCATATTTAGGACAGGTGACCGTCTATATTCATGTTTAGGACGGTAACCATCCATATTCATGTTTAGGATGGGTAACCATCCATATTCATGTTTAGGACAGGTGACTCAGTCTTATTTAGGACGGGTGTGTACAGGTCATTAGGGCCTTTTGCACTAACTCACCCGGTTAATTTCCCTGTGCACTGAACCTAACCCCCTTAATTAGAGCCTGTAATTAGAGAGAAGACAATTATGTTTCTGTTCTCTATCTCTCCTCGTTATAGTTTCTAATTTTGGCGACGCTGAGTATCTGGCTGCATTCCGTTCCATCGTAGTTCCTATTGGACGCGAGTTTAGTCCTGATCTCATTCTGGTGTCGGCAGGATTCAATGCCACGGAAGGACACCCCCCAACACTGGGGGGCTATTCGCTCTCCCCCAATTGTAAGTTAGAAAGGGGGTGTAGATAATGAAAGGGCCGGACCTAATGAGGGGTAGTAATGAAAGATAAAGGGGGCCGAGAGGAATGAGGGGGGTGGGTAATGAATATCATTAGAGTACTCCATGTAGGTGCCTGACACTTTGCGTAGTTCTCTAGATTACTATAGCAACTAATGACATCACACTGAGCAGAGAAGATGCTCGTAACAATTATCACTCTTGATGAAGATCCTCTGTATTCCTGTACTAACCGCAGACGATATCAGAGGCATGCAGGTCAGAGATGCTGCAAACATGGCCGCCTAGCTGCAGATACACACCAGAGGCCTGAGCTTTAGGTCAGAGATGCTGCAAGCATGGCTGCAGACACATACCAGAGGCCTGAGCTTTAGGTCAGAGATGCTGCAAGCATGGCCGCCTAGCTGCGGACACATACCAGAGGCCTGAGGTTTAGGTCAGAGATGCTGCAAGCATGGCCGCCTAGCTGCAGACACATACCAGAGGCCTGAGCTTTAGGTCAGAGATGCTGCAAGCATGGCTGCCTAGCTGCAGATACATACCAGAGGCCTGAGCTTTAGGTCAGAGATGCTGCAAGTATGGCCACCTAGCTGCAGATACATACCAGAGGCCTGAGCTTTAGGTCAGAGATGCTGCAAGCATGGCCGCCTAGCTGCAGATACATACCAGAGGCCTGAGCTTTAGGTCAGAGATGCTGCAAGCATGGCTGCAGACACATACCAGAGGCCTGAGCTTTAGGTCAGAGATGCTGCAAGCATGGCCACCTAGCTGCAGATACATACCAGAGGCCTGAGCTTTAGGTCAGAGATGCTGCAAGTATGGCTGCAGACACATACCAGAGGCCTGAGCTTTAGGTCAGAGATGCTGCAAGTATGGCCACCTAGCTGCAGATACATACCAGAGGCCTGAGCTTTAGGTCAGAGATGCTGCAAGCATGGCCGCCTAGCTGCAGATACATACCAGAGGCCTGAGCTTTAGGTCAGAGATGCTGCAAGCATGGCCGCCTAGCTGCAGATACGTACCAGAGGCCTGAGCTTTAGGTCAGAGATGCTGCAAGCATGGCTGCAGATACATACCAGAGGCCTGAGCTTTAGGTCAGAGATGCTGCATGGCCACAAGTCACTAGCCACACTAGCACAAAGACATGATACACAAATGTTTTCTGGTCACTCCTTCACAGTATCTAGACCCCTCCCACTTCTGGATCTGTAGACTCCTCCCACTTCTGTGTCTCAGGTTCCTCCCACTGCTGGTTCTGTAGACTCCTCCCACTGCTGCATTGCACAAACAAGGACAGATGGGTGTGGTTTGTGACATTGTAAATACCAACCAACCCCCTCCTTTCCCAACCTGTGATATGTGGCCACCTGCCTTGTGGGCTATGCACACAAGCTGTTGACATGCCCTAGGGGGTGTTGTTGTAGCAAGCATGGTATTCGTGTGAGTGGAGTTGTCATGTCTTGTGCAGTGGCCTGTGTAGTAATAAATGTAGCTACAGTTTTAGGTGGCTTTGTAAACTCATCACTTGACAAGCGTGTCTCTGAATTGTACAGAACCCCTGAATCATTAGTGTTGGTGTACAGAACCCCTGAATCATTAGTGCTGGCTATGGGATGAAGCTAGTCTGGGACCTTCAGTAAGCTTAGTGTTGGGATGAAGCTAGTCTGGGACCTTCAGTAAGCTTAGTGTTGGCTATGGGATGAAGCTAGTCTGGGACCTTCAGTAAGCTTAGTGTTGGGATGAAGCTAGTCTGGGACCTTCAGTAAGCTTAGTGTTGGGATGAAGCTAGTCTGGGACCTTCAGTAAGCTTAGTGTTGGGATGAAGCTAGTCAGGGACCTTCAGTAAGCTTAGTGTTGGCTATGGGATGAAGCTAGTCTGGGACCTTCAGTAAGCTTAGTGTTGGGATGAAGCTAGTCTGGGACCTTCAGTAAGCTTAGTGCTGGGATGAAGCTAGTCAGGGACCTTCAGTAAGCTTAGTGTTGGCTATGGGATGAAGCTAGTCTGGGACCTTCAGTAAGCTTAGTGTTGGGATGAAGCTAGTCTGGGACCTTCAGTAAGCTTAGTGTTGGGATGAAGCTAGTCTGGGACCTTCAGTAAGCTTAGTGTTGGGATGAAGCTAGTCTGGGACCTTCAGTAAGCTTAGTGTTGGCTATGGGATGAAGCTAGTCTGGGACCTTCAGGAAGCTTAGTGTTGGGATGAAGCTAGTCAGGGACCTTGCAGTAAGCTTAGTGTTGGGATGAAGCTAGTCTGGGACCTTCAGTAAGCTTAGTGTTGGGATGAAGCTAGTCTGGGACCTTCAGTAAGCTTAGTGTTGGGATGAAGCTAGTCTGGGACCTTCAGTAAGCTTAGTGTTGGCTATGGGATGAAGCTAGTCTGGGACCTTCAGTAAGCTTAGTGTTGGGATGAAGCTAGTCTGGGACCTTCAGTAAGCTTAGTGCTGGGATGAAGCTAGTCAGGGACCTTCAGTAAGCTTAGTGTTGGCTATGGGATGAAGCTAGTCTGGGACCTTCAGTAAGCTTAGTGTTGGGATGAAGCTAGTCTGGGACCTTCAGTAAGCTTAGTGTTGGCTATGGGATGAAGCTAGTCTGGGACCTTCAGTAAGCTTAGTGTTGGGATGAAGCTAGTCAGGGACCTTGCAGTAAGCTTAGTGTTGGCTATGGGATGAAGCTAGTCTGGGACCTTCAGGAAGCTTAGTGTTGGGATGAAGCTAGTCAGGGACCTTGCAGTAAGCTTAGTGTTGGGATGAAGCTAGTCTGGGACCTTCAGTAAGCTTAGTGTTGGCTAGGGATGAAGCTAGTCTGGGACCTTCAGTAAGCTTAGTGTTGGGATGAAGCTAGTCTGGGACCTTCAGTAAGCTTAGTGTTGGGATGAAGCTAGTCTGGGACCTTCAGTAAGCTTAGTGTTGGCTATGGGATGAAGCTAGTCTGGGACCTTCAGTAAGCTTAGTGTTGGGATGAAGCTAGTCTGGGACCTTCAGTAAGCTTAGTGTTGGCTAGGGATGAAGCTAGTCTTGGACCTTCAGTAAGCTTAGTGTTGGGATGAAGCTAGTCTGAGACCTTCAGTAAGCTTAGTGTTGGGATGAAGCTAGTCAGGGACCTTCAGTAAGCTTAGTGTTGGGATGAAGCTAGTCTGGGACCTTCAGTAAGCTTAGTGTTGGCTATGGGATGAAGCTAGTCTGGGACCTTCAGTAAGCTTAGTGTTGGCTAGGGATGAAGCTAGTCTTGGACCTTCAGTAAGCTTAGTGTTGAGATGAAGCTAGTCTTGGACCTTCAGTAAGCTTAGTGTTGGGATGAAGCTAGTCTTGGACCTTCAGTAAGCTTAGTGTTGGGATGAAGCTAGTCAGGGACCTTCAGTAAGCTTAGTGTTGGGATGAAGCTAGTCTGGGACCTTCAGTAAGCTTAGTGTTGGCTATGGGATGAAGCTAGTCTGGGACCTTCAGTAAGCTTAGTGTTGGCTATGGGATGAAGCTAGTCTGGGACCTTCAGTAAGCTTAGTGTTGGCTATTGGATGAAGCTAGTCTGAGACCTTGCAGTAAGCTTAGTGTTGGGATGAAGCTAGTCTGGGACCTTGCAGTAAGCTTAGTGTTGGCTATGGGATGAAGCTAGTCTGGGACAGTAAGCTTAGTGTTGGCTATGAAGGAATGAAGCTTGTCTAGGCCTACAACTGCTTGGCTAAGAGCTTCGGTGACCTGTACAAGTAGAGCATATTGGGAGGAAGGATTTCAAGAAGTATTGAGCAGCCATACATACACTGTATGTATATTGGAGAGAACAAGAGAGTGAGAGCTGGAGAGAACAGGAGAGTGAGAGCTGGAGAGAACAGGAGAGTGAGAGCTGGAGAGAACAGGAGAGTGAGAGCTGGAGAGAACAGGAGAGTGAGAGCTGGAGAGAACAGGAGAGTGAGGAGAGCTGGAGAGAACAGGAGAGTGAGGAGAGCTGGAGAGAACAGGAGAGTGAGAGCTGGAGAGAACAGGAGAGTGAGAGCTGGAGAGAACAGGAGAGCTGGAGAGAACAGGAGAGTGAGGAGAGCTGGAGAGAACAGGAGAGCTGGAGAGAACAGGAGAGTGAGAGCTGGAGAGAACAGGAGAGTGAGAGCTGGAGAGAACAGGAGAGTGAGAGCTGGAGAGAACAGGAGAGTGAGGAGAGCTGGAGAGAACAGGAGAGTGAGGAGAGCTGGAGAGAACAGGAGAGTGAGAGCTGGAGAGAACAGGAGAGTGAGAGCTGGAGAGAACAGGAGAGTGAGGAGAGCTGGAGAGAACAGGAGAGTGAGAGCTGGAGAGAACAGGAGAGTGAGAGCTGGAGGGAACAGGAGAGTGAGAGCTGGAGAGAACAGGAGAGTGAGAGCTGGAGAGAACAGGAGAGTGAGAGCTGGAGAGAACAGGAGAGTGAGAGATGGAGAGAACAGGAGAGTGAGAGCTGGAGAGAACAGGAGAGTGAGAGCTGGAGAGAACAGGAGAGTGAGGAGAGCTGGAGAGAACAGGAGAGTGAGAGCTGGAGAGAACAGGAGAGTGAGAGCTGGAGAGAACAGGAGAGTGAGAGATGGAGAGAACAGGAGAGTGAGAGCTGGAGAGAACAGGAGAGTGAGAGCTGGAGAGAACAGGAGAGTGAGAGCTGGAGAGAACTGGAGAGTGAGGAGAGCTGGAGAGAACAGAAGAGTGAGAGCTGGAGAGAACAGGAGAGTGAGAGCTGGAGAGAACAGGAGAGTGAGAGCTGGAGAGAACAGGAGACTGAGAGCTGGAGAGAACAGGAGAGTGAGAGCTGGAGAGAACAGGAAAGTGAGAGCTGGAGAGAACAGGAGAGTGAGAGCTGGAGAGAACAGGAGAGTGAGAGCTGGAGAGAACTGGAGAGTGAGGAGAGCTGGAGAGAACAGAAGAGTGAGAGCTGGAGAGAACAGGAGAGTGAGAGCTGGAGAGAACAGGAGAGTGAGAGCTGGAGAGAACAGGAGACTGAGAGCTGGAGAGAACAGGAGACTGAGAGCTGGAGAGAACAGGAGAGTGAGAGCTGGAGAGAACAGGAGAGTGAGAGCTGGAGAGAACTGGAGAGCTGGAGAGAACAGGAGAGTGAGGAGAGCTGGAGAGAACAGGAGAGTGAGAGCTGGAGAGAACAGGAGAGTGAGAGCTGGAGAGAACAGGAGAGTGAGAGATGGAGAGAACATGAGAGTGAGAGCTGGAGAGAACAGGAGACTGAGAGCTGGAGAGAACAGGAGAGTGAGGAGAGCTGGAGAGAACAGGAGAGTGAGAGCTGGAGAGAACAGGAGAGTAGAGCTGGAGAGAACAGGAGAGTGAGAGCTGGAGAGAACAGGAGAGTGAGAGCTGGAGAGAACAGGAGAGTGAGAGCTGGAGAGAACAGGAGAGTGAGAGCTGGAGAGAACAGGAGAGTGAGGAGAGCTGGAGAGAACAGGAGAGTGAGAGCTGGAGAGAACAGGAGAGTGAGAGCTGGAGGGAACAGGAGAGTGAGAGCTGGAGAGAACAGGAGAGTGAGAGCTGGAGAGAACAGGAGAGTGAGAGCTGGAGAGAACAGGAGAGTGAGAGATGGAGAGAACAGGAGAGTGAGAGCTGGAGAGAACAGGAGAGTGAGAGCTGGAGAGAACAGGAGAGTGAGAGCTGGAGAGAACAGGAGAGTGAGAGATGGAGAGAACAGGAAAGTGAGAGCTGGAGAGAACAGGAGAGTGAGAGCTGGAGAGAACAGGAGAGTGAGAGCTGGAGAGAACTGGAGAGTGAGGAGAGCTGGAGAGAACAGAAGAGTGAGAGCTGGAGAGAACAGGAGAGTGAGAGCTGGAGAGAACAGGAGAGTGAGAGCTGGAGAGAACAGGAGACTGAGAGCTGGAGAGAACAGGAGAGTGAGAGCTGGAGAGAACAGGAGAGTGAGAGCTGGAGAGAACAGGAGAGCTGGAGAGAACAGGAGAGTGAGGAGAGCTGGAGAGAACAGGAGAGTGAGAGCTGGAGAGAACAGGAGAGTGAGAGCTGGAGAGAACAGGAGAGTGAGAGATGGAGAGAACATGAGAGTGAGAGCTGGAGAGAACAGGAGAGTGAGAGCTGGAGAGAACAGGAGAGTGAGAGCTGGAGAGAACAGGAGAGTGAGAGCTGGAGAGAACAGGAGAGTGAGAGCTGGAGAGAACAGGAGAGTGAGGAGAGCTGGAGAGAACAGGAGAGTGAGAGCTGGAAAGAACAGGAGAGTGAGAGATGGAGAGAACAGGAGAGTGAGAGCTGGAGAGAACAGGAGAGTGAGAGCTGGAGAGAACAGGAGAGCTGGAGAGAACAGGAGAGTGAGAGCTGGAGAGAACAGGAGAGCTGGAGAGAACAGGAGAGTGAGGAGAGCTGGAGAGAACAGGAGAGTGAGAGCTGGAGAGAACAGGAGAGTGAGAGCTGGAGAGAACAGGAGACTGAGAGCTGGAGAGAACAGGAGAGTGAGGAGAGCTGGAAAGAACAGGAGAGTGAGAGCTGGAAAGAACAGGAGAGTGAGAGCTGGAGAGAACAGGAGAGTGAGGAGAGCTGGAGAGAACAGGAGACTGAGAGCTGGAGAGAACAGGAGAGTGAGAGATGGAGAGAACATGAGAGTGAGAGCTGGAGAGAACAGGAGAGTGAGAGCTGGAGAGAACAGGAGACTGAGAGCTGGAGAGAACAGGAGAGTGAGGAGAGCTGGAGAGAACAGGAGAGTGAGGAGAGCTGGAGAGAACAGGAGAGTGAGAGCTGGAGAGAACAGGAGAGTGAGAGCTGGAGAGAACAGGAGAGCTGGAGAGAACAGGAGAGGGAGGAGAGCTGGAGAGAACAGGAGAGTGAGAGCTGGAGAGAACAGGAGAGTGAGGAGAGCTGGAGAGAACAGGATAAAACATAATTATGGGGGCATGGAAGTGAGGGAGCCCCCGGAAAGCTGGTGATAATACAGGAGGATAACAATACTAATGGACTAGATGTGTGCCAGTGTTGATGAATAGAGCTCGACAGGCGATCACTATAGAGTTCAAAGAGCTGTATTCATAGGAGCAGCAGAGCAGGAGAAAACAGCAAGGAGAAAACTTATGTTCTTCTGGACAAACTCCGTGTCCTTTTCTATGTCCGACCTGCAAACATGGAAGCCGCATGATATGCTTATGCGTCCTATGCATATGTAGACCTGCTCTATAGTGACACCCTGTTAAGCCCCTAGGTGTAACTGTTTTAACCGGGGAATTGACATCGGCGAGTTTCAGCGGAGTGAAGCTGGCATAGGCCATCTGGAAGCAACAGAGCTTTACTTGATGAGGAATCTACATTACAGGCTGGCAGTAGCTATTAGCAAACTGATTGTAGCCCAGAGCAGGTTATGTGTTAACGTATTCCCTGTGATAATGTTAACTCGAGCCAAGATGCCGTGGCAGGAAATGGCACGGAGGTTGATATATGATACTGGTTGTATCGTAGCTTTCCTCTAGTAGTAGTAGTGTTCCAGCTTTATCCCACTCTCTGCTTATATAGAAGATCCGTGATCTCTATAGCCTTCTCATCTTACAAAATAACCCATAATTGTGTGTGACCAGGTTGGTTAATTTCCTGCAACTGAAGTCTGAATATGCTAAACTGCAATGATAACATTTGCTCTGTTTATGAAGTGTGTTTATCAAACAACATGTGTTGCCATCCCCCATGTGTTTCCTAGGTTACGCCCACATGACTCGCTTGCTGATGGGCGTGGGCGGTGGCAGGGTTGCCATGGCATTGGAAGGAGGGTAAGAGCAGTTGTGAACTGTAAATATATATATATACCGTCTGCTAATCAAAAGTTTAAATGGGTGCCTTTTCCAAGCTAATGTCTCACCTGAGGAGCATATTAACAGGTGTGTGTGGAGGTGTCAGCTGTGCAGTACCCGAGCATGCATTGGGTGATATGATCGCATGGTTGCCATGTGTTGTGCACATGCTGTGGCCTTGTGCTGCACAAGGTTGTGATTGAAATTTATGGTGATAGTCACTCACCACACTACAACTATTTCGGATGATTTGTGGTGGCAGGTGTTGTCCTTGATGTTGGTGGTGTAGTAGTTCCCTGCAAAGGCCTGCCTGCACTTGCTTCTACAGCCATTCATAGATCGTTTGCCCACGAGTCAGCTTATGTACCTGGCATATGTAGACAACTCCTCTGTTACTCACTGAAGGATAATAGTGTATGTAGATTAGCAGTTGAGAGTTTATAGAAGAATAGTCTCTCTCTCCCCTCATCTCTCTCCTCATCTCTTCCCTCATCTCTCTCCTCATCTCTTCCCTCATCTCTCCCCTCATCTCTCTCCTCATCTCTCTCCTCATCTCTCTCCTCATCTCTCTCCTCATCTCTCTCCTCATCTCTCCCTCATCTCTCTCCTCATCTCTCCCCTCATCTCTCTCCTCCTCTCTCTCCTCATCTCTCCCCTCATCTCTCTCCTCCTCTCTCTCCTCATCTCTCCCCTCATCTCTCCCCTCATCTCTCCCCTCATCTCTCTCCTCATCTCTCTCCTCATCTCTCTCCTCATCTCTCCCCTCATCTCTCCCCTCATCTCTCTCCTCATCCCTCTCCTCATCTCTCCCCTCATCTCTCCCCTCATCTCTCTCCTCATCTCTCTCCTCATCTCTCTCCTCATCTCTCCCCTCATCTCTCCCCTCATCTCTCTCCTCATCTCTCTCCTCATCTCTCTCCTCATCTCTCCCCTCATCTCTCCCCTCATCTCTCTCCTCATCTCTCTCCTCATCTCTCCCCTCATCTCTCCCCTCATCTCTCCCCTCATCTCTCTCCTCATCTCTCTCCTCATCTCTCCCCTCATCTCTCCCCTCATCTCTCTCCTCATCTCTCTCCTCATCTCTCTCCTCATCTCTCCCCTCATCTCTCCCCTCATCTCTCTCCTCATCCCTCTCCTCATCTCTCTCCTCATCTCTCTCCTCATCTCTCTCCTCATCTCTCCCCTCATCTCTCCCCTCATCTCTCTCCTCATCTCTCTCCTCATCCCTCTCCTCATCTCTCTCCTCATCTCTCTCCTCATCCATCTCCTCATCTCTCTCCTCATCTCTCCCCTCATCTCTCCCCTCATCTCTCCCCTCATCTCTCTCCTCATCTCTCTCCTCATCTCTCTCCTCATCTCTCCTCTCATCTCTCTCCTCATCTCTCCCCTCATCTCTCCCCTCATCTCTCCCCTCATCTCTCTCCTCATCTCTCCCCTCATCTCTCCCCTCATCTCTCTCCTCATCTCTCCCCTCATCTCTCGCCTCATCTCTCGCCTCATCTCTCTCCTCATCCCTCTCCTCATCTCTCTCCTCATCTCTCTCCTCATCTCTCCCCTCATCTCTCCCCTCATCTCTCTCCTCATCCCTCTCCTCATCTCTCCCCTCATCTCTCCCCTCATCTCTCTCCTCATCTCTCTCCTCATCTCTCTCCTCATCTCTCCCCTCATCTCTCCCCTCATCTCTCTCCTCATCTCTCTCCTCATCTCTCTCCTCATCTCTCCCCTCATCTCTCCCCTCATCTCTCTCCTCATCTCTCTCCTCATCTCTCCCCTCATCTCTCCCCTCATCTCTCCCCTCATCTCTCTCCTCATCTCTCTCCTCATCTCTCCCCTCATCTCTCCCCTCATCTCTCTCCTCATCTCTCTCCTCATCTCTCTCCTCATCTCTCTCCTCATCTCTCCCCTCATCTCTCCCCTCATCTCTCTCCTCATCCCTCTCCTCATCTCTCTCCTCATCTCTCTCCTCATCTCTCTCCTCATCTCTCCCCTCATCTCTCCCCTCATCTCTCTCCTCATCTCTCTCCTCATCCCTCTCCTCATCTCTCTCCTCATCTCTCTCCTCATCCATCTCCTCATCTCTCTCCTCATCTCTCCCCTCATCTCTCCCCTCATCTCTCCCCTCATCTCTCTCCTCATCTCTCTCCTCATCTCTCTCCTCATCTCTCCTCTCATCTCTCTCCTCATCTCTCCCCTCATCTCTCCCCTCATCTCTCCCCTCATCTCTCTCCTCATCTCTCCCCTCATCTCTCCCCTCATCTCTCTCCTCATCTCTCCCCTCATCTCTCGCCTCATCTCTCTCCTCATCCCTCTCCTCATCTCTCTCCTCATCTCTCTCCTCATCTCTCTCCTCATCCCTCTCCTCATCTCTCTCCTCATCTCTCCCCTCATCTCTCTCCTCATCTCTCCCCTCATCTCTCCCCTCATCGCTCCCCTCATCTCTCTCCTCATCTCTCCCCTCATCTCTCGCCTCATCTCTCTCCTCATCTCTCTCCTCATCTCTCTCTTCTCTCTCCCCTCTTCTCTCTCCTCTCTCCCCTCTTCTCTCTCCCCTCTTCTCTCCTCTCTCCTCTCTTCTCTCTCCCCTCTTCTCTCTCCCCTCTTCTCCCTCTTCTCTTTTCCTTCTCTCCTCTCTCCCCTCTTCTCTCTCCCCTCTTCTCTCTCCCCTCTTCTCTTTTCCTTCTCTCCTCTCTCCCCTCTTCTCTCGCCCCTCTTCTTTCCCCACCTCTCTCTCCTTGTCTCTCCCTCCTTCTCTGCTTCACTCTCTCACTCCTTTCCCTCTCTTCTTCTTCTCCCTGGGAGGCCATGGCATTACAGGTAGTGGTTATGACCACACAACACCCTGCAAGCCACACCCACAATGCTTTGATTACTTTTATACTCTATTAATTATAATTCTCAGTGGCTCTCTCAGAGACAATGCCGGATTCTCTAGCTGAAACGGGTTCCATTTTGGAGGTAAATTTTGGGAGGCTTCTTCTCTTCCTAAACATTGGTTTCTGCTGCAGTTAGCTACACAAAATCTTTCCGGCGTTTAAATCCTTCTTCAAGGTGGGTAAACTGGAATACCTTTAATAAAAAATAACTCGCATCTATCTATCTATCTCTGTGTTTTGCACGTGAACTTGGGTACACTGAAGGTCCATTCACAGAAATTTTGGTACCAAATTCCCTACTGCTTGTCACCTGACTAAGTGGGTTCAGAGTCCATGCATACAGGGATGGCCAACTCCTCTATCTAATTAGCTTATGTGCTGAGTTTTAAGCTAAGCAAATGACTGTTAAATATATTCTGCTGTTTGGTTGGTGGAGTTCTCCTACACAACTGTTGCCAAGTCCATGAAGGAGGGCTCTGCTGTTTGGTTGGTGGAGTTCTCCTACACAACTGTTGCCAAGTCCATGAAGGAAGGCTCTGCTGTTTGGTTGGTGGAGTTCTCCTACACAACTGTTGCCAAGTCAATGAAGGAGGGCTCTGCTGTTTGGTTGGTGGAGTTCTCCTACACAACTGTTGCCAAGTCCATGAAGGAAGGCTCTGCTGTTTGGTTGGTGGAGTTCTCCTACACAACTGTTGCCAAGTCCATGAAGGAGGGCTCTGCTGTTTGGTTGGTGGAGTTCTCCTACACAACTGTTGCCAAGTTCATGAAGGAAGGCTCTGCTGTTTGGTTGGTGGAGACTGGAGTTCTCCTACACAACTGTTGCCAAGTCCATGAAGGAAGGCTCTGCTGTTTGGTTGGTGGAGTTCTCTTACACAACTGTTGCCAAGTCAATGAAGGAAGGCTCTGCTGAGGGGCTGACCAGTAGCAAACAAGGTGTGGCTTGTGGAGTATGAACCAGGAAAGAGCTAGACATAATAGTAACAGCAACAAAAGGTGTGGCTTGTGGAGTGTAAAACTCTGCCCCTATGGCAATCTTCTGGGGAAGTTGACTGTGGATTTTTTTTTTGGGGGGGGGGGGATAATGAGTTGAGCATCTTCAGGGAAGTTCCTTTCCCCATTGCCATAGAGATGTGAGGTGTATCACATGCAAGGACTGCCAGCAGGAAGAGGATGTGAGTGTGCACATCTCTGGGCCTATAGCTGCCCCATGACAGCCTTGTGTGGGACACGTAGGGGTTCTTGATGCTCCACACTCAGGGGTTATTGAACTTCCACACTCCGGGGGGGGGGGTTATTGATGTTCCACACTCAGGGGTTCTTGATGCTCCACACTCAGGGGTTCTTGATGTTCCACACTCAGGGGTTCTTGATGTTCCACACTCAGGGGTTCTTGATGTTCCATACTCAGGGGTTCTTGATGTTCCACGCTCGGGGGGTTCTTGATGCTCCACACTCGGGGGGTTATTGAACTTCGGGGTGTTCTTGATGTTCCAAACTCAGGGGTTCTTGATGCTCCACACTCAGGGGTTCTTGATTTCCACCCCAGGGTTCTTGATGTTCCACACTCAGGGGTTGTTGATGTTGATCCTGTTGGCCAGAAAATGAGTTGTTGTTTTTTCCATTGTGAGCTGCATATTGCTGGTCAATGCCACGGTTACTCGAGCTTATCTTTGATGTGCTGTTCCCTTCGTGGATTTGTGTGATTGTAGTCAACTACTTCTTAGAGACATCCTCTGTCTACACAGAGCATATCTCTTTATGATGCCCCTCGTGATATCTCAGGGAAATGGCTGGTGTATGAAGTGCCCATATATAGCATTGATGAAGTGCCCATATATGGCATTGATGAAGTGCCCATATATGGCATAGATGAAGTGCCCATATATGGCATTGATGAAGTGCCCATATATGGCAGTGACCAGCTCTAGCTTCTGGGGCTTCCGAAGCAGACGTGATGAGGCTGGTAGGGTCAAAGTGGGCTGGTGCGGTCAAAGTGGGCTGGTGCGGTCAAAGTGGGCTGGTGGGTATGACATAGCTCAAACTTGAAGACATCCTCCATGTCAGTTGGCATCCTCCATGTTGTCAGTTGGCATCCTCCATGTTGTCAGTTGACATCCTCCATGTTGTCAGTTGGCATCCTCCATGTTGTCAGTTGGCATCCTCCATGTTGTCAGTTGGCATCCTCCATGTTGCCAGTTGGCATCCTCCATGTTGCCAGTTGGCATCCTCCATGTTGTCAGTTGGCATCCTCCATGTTGTCAGTTGACATCCTCCATGTTGTCAGTTGACATCCTCCATGTTGCCAGTTGGCATCCTCCATGTTGTCAGTTGGCATCCTCCATGTTGTCAGTTGACATCCTCCATGTTGTCAGTTGGCATCCTCCATGTTGTCAGTTGACATCCTCCATGTTGTCAGTTGGCATCCTCCATGTTGTCAGTTGACATCCTCCATGTTGTCAGTTGGCATCCTCCATGTTGTCAATTGACATCCTCCATGTTGTCAGTTGACATCCTCCATGTTGTCAGTTGACATCCTCCATGTTGTCAGTTGGCATCCTCCATGTTGTCAGTTGACATCCTCCATGTTGTCAGTTGGCATCCTCCATGTTGCCAGTTGGCATCCTCCATGTTGTCAGTTGGCATCCTCCATGTTGTCAGTTGACATCCTCCATGTTGTCAGTTGACTTCCTCCACAAGGGCGAGGGTGAGGGTTGCACTACCTTCCATAGCATTCCTGGTGTACCTGTTGCCCAGGCATGGAGTGGGTGATGCCATGTCTTGGTTCACTTGCCTTTGTGTGCTTGCACTTCCACCCGGAGTAGCAGCTGCCCCGCCTACACGGACGACATCTTCTGACACCTTTGTTGCAAAAACACACACAAAAACAGCAACTTTAAGTTAATGAGCCCAAGGCATTGAGGTCATAGGTCACCCATTATTAGCTGCATACTTAACAGAACTTTAACTATGCTCAGTGTAATGTTAAGATGGTGTAAGTGATTACAGAACTTTAACTATGCTCAGTGTAATGTTAAGATGGTGTAAGTGATTACAGAACCTTAACTATGCTCAGTGTAATGTTAAGATGGTGTAAGTGATTACAGAACCTTAACTATGCTCAGTGTAATGTTAAGATGGTGTAAGTGATTACAGAACTTTAACTATGCTCAGTGTAATGTTAAGATGGTTTAAGTGATTACAGAACTTTAACTATGCTCAGTATACTGAGATGGTGTAAGTGATTACAGAACCTTAACTATGCTCACTGTAATGTTAAGATGGTGTAAGTGATTACAGAACCTTAACTATGCTCAGTATAATGTTAAGATGGTGTAAGTGATTACAGAACTTTAACTATGCTCACTGTAATGTTAAGATGGTGTAAGTGAGATGGTGTAAGTGATTACAGAACCTTAACTATGCTCAGTGTAATGTTAAGATGGTGTAAGTGATTACACAACCTTAACTATGCTCAGTGTAATGTTAAGATGGTGTAAGTGATTACAGAACCTTAACTATGCTCAGTGTAATGTTAAGATGGTGTAAGTGATTACAGAACCTTAACTATGCTCAGTGTAATGTTAAGATGGTGTAAGTGATTACAGAACCTTAACTATGCTCAGTGTAATGTTAAGATGGTGTAAGTGATTACACAACCTTAACTATGCTCAGTGTAATGTTAAGATGGTGTAAGTGATTACACAACCTTAACTATGCTCAGTGTAATGTTAAGATGGTGTAAGTGATTACAGAACCTTAACTATGCTCAGTGTAATGTTAAGATGGTGTAAGTGATTACAGAACCTTAACTATGCTCACTGTAATGTTAAGATGGTGTAAGTGAGATGGTGTAAGTGATTACAGAACCCTTAACTATGCTCAGTGTAATGTTAAGATGGTGTAAGTGATTACACAACCTTAACTATGCTCAGTGTAATGTTAAGATGGTGTAAGTGATTACTGATATGATGGCTGGAGTACTTTTCTTTAAAGAGAGAAAGATTCATTAAAGTTGATGTGTTTTTTCCTCCTCCCATACAAGCCTAAATTCATTGAATCTGACTAAATTTATGATAAGGCTTCTGAATCAGCCAAGAGCAATGAAGCAGTATTGGGTACGAGTTATTGAGCATTAGGTGCTTATGCAAAATGTCTACACTTCCCTAAAGGTGTTTCCAAGGCTTTCAATGTGTAATAGAACATCTTCTCTATACAGAAACAGCTGAGAGAGCATGTGCTGCATGTGTTGCTGTTTGTTGTATAATGCTTTGAATGCTTGGACTACTAAGTTTGAATTCCTGCATTGGTGTATATGGACTTGATTTTAAATGGTAAAGGGTCCTCAAAATGTTTTGGTCCACATGGGTACAATTGTTTTTCTGTGGCCACATTTCATGAGCATCTCTCTCTATATAACTAATAAGGAACTGTGGGCTTGCCTCTGTCTGTCTGTCTCCCCTAGCTACGAGCTGATGTCCCTGTGTGCCTCTGCTGAGCTGTGCATGAAGGCACTGTTGGGTCTGGACCTCCTCCCATTGGACGCAGCTTCTCTGGAGCGGTCACCTCACCCGGCAGCCCAGACCAGCATTGAGAAGACGATTGCTTACCACAGTGAGTGGGGTGGGGGCAAGAGAGGGGAGTGCAGTGTTGATGGAGGAGGAGGGAAGGGGATAGAGTGATGGGGGAAGGGGGTTGTGTGAAGGGGATAGAGTGATGGTGAAGGGTGGATGTGGGGAGGGGAGGAGAGGGTCACTCACACAAGATTCCACTGCTTCCCCATGACAGTTATAACGTGGTACAGTTATAACGTGGTACACACCAATGTACTCTCATTGGTGTGGTGTGTATACATAAGGCACTACCATATACCATCCATCATGCACGCACACGTATGCACGCATGACATCCAAGGAGAGAGAGGTCATTCTACACAAATGCCGATCTTGTTCACAGATGGGCGAGCACCGCCTTAATTTAGCCGAGACCGTGCCTGTGAATTTCTTTTGTCGAGGGAGCCTTTTTAGGTACTCCAGTGAAGCACACATGAACTTTAAACTTCCACAGGAGTACAGCCAAGCCAATGCAGAGATGGTGCTTATTAGTACATAGCTAACCTTGGCCAAACCAATGGCGGCTTCCCTGTGGGTAAAGCTAGCTGGCTAGACAATGTGATGAAGTTTACTTTTAGAGTTGCTGTTATTCTGGCTAGCTATTGTGTACACTTCACCTCACTATTTCCTATCTCTGTTAGAACGTCAGTGCAGTTAGCTAGTAGCTAGCTAATATGTTATAATTCAGAGGGATGGGAGCCAGCCTAATCCTATAGATGAAGGATTCAGAGGGGTGGGTGCTTGCTACGTGTACCCGGCCTAATCCTAGATGAAGGATTCAGAGGTGTGGGTGCTTGCTACATGTGCCCAGCCTAATCCTAGATGAAGGATTCAGAGGGGTGGGTGCTTGCTACGTGTACCCGGCCTAATCCTAGATGAAGGATTCAGAGGGGTGGGTGCTTGCTACGTGTGCCCAGCCTAATCCTAGATGAAGGATTCAGAGGGGTGGGTGCTTGCTGTGTACCCGGCCTAATCCTAGATGAAGGATTCAGAGGGGTGGGTGCTTGCCACGTGTGCCCAGCCTAATCCTAGATGAAGGATTCAGAGGGGTGGGTGCTTGCTACGTGTGCCCAGCCTAATCCTAGATGAAGGATTCAGAGGGGTGGGTGCTTGCTACATGTGCCCAGCCTAATCCTAGATGAAGGATTCAGAGGGGTGGGTGCTTGCTACATGTACCCGGCCTAATCCTAGATGAAGGATTCAGAGGGGTGAGTGCTTGCTATGTGTACCCAGCCTAATCCTAGATGAAGGATTCAGAGGGGTGGGTGCTTGCTACATGTACCCGGCCTAATCCTAGATGAAGGATTCAGAGGGGTGGGTGCTTGCTACATGTGCCCAGCCTAATCCTAGAGTGAAGGATTCAGAGGTGTGGGTGCTTGCTACATGTACCCGGCCTAATCCTAGATGAAGGATTCAGAGGGGTGGGTGCTTGCTACATGTGCCCAGCCTAATCCTAGAGTGAAGGATTCAGAGGTGTGGGTGCTTGCTACGTGTGCCCAGCCTAATCCTAGATGAATGATTCATAGGGTGGGTGCTTGCTATGTGTACCCAGCCTAATCCTAGATGAAGGATTCAGAGGGGTGGGTGCTTGCTACGTGTACCCAGCCTAATCCTAGATGAAGGATTCAGAGGGGTGGGAGCTTGCTATGTGTACCCAGCCTAATCCTAGATGAAGGATTCAGAGGGGTGGGAGCTTGCTATGTATACCCAGCCTAATCCTACAGTAGATGAAGTATTCAGAGGGGTGGGTGCTTGCTACATGTGCCCGGCCAAGTCATGTAATTTGTTGGACGTTGGCCAGCTTTTTAATTTGTTGGTAGATGTAATTGGTCTGAGGCTTTGAGGATGAGGTAAGTTTTCATACAACACTGACACCTGTTAGAGACGGTTCTTCCACAAAGAAGTGGCCAAGCTTGAATTTCTCTGTAATTGAATCAAGCAGGCTTGGGTTGAGGTTAGGTGGAGGAGGAGGACACCTGGCTGTCAGAATGACGGAGGTTGAGTTCCTCTCAGGGCTTACGCAGACAGAGTGTTCTCCATGAAGAACCACGTAGGTGTGTGTGTTGGTGTCAGGTTAGGTTGGGCAGATCTGTTGGTGATTGGACGTACTAATTGTGTTATGTGGCTCCAGCTTGTGGTGAGGAGTTAGTGTGGCTGCAAGCAATTAAAAATTAATTGAAATTGTAATTGATTATTGTGATGGTGGCCAGGAAGGAAAAAAATTGAAATGATAATTCCCAAATTTTCGACCTGATTTTATATTGAAGTCTCTGGTGAGATAAACACCCAAACACGTGCAAATGCACACACAGATTCACTGGTGCGAGAATGTGTCTCTCGTAGAATACGCGCAGAGAGCTTGTAGATGCATACATGTACTCATCCTTGCTCACATCACTGTCTTCTTCCAGACCTGTCTTGCAGATTGAATCTGGAGACATTAGCAAATTAGAACTAATAACTAATAACTTGGGTGGTTCCTGGCAAGCATCATGTCGGGAATGCTTTGATCGCACTTCAACATCCACTGAAAGGCTCACTCAGGATACTTGCTCAGGATATGTGTGCACATTTCCAATGACTCTCCTCTAGCTCTCTCTGTACAAGCTTGCCCCTCCCCCCACTTGCTTAGTCAGGAAATGTATTGCAGTCCTCCCAAAGAGATGGCTAAATATGAATTTCAGGAAATGAAAAGGAGAATGGTTGCACCATAGTTATCTCGGCTGTGCTGGTCACCAAACTTGAGACATACTGTAGGTGACCTGTTCTTGTGTGGAGACTGTCTCTATAGTTACCAAACTTGAGACACAGGTGACCTGTTCTTGTGTGGAGACTGTCTCTATATTCACCAAACTTGAGACATAGGTGACCTGTTCTTGTGTGGAGACTGTCTCTATATTCACCAAACTTGAGACATAGGTGACCTGTTCTTGTGTGGAGACTGTCTCTATATTCACCAAACTTGAGACATAGGTGACCTGTTCTTGTGTGGAGACTGTCTCTATATTCACCAAACTTGAGACATAGGTGACCTGTTCTTGTGTGGAGACTGTCTCTATATTCACCAAACTTGAGACATAGGTGACCTGTTCTTGTGTGGAGACTGTCTCTATATTCACCAAACTTGAGACATGCCTGTTCTTGTGTGGAGACTGTCTCTATATTCACCAAACTTGAGACATAGGTGACCTGTTCTTGTGTGGAGACTGTCTCTATATTCACCAAACTTGAGGCATAGGTGACCTGTTCTTGTGTGGAGACTGTCTCTATATTCACCAAACTTGAGACATGCCTGTTCTTGTGTGGAGACTGTCTCTAAGGTATGCGCTCGTTCGATGCACAAGATGAAGTGTTAGGTTTAGATATATTTTTTCCCCGTTGTTGGGAATGCGTAACATTTGCTCGTACAAATAGCAGGACATATGGAACACAAAATCCACATGTGGCTAGAACTAGTGTGGGATAGTATGAACACTGGATAGAACTTGTGTGGGATAGTATGAACACTGGATAGAACTTGTGTGGGATAGTATGAACACTGGATAGAACTTGTGTGGGATAGTATGAACACTGGATAGAACTTGTGTGGGATAGTATGAACACTGGATAGAACTTGTGTGGGATAGTATGAACACTGGATAGAACTTGTGTGGGATAGTATGAACACTGGATAGAACTAGTGTGGGATAGTATGAACACTGGATAGAACTTGTGTGGGATAGTATGAACACTGGATAGAACTTGTGTGGGATAGTATGAACACTGGATAGAACTTGTGTGGGATAGCATGAACACTGGATAGAACTAGTGTGGGATAGTATGAACACTGGATAGAACTTGTGTTGGATAGTATGAACACTGGATAGAACTTGTGTGGGATAGTATGAACACTGGATAGAACTTGTGAGGGATAGTATGAACACTGGATAGAACTTGTGTGGGATAGTATGAACACTGGATAGAACTTGTGTGGGATAGTATGAACACTGGATAGAACTTGTGTTGGATAGTATGAACACTGGATAGAACTTGTGAGGGATAGTATGAACACTGGATAGAACTTGTGTGGGATAGTATGAACACTGGATAGAACTTGTGAGGGATAGTATGAACACTGTGGGATAGTATGAACACTGGATAGAACTTGTGTGGGATAGTATAAACACTGGATAGAACTTGTGAGGGATAGTATGAACACTGGATAGAACTTGTGTGGGATAGTATGAACACTGGATAGAACTTGTGTGGGATAGTATGATGAACACTGGATAGAACTTGTGTGGGATAGTATGAACACTGGATAGAACTTGTGTGGGATAGTATGAACACTGGATAGAACTTGTGTGGGATAGTATGAACACTGGATAGAACTTGTGTGGGATAGTATGAACACTGGATAGAACTTGTGTGGGATAGTATGAACACTGGATAGAACTTGTGTGGGATAGTATGAACACTGGATAGAACTTGTGTGGGATAGTATGAACACTGGATAGAACTTGTGTGGGATACTATGAACACTGGATAGAACTTGTGTGGGATAGTATGAACACTGGATAGAACTTGTGTGGGATAGTATGAACACTGGATAGAACTTGTGTGGGATAGTATGAACACTGGATAGAACTTGTGTGGGATAGTATGAACACTGGATAGAACTTGTGAGGGATAGTATGAACACTGGATAGAACTTGTGTGGGATAGTATGAACACTGGATAGAACTTGTGTGGGATAGTATGAACACTGGATAGAACTTGTGTGGGATAGTATGAACACTGGATAGAACTTGTGAGGGATAGTATGAACACTGGATAGAACTTGTGTGGGATAGTATGAACACTGGATAGAACTTGTGTGGGATAGTATGAACACTGGATAGAACTTGTGTGGGATAGTATGAACACTGGATAGAACTTGTGTGGGATAGTATGAACACTGGATAGAACTTGTGAGGGATAGTATGAACACTGGATAGAACTTGTGTGGGATGGCATGAACACTGGATAGAACTTGTGTGGGATAGTATGAACACTGGATAGAACTTGTGTGGGATAGTATGAACACTGGATAGAACTTGTGAGGGATAGTATGAACACTGGATAGAACTTGTGAGGGATAGTATGAACACTGGATAGAACTTGTTGCTGGTTATGCTTTAAAATTCCTGAGCACAGTGGAGCACTCATGTGTGCGACTGAAGGATGGTTCCCAATATGTCCCAAAGCGTCGTGATGCGTCAGTTTAGTGATATTGACTGAAGGATGGTTCCCAATATGTCCCAAAGCGTCGTGATGCGTCAGTTTAGTGATATTGTGAGCATGAAATTGCATCACTTTGCATCACTTCGCTTGAATAGACTCAATTTCTATTCTACTTCCAGTTGTGTCGGTCGACATGTGTTGGTGTGCTTTATTTTGTGTTTCGGCAAAATAAATATAACTCCAAGGAAGAGATGAGCGTGGAAAGCGCCCGAGGCCAGCAGTGAGGAACTTTCTTAGTATATGACTATCTGGCAAATCATGTTGAGATTGAAAGCTCATTAATTAATGTGTGTAGTTTCATAATTGCCGATGCGGCGCGACCACGAGATATTGTGAAATGCTCGATGCGAGGAGAATGCTGTGTGACAATTGTGAACCTGCCTTGACCAACCTAGTGAAGTGGCATTTACATTTTTTATTGCAGTATCCCTTGACCTGGTTCAGAGAAGAGCTTCCAAGTGTTAGTTTATTTGGTCTTGTTGCCATGGAAACTTGATCACAGGCGTGAAGAGGAGGCTACAGTCTCTCCTTATATGGGGTTGTTTTGGAGCAGGAAGCCAAGGTGTTTCTTCTTGAAGCTTTCACTAATTGAGTACAGCTATGGCTGGAGAGGAGGAAGGAGATGGCTTCTCTGAGCCAGCTACCAACCACAACAAGAAGTAAAGATATACTGTTCTTTCATTTGAATGGAAGTGGACATCACCCTTAGGCTCAGAACTTTCCCTTCACCTCAGACTTTTTTTCTTGTGAGGATGTTTTTTTCCCTTTCACTTCTTTTTTAAAGCATCCTGTTTTTCTGAAAACTTCCGTCTGTTAGTCGAGTAGTAAGTATGCATGTACGCACACACACACTCTCACACACACACACACACACACACTCACTCATGTGGTCGTGTATGTATCAGAACACATAACTGACAAGGAAAGCTGAGAAGAGTAGCAATTTAGTTGTTGTGGTTTGCAACCTTTGCTTACCTGGCCCTTGTTTCTATGGGGTAATTATCTGTTAATTAGGATTAATTACTTGCTCCTAGAGAAAGGGGGGGGGCAGGGGGGAGCTAATTGAGTGAACATACTTCGGCCATCTGCTGGCTAGGACCTGTGGTGGATGGATTAGCTTCTCAATCTGTCCAAGACAGATTTTCCTAAGATTGTTGTATCAGACAGACTTGAGGCAGGTTGAAGTAGGTTGACAATAGCTATGGGGACACACACTGGACCAATACCACACTGGGTCGAGGCAGGTTGAAGTAGGTTGACAGCAGCTCTATGGGGACACACACTATGGGGACACACACTGGACCAACACCACATTGGGTTGAGAGGTGTTGAAGTAGGTTGACAATAGCTCTATGGGGACACACACTGGACCAACACCACACTGGGCTGAGGCAGGTTGAAGTAGGTTGACAATGGCTCTATGGGGACACACACTGGATCAACACCACACTGGGTGGAGGCAGGTTGAAGTAGGTTGACAAAAGTTCTATGGAGACACACACTGGACCAACATCACACTGGGTGGAGGGAGGTTAAAGTAGGTTGACAATAGCTCTATGGGGACACACACTCGACCAACATCACACTGGGTGGAGGCAGGTTGAAGTAAGTTGACAGTAGCTCTATGGGGACTCACACTGGACCAACACCACACTGGGTGGAGGCAGGTTGAAGTAGGTTGACAATAGCTCTATGGGGACTCACACTGGACCAACACCACACTGGGTGGAGGCAGGTTGAAGTAAGTTGACAATAGTTCTATGGGGACACACACTGGACCAACATCACACTGGGTTGAGGGCAGGATGAATCAGACAATACTGTACCTCTATTGAGAGACCTGAATATCACATTTATCACACATATACACAACTTCAAGACTATCTGCTAGACAGAGAAGTTAGTTGTGGCTGGCTGGCGTCTATAGAGAACTCTCCCCCTCTCTCTCCCCCTCTCTTTCTCAGGGACCAACCCAGTTGTCTTGGCGACCACAGTAAAAGTAACCTCTCTCTTTCTCAGGGACCAACCCAGTTGTCTTGGCAACCACAGTAAAAGTAACCTCAACAGGTGCTGTGGAGTTTGCCAGAGCTGATGTTTGTGTAGGCCTTGGCTATATAAACACATAAGTGGCAGTGTTCAGATATGAGATGTAGAAGGTTCAAAGTCTAGGTTTTGTTTTTGCTTCTTTTATTTGTTGTTGTTGTTGTTTTGGAGGTGTGTGGTTTATCACCTCTATTACTGTGCGAGGGTTTTACTGGTGATGAAGTGTGTGTTGTGCATGTGACTGCTGTCGTCTGAGCTGAGTGCAGTATGCTCATTGTGTGGAACCTTGAGGGGTTTCCCCCTCTCCTCGATGCGTCTCTAGCGACGTTCCTGTCCCTCTACTTGTGCTGTAGCTTGAGACTGTTCTGGTTGGGTACTTGTCTTCCGCAAAGACTGCATGAGTATTATAGTGCTCACCATACAACCCCCTCCCAACACCAGTGTTTCCGAGCGAGAGAGGTGGGGGGGGGAGGAGGGACACAACCTGTAGCTCCTTTGAGTGAGTGCAGTGATTCAAAGTGGCATAGAGAGAGGCAGGCGCGTAGGTGGGGTTCTGAGGAGTGAGCTGGTTAGTATACCCCATGTCACCCACTTCTCTGTGAAAACTGAATTTGTGAGGTCTCCTGTTCTCCACTCCACTCTGAGGTCTTGTGTTCTCCACTCTGAGGTCTCCTGCTCTCCACTCCACTCTGAGGTCTCCTGTTCTTCACTCTGAGGTCTTGTGTTCTCCCTCCACTTTGAGGTCTTGTGTTCTCCACTCTGAGGTCTCCTGCTCTCCACTCCACTCTGAGGTCTCCTGTTCTTCACTCTGAGGTCTTGTGTTCTCCACTCCACTCTGAGGTCTTGTGTTCTCCACTCTGAGGTCTCCTGCTCTCCACTCCACTCTGAGGTCTTGTGTTCTCCACTCTGAGGTCTCCTGCTCTCCACTCCACTCTGAGGTCTCCTGTTCTTCACTCTGAGGTCTTGTGTTCTCCCTCCACTTTGAGGTCTTGTGTTCTCCACTCTGAGGTCTCCTGCTCTCCACTCCACTCTGAGGTCTCCTGTTCTTCACTCTGAGGTCTTGTGTTCTCCACTCCACTCTGAGGTCTTGTGTTCTCCACTCCACTCTGAGGTCTTGTGTTCTCCACTCTGAGGTCTCCTGCTCTCCACTCCACTCTGAGGTCTTGTGTTCTCCACTCTGAGGTCTCCTGTTCTCCACTCTGAGGCTCCTGCTCTCCACTCCACTCTGAGGTCTCCTGCTCTCCACTCTGAGGTCTCGTGTTCTCCACTCCACTCTGAGGTCTTGTGTTCTCCACTCCACTCTGAGGTCTTGTGTTCTTCACTCTGAGGTCTCCTGCTCTCCACTCCACTCCAGGTCTGGGTGTATGTGGAGCCCCTTGTAAGCTGGATAGGAGCACTTTAAATACCACACACTCATGCATGCCAGGAAGGCAGGTACTTGGATTCTTTGCTGTTGGCCCACCTTTGGGCAACTTGCCAAGCCTCTCAATGACCCCAGGCGCTCATGTCCATGGCTTGTTCAACAAGAGGAAACACTAAATTCCCTCCCCATTTGGTGTGTGTGTGTGTCTGTGTGTGGTGTTGTGTGTTGAGATAGCATTCAGACATGTGACTGGCTGTCATGAGAATCAAATTCCATACTTACATGCTTTATGTTGTAACTAACACACTCTATGTGGTAACTAACATAATAGTTAACATGCAGCTGGCCTTTTTGTCTACACCAGTTCCCTAGTAATTTGTGTATAATTGTTTACTGAAATGTGATCCTCATTCTGCCAGAGGTCCTGTCACTTCCTCCAAAGCTAACCCTAGTTTTAGGAGAGGCAACCCACACAAGATATGGCTTCCTATATTATGATGGTTAATTATGATGGTTAATTGCTTAAAAAACGTCAATTATTTCAGACGCAATTCCGAGGTTCAGATTAATGGCCCCACATGAAACTGGAATCTGGATGCTATCTAGGCTTCCCTTGGTTCTGAGTGTGTGGGTGTGTATCTCTATGGTGACCTGCCGTTGCCTGTGGGTCTTGATTGGGAAGAGTGTTGGCACATCCCATGGGAGGGTTGTGTTGTGGTCTAGATGGGGTTTTATGCTGGGGGGGGGGTGAGATGCATGCACACACGGCATCTATCAGAACGTCCTAAAGGGTCACATGACCAGTTGGAGTGGGAGATAATTACAAGCCAGACGTCAACATTGTGTGCACATTGTACATGCCACGCCCATCATGTTGAGCAACACTCACACGTGGTTTCATAAGTGGTTTTGGTCTTGTGTCTTTTCCAAGTCATTATAAGAGTTTTGTGTTGTCTTGGTACTTTTGCGCATCTGGCAGGGAGTGCCCCTCACATGACTGGTACTCAATTAGATAAACTGTGAATATTAGAAGGGGGCGTGAATGGGGTGTTGCTTTTGGAAGCAGGTCAGGTGACTCTGTCCTTGAACAGGTACTGGTATTGATCAGCCCATATGTGGTGGCCATTTAATGGAATAGGAATGTGGGTGTGTTGAGGGTGTGTGGTGTTTCGTCAGGTGATTTCTTGTCTTTGATGTCTGGCGTGAATTTCTCGGTGTTTTAGAAGCTTTGCATAGTTAATGTTTTTAGGCTTTGTCATGTACCGACTGGTATTCATGTGTATAACTCGAGCATACCAACAAGGTCTTCTTCATTTCAGCTGCTAGACAGGGTCAGGTATTCATGGCTGGGTGCCCCTCTGTGGCATTTAGGAGATGTCCATGCATTGCCCGACCGCAAGCTCTAGTAAACAAGCTCCACAGGAACAGAACTAGTTTAATAATTGAATCATCCATGAAATTGGTTAGCATATGCTCATAATTAATGCACACCGCTCAAGCATGAAACAATAGAGTTTTTCGGTCATTCGCGCAACAAAGCAAGAAGTCTTATGGTAATTGGATCATAATGGCTGGCTAGCTCACATGAAGCCAGAGTGGTCATTTGCAAAGTGGATTTAGCATATGATTTCAATGTTCACAAGGTTGTGATACACAAGTGTGGTCAGCCAGCTAATTATGTAAGCCCATCTGTGAAGTCTGGTTCTACATAGCTCTTTGCATGAAAGGGTATGCATGCAATCACTTAGCCACAGAAGTTGTATGGTTTTGATGTCCTATTAGTCTTGAGAAGTTCTCACATACCAATCAGAGGGATATCCTTTGCAAGCAAGAGGAAGCTGCCCACTGGTGGTTACCTTACAGATGCATTCTCTTTCCTTTGCATATGGAATCTCCTTTGCATATGGAATCTCCTTTGCATATGGAATCTCCTTTGCATATGGAATCTAAGATAGCCACTTTCTAGTGAGCTTACAAATGCTTTCTCTTCCCTTGCAAGAGGAAGTTACTCTGGTTTGCTTGAATAAAATAACCCAGCAGAAGGAGATTTGACATGTGCTGTCAGTGGCAACTGTACATATGGTATGAGGTGCCCTAAGTTGGCTGAACTAGGTAGCATCCATTAGCAACAACTCTGCTATTACACAAGTCCTGAAGGTTATCTAAAGTGGTAGAAACAAGACCTTGTTTTTCCTAGTAGTGCCACTACAGGCAGCTGCTATTAAAGAACTGACTGGGTGTGGTGCTCCTACCACTTAGACCTGGTTGTTGATATGGCACAGTCATGGCATATTATGATATGATGGCCACTGCCCAGCCACTGCCCTGGCTATAAGAATAGCCATTACTCTAGTCCTAATCCTCTGCCCTAGCCCTCGGCACAGCTCTAGCTGAAGCCCTAATCCAGTATTGATGATGTCATGCTGTATGGGGCATTGTGCGTTGTTGCAATTTGGCGACCATCTGTTTTGGTATCGGCTAAGTGGTTGTCGGTTGTCAATAATCCTTGAAGTTTGTCCTGTTTTGGTGTAAGGAGGTCGCTGGCTCTGACATTCTTGGCTTCACTCCTGTCAAAAGCTTTATCAACTTGTCCACTGCGAGACCTGCGGGGGAACACACTCACATACACACATCACACACATACTCACACTTCATACACACTCACACACGTGCACACTCACACATGCACAACCACATCATGCACACTCATATGCATACCCACACATGCACACCCACACATGCACGCCCACTCAGTCATCAGTGTGTTACGCAATATAAACATCCATGACTAGAAGAAAAGGAAAGGTCTGTGGGCATGAAATAGAATATATTACAATAAAAATTAATATTGCAACATGTCTGCATGACATATACCCTCCCTCCTCCCTCCCTCCCTCCTCCCTCCCTCCCTCCTCCCTCCCTCCCTCCCTCCTCCCTCCCTCCTCCCTCCCTCCTCCTTGCATCTGCACAGAAAACTATTGGCGTTGTCTTGCCCACTCGGCTAGTTTGGTTTCGCTGCCGCACACGGAGGCCGAGAAGAGAGAGCTCGAGGAGGCGGACACCGTGTCAGCTTTGGCGTCATTGTCAGTGGGTGGAGACCCTCATCAGAGGTGCTGACGGGGTTAATGTTGAGGGATAGGTGCATGAGGGGTGTGAATCAGTGACGGAAGAGCCCCATGAGTAATTAACCCTCATGATGAGGTGCTGAAGGGGTTAATGTTGGGCGATAAGTGCATGAGGGGTGTGAATCAGTGACGGAAGAGCCCCATTGGTAATTAACCCTCATGAGGAGGTGCTGATGGGGTTAATGTTGGGGGGATAAGTGCATGTGAGTGGTGAATCAGTGAAGGGGAGTCCCATGGGTAACTAAAGGATGGGTGGCTTTATCCATTATGGTTGATTGCAGGTATGGTGGTGTGTCTGCCATGAGAGACGGGTGTGCATGGAAACTGGGTGGCCCAGTGGCAGAATCCCCGAGTCATCCATGGATGCCCATCAAAGCTGTTTCCCTCCTTGTTCTGTCTAGCTCCATATCCATAGCCATTATTAGGTGGACAGGAACAGTGGGGGGGGGGGGGGGGGGGGGGGCAGTTCTGGGGGGACAGCTATGGATGATGCAGACACGCTCCAATCATTGCTGGGCATGATAGCCTGCGTGAAGTGGGAGTGTCTCATGAACCCAACTAGGAGTGGAGTAGGAAGTATAGCCAAATTCTAGTTTGTGACCTTGACTCAAATGGAGGCTACAGGGCATCCGTAGATCACCTCCCTGCATGATACACTCTGATACAACTTTGTTGTTTCTCAAGGATTAATGGCAGGGGTTAATGGGCAGCTGTTAAGAAGGGGTTATGCTTGCTATTAAAGGGGTTAGTGGATGGCTATGAAGGAGTTAATGACTGGGTGTTGTGGGGTTAATAGCTGGGATAATAGTATACTTGTCTCAGCATTTTGCCTTGTCCTCCAGGTTATCTGCTGCCATGCAGACTTCTGTCTAGGAAGACATGTCTTGGGCATTGATGATGACAAGGCACCACGGGCTTTACTAACCTAACAGCTATTAGCAAGTACCTACCTAGTATATACATGGTAACACCATGGTAACACATTTGTTTATTGTTTTGTGTGTTTGTTTGTTTGTTCCCCGTTTAAAACCATCAACTCTCTCAGACTACAAGATTGCTAGTATATGTAATTATGTGCCTAGGCTGATATTAGCATGTCATTTTGCTTTTCTATGAAGTTAACTTTTTTTTAATTTTCATGTGTACATGTGCACTTTTTTATAAAGATTTCTCTACTGCCATTAAAGAGCCCCTTGCTTGTAAGCACTTGTGCACGTTGATCACACATACAGTGTAATAAGCTAGTAATTGGATGGATTGACCCTGTTCCAGACCATTATCATAATAAAACTTACATTGGCAACTTCTTAATTGCCTAAATAGTTTCAGCCGATGTTACCTCCAAAAAGACTCGCAGCATGGAGAGAGAAACCTTGACATTCATGTACGAGGTTACATCTAAGTCTACATGTTTCCTCTTCCCCTTGCCTCGTATATACTGCAACAGGTCCGATCATTAGAACTTCAGGAAGAAAAGACTCCCAATGTCCCAATGTTTGGTCGCAACTAATTTGTTTCTTGATTATGAAATTAAGCTAGTTGCCAAGGATCAGCAAGTGGATTCATTGGATAATACAATCCAGCTAGCACATGGTTGTATTATAAGCAGCAGCATCGGTTATGCTGTTTTGGTGTGTGGAGTTTCTGCTCCTGGGCAACTGTCTAAATCCAAAGGAGACTGTAGCTGCTCCTCTACTAAAACATCTTGTGTTCGTTTGGTGGAGTTCTCCTGTTGAAGGACCCTGCATGAGTTCATTAGCACAAGTCATGGCATGTGCTGAAATATGTCATGTGGTTGGGAAAAGTCCTGGAGACCCTGAAGCCCCCCTGACTTGGTGTCATTGTCCACCCTTCAACTTCTAGTTTCGGGTTTTCAAGTTGTTGCAGCTGATCTCTCCACTTGAAACACAAGCTCTAGGCCTTGTTGTTTTATGCAGTGAGACTTTTTTTGCAGCTGAAACAATCATCTCCTCTGGGTGTGGTCTACACAGGAAAGGTCTTGTTTACTTTCTTTTCTAATGGCTCTTGAGTTGTGTCCCCAAAAATTACTCATTGACTTGGTTAGGCAAAATGATAGCCTATAGGGGTCTTTAATTTGTTTGCAAAATGTTGCCAGTGTCCCTGACCCTGGCCTAAGACTGGAGAGTTTTACTCCCCGTTTCTCTTGGTGGTGCTTGGCAGCTGGAATGTTTAACTAACGCGTCATCATGCACGGCTCGTGAATTATGCGCGGTTGGAATTTCGTGATTAACCACAATAACACTCTTCCATAAAAAGCGGCTAGGACCCGCCATTTCCGCAAAGTGTTTTTATTTAGTGAAAGTAGAGAGATGGCTCGTTAGCTGTTCCGTGTTGGCGTGATTTGGTCCCCAAGTTGTTGAGATTTGACGGAGTGCGTTAGAACTACATAACATAGCTAGTAGCCAAGTTTTGCGGTAGGGAAGCAGAGTTTAGAGAACGGGGTAAAAAAAATTAGTTTTTATATCTCCAAGTAAGCTTACTATGGGAGAGGAAGTAAGTCTTCGCAGCATCAGCCCTCCTCTTTCTAGTGACCACCGAACGGAAGAGATTTCTGACTATATTCCTGGGCTTTGCGACGGACCAGATTCTGTTCCGTCCGTATCGTACAGAACCGTTCGCGAGCTTATGTCCATTGATCAAATCAGCGGACTCGTCCCTACAAATGTGGTAACTACTGGCTACGTCAGTGGCGGTCCGTCTAACAACTTGAGACCTATCGAAGATGGCGGCGTACTTGGAGTAGGTGATGTCGACTTCGATGATAGATGTACCGATGCATATGCCAACTTGGACGATGTCAGAGACAGGCACTACCATTCCACAAGAGGTGCACGCTCAGTAACTCCAACAAAGCGAGACATGTACAAAGGTGTACCCAATCCCCCCAAAGAGCAGAAGAGGAAATCTTGCTTTCTGGTTGGTTTTGTGGCCATTTTATTTGTCCTTGAGCTTTTTCTTCTAGCTCTAGGCATATTCAATCTCGTGAACGGACTACAAGTGGGAACTCTTTCGAAAGGTCTCGTTTCATTGCCCTCATCCTCAGCAACACAGTCTTCTCCCCAGGATTTGTCCGTGGCTTTTGAGCAGTTTAAAGAACGCATGAATGAACTCGAGAAGAACTTGACTGTGTATAACCAAACACACAGCACTAACCTAGGGACCATATCATCTCAGATCTTGGCCCTAAGAGCAACACTGGACAACCTGACCAAAAGTATTGCAAATAAAACCACTGAAGCTGCCCCACCAAAACATGTGGACATACCTCTTTATGAAAACTGCAGCATGGTGACTCTATCATGTGACACAACTGTCATTACGTCTACTTCAACCAGTGCACCAAACTTTGCCCAGTGCTTTACGGATACCTACGTGCACTCCGAAAGCTCTAGTTACATTGCTAATATCCATTGTGCTGTCTCGGATGGTAATCAGGTAACGCCAATTTCATCCACTTTAGTCTTTGACAAAGTGGACAAGTCATGGTTGTGCCGCTGTCAAGCCATCATTGTCCCAAATAATTATTTCATGGGACCTCTACTGAATTTCGATTGTGAACTCAAAGTCACAAAGTGTCCCAAAACCATTAAGATTCCTTTGCAATGATCCAAGTTCCTCTGCAGCACCGTTTCATTTCAGCCCCAGGTCATTTTGGAGTAAGGATACAATGGGGTACCCTGCTCTGTATTTATTTTCTTTCTTTTTCCCCCCCTTTTTTTTTCCTTCTTTCCGTTTTCCCCCTTTTTTCCCTTTTTTTTCCCTTCTTCCTCCTCCCTTTTTTATATATATTTTTCATTTTTTCTTCTTTTCATTTCTCTTGTTCCCTTTGTTCCCTGAATGTTTATGCAAAAAATGAATGGAGTTGGACTTGGACTCTACTTATTCTTCCCTTCCCCACCCGTATGTATTCTTGCCCAAGAGAAATTGGAAAAGGATTTGCGATTTGAAAAGTGTCTCATCAAGGGGACTGGTAATCTGTGAAGGTTTTCGCTTCATATCAAACAAGATCATTTCTGAAGATTTATGCTAAACATGTGGTGTTACATATGTTACGACAGTAATATATTCACACCTTAACATTCTTTTTGGTTAATTCTGTGAACCATGTATGTATTCAGAGACATTAGATGTATTTAGTAACATGTCGCTGTGAACAACCAGTGGATCCATTGATGCAAACAATCAATCTTTTTTATTTATCTTTTATCTGTCCACATCTTATGCCAAAATATGATTCATTCAATTTGAACTGCTCAAGGCCGTTTCTTTGGACGTGAGAACCAGTTCTTGGGAGGGGGGGATATATATATAATGTGAGTGGACCCCTAACCACACTATATGAGCAGCTGGTGAACTACTGATCGTGGGATATAAAATTGTTTCTCTCGGATGGTTTTAAAAGCCTCGCGATAATTATGGTCATCTAGGTTAATCTGGAGGCAGGGGTGCCCATGCAACAACTGACGCAGACACTGGAGGGACCACTAACTTGTCGAGTGTCATTTACAGAGCTGGAAGAAGGTTTTCAGGGTACTCCACAAGAAGTGTACTCCACAAGAAGTGGTGTGGAAAGGGATGGTTCCAACATGATCGTGCATTGCTACTAGATCTGCACGGATGAGAAAATTGCCATAATTCCCAGCGAGGTGAACAGTGATCCTACTTAGCACTGGAACATGCAATCTGCATGATGAAGAAAGATGAGCTACTGTCATACACTTCGATCCGTGATGAGCCTCACACCCACACACAACTGCGCGTGTCCAGGTCAATAAGGAATGGCGGAATGTCAAAGGATTAGTGACAACTATGTGATTGGTAACGAGAAGTTTTGTAAACAAACCAAATGTGTGAAGGAATGGTGAGAATTCAGGTCAGTTGCCATCCATCGCTTTGTGCTAATAAGGGCAGAGCCACACTGGGAGATCACATGTGCTAATAAGGGCAGAGCCACACTGGAAGACCACATGTGCTAATAAGGGCAGAGCCACACTGGAAGACTAATAAGGGCACACTGGGAGACTCGGTGTTGCCATAATTTTTTTGGTAATTTCCAAATTACTCGCCTGTGTTATCAAAAAAAAATGGCAACAGAAAATCCAAACAACAATTTCATTGAGAAATAACATACTAAAGTGTGTTCATAGCATTTACACATGTCTTTAATAGTTCAGTGTTCGGTTTAAATTCATAGCCTTTTTTAGGAACATTGAATTGCACTGTTAAAAGTGAATCTAATGTAGAAATTCCTAGTTTCTGTGCTTTGTTTTGTTGAGACCAATGAATAAACGTTCGGTATAAGCATTGCCATGGGGTATAACTAGAATGGCTTTTGCGAGTTTTGCCAATGTGGAGTAGCGATACTCAGTTTCCAAGCAGTCTTTGATTTGGCTGATTGCATGCAATACTTATCCACCTCTGTGAGGCCGTGACTTTAGGAGGTAATGGCGACGTGCAGAAATCCATAAATTCCTCTTGAAGGCTGGGTTTGTCACCAACTTGAACTACCTGAAGAACACACTCTGCTGCAGCAAGCACCTAACCAGCCATACTGTATTGCTTGGTTGAAGCCATTTGAGATTGGAGAGTAACTTGTGACTCATAGGTAATCGTTTGACAGCTCCCTTGGCTGCAGCAATCCACCAAGCTTGGATAGTCTCCCTAAATTCTCACATCTTCAGATGATAATCCATCCTCTTCTTCAAGGCATGATAGTGTGTTGTGACCTACGAAAACTTCGTGTAAAGGGAGATACTCTTCTGAATTATCAATTGTGAAACATGTTCAGCAGCACACACGTACTCAGAATTCATGAACCGCAACAGAAATTTTCATATTAAACCATCAAGCTCTTGGTAGAGAACATGAAGAATTGGAGATTGCTGCTGCATGTACCAGTTGAAATTATTAACAATTGGTAAGGCAGAACATAGAAAGAGCAAGTAAGCTTTGGTCAGAGGCTTTTCAAGTACAATTCTTACTCTTCTCACTACTGCCTGCTTAACATCGGTACTTAGAAAGTATGAGAGCAAGGCTTCATATTGCTCGATAAGATGATCTACACAAGCTTCAAGGCTGAGCCATCGTGTTTGGCATGCTTTTAACAACTTGTGTGGTTTGCATTCCACAAAACTTTGAAATTCTTCAAATTCTCGCAGCCTCCTTGGGCTCATCTGGAAATAATACCATACATCAGTTGTCAGATCTTCCAATTCATCAGGCAAGACTTTGCAGGCCTCATTTGCTATTAGTGCTGCTATGTGACAATGACAATAAAGCTGGCTGCTTACATCGTAACCGTGACATCACTGAATTTCGTGCTCCCAACATTACATTGGCCCCATCTGTACCTAATCCGACAAGGTTATCATAAAGGAGGGTAGTGGATTCTTGAAAATGCATCGATTGCGTTAAATAGCAGCTCTGCAGTTGCCCTCTCTACACTCTCTAGGGCAAAGAAGACACATCTCACCGGTCCTTTGGTGTTATCAAAGAATCGAAGCACAGCTTGTTGTGTAACGGTAATATTAGTTGTCTCATCAGTTTGGAGGCTGAAGTATGTAGTCTCTCTAACTGCTGCGGAAATGGTTTTCCAACAATCCTGGGCAATAACTTTCAACACAGCTGTTGCTTTACTATGACTGCACTTAAAGTCTTTAGCAATAGGAAACATCAACTTGAATATTTAGGTACAATGATTTCCCAATTGAAAGGCAAGATGGTGCTCTCCAAGGAAATATGCGAAGTACTTCTGCACGGATTACAGACTCCTCTTTTATTGGCCCAAAGTAGGAAGGACTGTAGAGGCAATACACCCACACCATTTTTTCTGAGTGTTTGTGTAATTTTGTTTCCTGATGTCTCCTGAGATCTCTAGTACCACCTAGGTTTATATCACGAGAGCACTTCATACAGAAGGCTGAAGAAGATCCCTTTCTCGAAGTTGTGGCCCATGGGAAAGTCTTTGCATACTGTCTACGATAGACGATAGACACACAATCGCTTTTTTGCAGACTTAAGATTTTGTCAATTTGTGAAACCTCATTATCAGAGTCAGAATTGAAGAATCTTCTTCTGGTAACCTTGAAGTACTAGGTTCTGAAGATGCCATAGCTAACTCTCTCTGACACTCACTGTGAAAGATTCTAACTCTTGCACAAATCAGGCTTTAAAATACCCAACCAGATAGCTCATGCATGCACATAGATCAAAGGGTTGTGGCTCTGCAGGCATATTCCTGCACAGACCAGGTGACCACATGAATATTCCTGCACAGATCAGGTGACCACAAAATAACACAGGACTGTGCCGGAATATTCCTGCACAGACCAAGTGACCACATGAATATCCCTGCACAGACCAGGTGACCACAAAATGACCACACGCTAATATCACAGAGAGTGGTTTTGAAATTGGCTGCACATGGTCTGATATGCATGAAATGTCAAACAATTTTCTAATGATGAAAAATCCAAACATTTATTGATAAAATCCAAACAGAAAATTTAAGGGTCAAAAATCGAAACAGTTTGGATAAAATCCAACACTATGGCAACACTGGCAGACCACATGTGCTAATAAGGGCACACTGGGAGACCACATGTGCTAACAAGGGCACACTGGGAGACCACATGTGCTAATAAGAGCACACTGGGAGACCACATGTGCTAATAAGGGCACACTGGGAGACCACATGTGCTAATAAGGGCACACTGGGAGACCACATGTGCTAATAAGGGCACATTGGGAGACTACATGTGCTAATAAGGGCACACTGGGAGACTACATGTGCTAATAAGGGCACACTGGGAGACCACATGTGCTAATAAGAGCACACTGGGAGACCACATGTGCTAATAAGGGCACACTGGGAGACCACATTTGCTAATAAGGGCACTGGGAGACCACATGTGCTAATAAGAGCACACTGGGAGACCACATGTGCTAATAAGAGCACACTGGGAGACCACATGTGCTAATAAGGGAACACTGGGAGACCACATGTGCTAATAAGGGCACACTGGGAGACCACATGTGCTAATAAGGGCACACTGGGAGACCACATGTGCTAATAAGGGCACACTGGGAGACCACATGTGCTAATAAGAGCACACTGAGAGACCACATGTGCTAATAAGAGCACACTGGGAGACCACATGTGCTAATAAGGGAACACTGGGAGACCACATGTGCTAATAAGGGCACACTGGGAGACCACATGTGCTAATAAGGGCACACTGGGAGACCACATGTGCTAATAAGGGCACACTGGGAGACCACATGTGCTAATAAGAGCAGCACACTGGGAGACCACATGTGCTAATAAGGGCACACTGGGAGACCACATGTGCTAATAAGGGCACACTGGGAGACCACATGTGCTAATAAGGGCACACTGGGAGACTACATGTTGAAATGACAAAAAATGTGGGCAGGCGAATATATAGGACTCGTCAATAATAGAATTCCATGCATGTTGATGGATGTGGCTCACTCACCATGGTTACCATGGCTACAATGTTTACACAAGAAATGTGGCAATGATATTCATATCCTGCTGTTTGACTAGTATCCAGTGGCAATTGGAGTTGGTATCTGGTGAAGAATGTGGGATGATGGAGGAATGAGTAAGCTGTTGATTGATCACGAGTTCATAGATTGTGTACCGTAAAAGTGGTCACAAGAAGTGCGATGTTAATTGGCCCCACCTGGTAACGTGTGAGTAGGAGTAGGTTTATACAATTCAGCCGGCAAGTTTTATATGGCAGACAGGAAGTGGCCAAGTTATATATATATATATAGAAGCAGGAAGTGGTGAAGTTATAAATATAGAAACAGGAAGTGGGACTGCCAGGAAATGTGAACAAAAATGGTTTGCACGTCCACATTTGTTGCCTGCAGCTTTGCTCATTGTGGAGTAGGTAATGGTACAAGAGAGAGTGTATTCAGAGAGAATGTTGGTGTGTGTCTCACAGAGATGAGGCCGTGTATCCCACAATGCAGTGATTGATTGCATCCTCACGTGCAGCCTGTTACAGCTATATACCTCATGGAGTGTGGAATTGCATCGTGTGTCTGGGTGTAGTTGACTGCTTGAAATATTCCATTTCCAAACATTGCACTTTTAGAACTCATTGCTGGCAAAGACAGATATTTTCTGTACTAGAATCAGGCGCTTACAAATAGTCAAGTCAGTTCTCCAAGCATGATATACAGGAGGTTAGTTACCACTGTGATGCACAGGGTGTTAGTTGCCACCTCCCTAGCCCTAGCCTCCCTAGCCCTAGCCTCCCTAGCCCTAGCCTCCCTAGCCGTAGCCTCCCTAGCCCTAGCCTCCCTAGCCATAGCCTCCCTAGCCCTAGCCTCCCTAGCTCTAGCCTCCCTAGCCCTAGCCTCCCTAGCCTACCTAGCCCTATCCTCCCTAACCCTAGCCTCCTAGTCCTTGATGCCAGCCCTAGCAATGACAATGCATTTTTTTATTGTTTTATGCAGAATCAAACTCTCCAAGCCACTCCTGCTGAGTTTGTGGCAATGGCCAGAAAAACTAGAACCACTGAACTGGGTCCTATCCCATCAATCCGTCTATGCAATTAACACTAAGCTCACGGGCCATTTAACACTGTCCTTAACAAGTGTTGGTTCCTTTTGAGGGCATTCTTCTCAAAGTTTCTGGCACCGTTGCTATGAATAGCCAGCTTACAAGCAATTAGTCCACACTTTGACATTTTCTTTGATGTTGGTCATAGATCTTAGAAAATCTCTCAACTTCTATCATTTGATCATTGAGGTTGAAGTAGGTTGACAATAGCTCTATGGGGACCAACACCACACTGGGTTGAGGCAGGTTGAAGTAAGTTGACAATAGCTCTATGGGGATACACACTGGACCAACACCACACTGGGTTGAGGCAGGTTGAAGTAGGTTGACAATAGCTCTATGGGGATACACACTGGACCAACACCACACTGGGTTGAGGCAAGTTGAAGTAGGTTGACAATAGCTCTATGGGGGCAGACACTGGACCAACACCACACTGGGTAGAGGCAGGTTGAAGTAGGTTGACAATAGCTCTGTGGGGACACACACCAACATCACACTGGGTTGAGGCAGGTTGAAGTACATTGCCAATAGCTCTATGGGGACACTCACGGGACCAACATCACACTGGGTTGAGGCAGGTTGAAGTAGGTTGCCAATAGCTCTATGGGGGCATACACTGGACCAAGATCACACAGGGTTGAGGCAGGTTAGCATGCTCTGAAGCTGGCCTGGAACAGAGCACATGATCTAAAGCTGGCCTGGAACAGAGCACATGATCTAAAGCTGGCCTGGAACAGAGCACATGATCTAAAGCTGGCCTGGAACAGAGCACATGATCTAAAGCTGGCCTGGAGCAAGCACATGGTCTAAAGCTGGCCTGGAACAGAGCACATGATCTAAAGCTGGCCTGAAACAGAGCACATGATCTAAAGCTGGCCTGGAACAAGCACATGGTCTAAAGCTAGCCTGGAACAGAGCACATGATCTAAAGCTGGCCTGAAACAGAGCACATGGTCTAAAGCTGGCCTGGAACAGAGCCCATGATCTAAAGCTGGCCTGGAACAGAGCACATGATCTAAAGCTGGCCCTGGAACAAGCACATGGTCTAAAGCTGGCCTGGAACAGAGCACATGATCTAAAGCTGGCCTGAAACAGAGCACATGGTCTAAAGCTGGTCTGGAACAGAGCACATGATCTAAAGCTGGCCTGGAACAGAGCACATGATCTAAAGCTGGCCTGGAACAGAGCACATGATCTAAAGCTGGCCTGGAACAAGCACATGGTCTAAAGCTGGCCTGGAACAGAGCACATGATCTAAAGCTGGCCTGGAACAGAGCACATGATCTAAAGCTGGCCTGGAACAGAGCACATGATCTAAAGCTGGCCTGGAACAAGCATATGGTCTAAAGCTGGCCTGGAACAGAGCACATGATCTAAAGCTGGCCTGGAACAGAGCACATGGTCTAAAGCTGGCCTGGAACAGAGCACATGATCTAAAGCTGGCCTGGAGCAAGCACATGGTCTAAAGCTGGCCTGGAACAGAGCACATGATCTAAAGCTGGCCTGGAACAGAGCACATGATCTAAAGCTGGCCTGGAACAGAGCACATGGTCTAAAGCTGGCCTGGAACAGAGCACATGGTCTAAAGCTGGCCTGGAACAGAGCACATGGTCTAACTGGAACAGAGCACATGGTCTAAAGCTGGCCTGGAACTGACACGTGAAATTCCCACTTGCACATCTAAAGGGAAGAAAGTCCAAGACTTTTATCACCTGCTACATATCATGCATGAGTGGGGGTGACGTTAATCATCCCCAAGCATGAGTGGGGGTGGTGTTAATCATCCACAAGCATGAGTGGAGGTGATGTTAATCATCCCCAAAGTGTACTTGATCGGATCAACGCAATCTTCTCCATCACTGAATGTGAAAAGAGAGAGTGTTTGGACTTTTATAGCAACAAAGAACTGCATCCGTGAGGGCTCCAGCAAACATCAGATGTGTATGGCCAAAGTTAAGGATCCGCCGCTCTCCTGATTCCTTGAGGTCCCGTTCGACTTTTTGCTTGATCTTGCAGCTTTCAATAATCACTTTTTTCAAGAAGTCAAGATCCCATTGTTGCCATTTATCAAGGTCTTCAACAAGTTCATTAAAGAGATGTTTAGTGTTCAGTCTGCTTGTGTGCTCAACATCAAATGAAGCACTCTAGTATCATTCAAAATGTCCTTCTCCTTTGGTCATGGGAAACTCTCTTGACAACATCTTGTGGGACAACATCTTGACAAGTTCCTACCAGGAAATTCTTAAGTTCCTTTTGATATGGACACATTTCCAAATGCTTCAAACATTCTTGTCAGAGAGGATTCAATTTGTTCCTTGTCGAGTCATTCAAACATGAGTGGGTCATGTGAAGATCCACTCAAGTTCCACTTGTCAAGTGATACCAGCAAAAACTTGATAATATATTATCTAGATATAGCTTGTCTCGACACTTCTTAGTGAAAACTTTCATGTTACTGTTGGCGTGATGTAGCTATCCATGTGTGTGCACGTGGTTATGACTACATAGCTACTGCATTTTTCCTTATCTATTCCAGCAAATCTTCTTACTTCTCTCTTCCCATGTCCAGATTATTTTATTTGATTTACACTTTGTCAAGACAAACGCAAATATTACTTTATTTTCAAATTCTGCCATTGCATAATTTATTTTACATTCACAAACTGATGGGGTGTGTTTTTCTGCATCCTATCTCAATAAATCTGCCCGAGTTGCCACTGGCGATGTAGAGATGGACACATCCAAGACCTGGTTCTGCTGAACATAATGCACCACATCTGGGGTTAGGGACACCCCCCGTAAACTTTTACTGCCATCAAGGACTTGGTCACAGTCGTGTTGCCTGTCTTGACTGACATTGCCCACAAATGTTGGGTGCAACATGTGGCATTGGCTCGCTATGTTGAGTACAACATGTGGTGTTGCCCACTGTGTCAAGGAGAAGTGGCCATGTCTGGTCTGACTGTCAGTTATGTTCTCCACCCTATTGGGTTTTCTAGTGGAAAACCCTTTACCAGTCAGGTCTACTACTGAACATACATGCAAAAAAATATGAGCACCAGTTGCCCTCTGCTAGACAGGTTAGTAGTGCCCTGAAACAGGTAATGGCATGTCAGTTTTGTCCTTTAACACAGTGTCAACATCAAACATCTCGTGGATTTTTTTCACAAGAGCCCGATCAACATCACATCCCACTATTAAATGTAGTACGTCCATTATAGGGAGCATTTCATTGGTCAGGTTAATGCAGGGAGAGAAGAAAAAGGGAGGGGCTTGAGAAGATGATCAAAAGTTGTCAGTTTACACTCCAAGAAGTGAAGACTAGTGTTGAAGATCGCTTTGCTGCAGTTAATGTGCTATGTAACCTCCGAGTTTGCGGTTACCCCGAGGCGAAGCCGAGGAATGTAACAGCAAACGAGTAGGTTACACTGGCGCATAACCGACTCTTTTGTATAGGCTATCTTACTTATACTACATTGCGCATGCGCTAAACTACATAGCAACTAGAAAAGGAAGACTATTGACCAAGGCGCCCCAGCTATTGACAAAGTACTGCTAGATAAACACGCAGCTGAGTTGGAACAACTTCCTTCAACTGATAATCAAAAACTCCTTCAACTTCAGGGATTTATGAGCAGTGTTACGCGCAAACGAGTAGGTTACACTGCAGCACAGAACATCTATATATATAAATTATATCAAGTGAATATTATCATGACATTAATTAAAGCTTCATGAACAGTGAACATTAATAGCTAAAGCGCAAACGAGTAGGTTACACTGGCGCGCGAGTGGAGTACAGGCTTATTATACTATATACATTTATTTTTTTCAAGAATAATAAAAATTAATAGATGGGCCATTAATTAGGTTCCATTAACACATGGTTGTTAATAATAATTATTATTATAATTATTATTTTAATGATGTAGAGTTATGATAATTAAATGAGCTGTGGGATGCGGCCCTCTGCTGTTGCCAGGGTTACATCCACATCTTTGATTGGGTTTCTAGCAGATGATCTGCTGCCACGAATACACATAATTGAAGACCTTAACGCTGCAAAAGACATTCTGCATCTTAGCCAACTCATCAAAACAGAATAAGGCTTCTGCCTCTTGTGCGATAGCTTGTCTGCCAATCTTTTATAAAAAGTCATTGCTTCCCGACCCATTCCTCCCGTGAATGACAAAACTAGGGGTGTAAAAACACCATGTTCTATCTCTCGGACACGCTGGCCATACGCTCTCTTCTTGGCATTTTCATGCCTTTTGTATGCACCTGAGATGGTTCCTGAACGGTTGCTGGATGCATTGGGGTAAAATACCCTAACATCAAAATAAACATCCTGTGCAGCGTTCCAGAATCCCCTTGCTCTGATGTCCAGTCTTGCCTCATCATCTGTGATTGCGGAGCGAAGGAACATGGTCTCACCATTAAGTGGTTGCAGGTGTGGTTCGGTGGCGACATTATGGCATACTTCTGTGAGTAGCTTAGCTGTGATGTCACGGATATCATTGTGATGGTGAGTTGGAAAACCTCCCATGTGGCATACCATTGCATGGTCGGTTGAAAAGGCAGAGCCACAACTGCAAACTGATGGCATGTTTCGTGGATTCCAGCCGTATCTGAGGCATAGTGCATCTCTGAACTCGCCTTTGTGTAAAAAAAAATCTTGATCTTCTAGTGGAAGGACTGACAGCCATGATGATGTGCCTTTTTCTTTGGCAAGATCTACACATCTCTTCATCTTAACTGACAATCGGTTGTAGACCTCTGTTGCCTCACTTTCCATTCTCTCACGGTTAGACTTTGTAATCATTTTCTTGATATCCATAATTTCACAAAGATCAATTTCATGTTCAAGATCCTGATTATTGATTTTAACCACAAGAGGAGCGGTAAGTTTTTCTGAAGCTTCGAAAGCGTTTGGAGAGTTTGAAGCTGGATCAATTAGACCCAGACCACCAAGTCTAACCGGAAGGGCAAATAGATCTCTCTCTTCATTAGAACAAGATGGACGACCTGTGAGGGCTGGAATTAACAGGTGGTGAATGGCATCCTCTACTGGTTGGAGTAGGGCAGAGACGTCAGGAAGGGTGCGTGACAAATACATCCAACGGCTGCATAGACCATGAGTGAAGGCAGTGTATGCTGGATGTGGTTGAGTGATTGCAATTTTTGCAAGCTCTTTGATCTCATTAGTCCATCCATGCACCTTATCACCAACATACTTTTCAGCAAATGACCTTGAACCAATTGCTGCACCAAGATGACGTTTCCCACTGGTCGAGATATTGACACCAGTACCTGCAAACAATTTTCTTGCCTCCTCTTCATGCTGCTCTTTGATTATCAGATGAGTTTTGGTAGCATTAGGATTATATCCATATTTTTCCCCATGTAGCTGTAAGCTTTCCCAAAACTCCTTTAGCTCTTTATAGGAGCCAGCAGCGGTGGCATCATCGGCATACCATACCTGTTTCACTTTTGGATTGTCAGACTTCAGTTGGTTGATGAGTGGATCGACTGCTAGTGCATACATCGCCATCGCCAGTGGATCCCCTTGTATGGTACCCTCAGAGGAAGAGATCTCGCCACATCCACGTATTATGCACCTAATAGGTGCATGGTAGGTATTCACTAAAATTTGTGATAAGGGTGGACAAATGATTTTGATGTTGTGAAGGGCGGCTTGTCGATTTATGGAGTTGAAGGCATTTGTTGCATCAACAAGCAAGACACCTTCTGTGTCAGGATCAGAAAATATTTGGCGCATGGAATGTACTGCTGCCTCACAGCCCCCTGCCTGACCTGCACAAACTTGCAATGGGCCAGCGGCTTCCTGGATATCAAGGTTGAAGAGGCCAAGAATTGCTTTGGCAATTATGCGTCTTGGAACCTCTCCAATCCCAATAGGTCTCACACCAGGACATTTATCTATTGGAACAAGCCGGCATGCAACAAAAGCACTCAAATCATCAGGATGGATATGGGTAGAACATATACGACGACCAAATGAAGCCATAGCAGTACACAAATCATTTGATGCAGATTTGAAGGAAGAGCATAGCCTCTTCCATGCATAAGCATCAAGACCAGATAAACCGGCTGCACCATGAGTATGTAGAGCTGACCTAAGGATTGAATCAGCATCCAGGTTGTCATATATGATTGGGTTGATTTCTTCAGGATGACCTTGTAGTAGGGTGGAAGGACTGGCTGGCATGCCTCTGGGATGTTTTTCAGTAAGCAATCTCGTGTGGTGCGACATCTACCATCAATACCACTAGACTCAGGGATAACATCATCTAAACCTAGCACGCCACCTGCCTCCTTGTACGATAAATTCCTCAAGGCACTTTTCACTTTCCCCTGAACCATCAGGTTTCTGAAAGTACGTGCTCTCATTCCATCTGTGGGTGGCTTATGAAGGTTTCTGATTCTCTTTTGAATGCATTTCCCCTCCTCAAAGAGTTCTTTGATGTCTCCACTATGCCACAGGTCAAGTCTTCTCTTTAGGTGTTTCATGTGATCTCTGGACTTGCTGTTCTTACTGGGTTTTTGTAGTAATAGAATTTGAAGTAGGCTAATTGCTTTCATGCAAATGCGTTCCAGACTGGATTTGTCAGCAAAACTCTGAAATAGACGAGCCAGTTCCTTTACAAAGGAATTCCCAGCAGAACAGTAAGGGACCATAAACAAGTTTTGCTTCCAATGAATCACTTCTTCATAAGTAGCAGTTATAACCTCATATATCTCTTGACCAGAGTATACACCCCAACAAAAATTAATCTGTTGCTGCTCTGGCATTGGCCATGAAACGGTTGGGACTGATGTTTGTAATGGAACTGAAGGCTGAGATAGTAATGGTACTGACTGTGGAGGAGATACTGTGTTGATGGCTGACTGGGAGTGAGGTGATCCTACAGCATGGCCATTACAGTGGGATTTATTTGGGGATATAGGCAATGATGGTTGTGAGGTAGCATCACTGGCACACGAACTCAAATATGATTGACTATCAATAGTGGTATGGTTGCTACTTACACAAGTAGTTTGGAGAGCGGAGGGACCATTATTAAGGCATTTACCCAGGCGACCCGGTAAACAGTTGTCACAAGAATTGCCTTCCTTTACGCAAGAACAGCCTTTGCAACTTCCCGTTCTGTTACATCTACAGCACGTCATGTACTTTTTATTTGCTGTTTGTAACAGAAGGTAAGAACCAGTCAGCGTAACTCGCCTACTCAGGCGTTCTTGGTTGGGTCGTCCATTCGTCCGAACATTTCAAACTCCATGTCTATACTACATTGCTCACACGCTAACTACATCCGGTTAAAAGTGTAGGTTACGCGCCATGTAACCTACAGTTATTAACCAATCAGATTAGCCACAGATGACGTGATGTAGTATAAATATATATATACACAGTATATATAGACATTACATATGAACACCAGTATATATATATATATATACACACACAGTATATATAGACATTATTACATGAATACCAGTATATAGACATTACTACATGAATACCAGTGTATATATATATACACACAGTATATATATACATGAATACCAGTGTATATATATACACGCAGTATATATAGACATTATTACATATGAACACCAGTATATATATATATATACACACAGTATTATATAGAGACATTATTACATATGAACACCAGTATATATATATATATACACACAGTATTATATAGAGACATTATTACATATATACACAGTATATATAGACATTATTACATATGAAATGTGCACTAAATGATGTTGATTGCTGGTTGCTGCTGTCTGTTGTGGCAACCATCACATAGTTCTTATCTCTAGATAAGAACTATGTGATTGCAGACCGTGCCTGTGGCTACTACATATTATCATCCTCTTCTTCTTCTTGCTGTTTCTCAGGTAATGGTTGGTTTATATTCCTCTTGCATAAGGTATCCAGCACTGAACACCCTACAACAACAACAGCAACAGCAACAACAACAACAATAACAACTGTGTGCACTTGTACGATTATTTTTAACTGACATTAAGTACTTGAAGATAAAGTATTTGGTTGAAATCTGGCGGGCATTACAAGCAAAAAAGTTGATTGAAAGAGAAACTTCATAACAGTATGTGTGTAGTTAAGGTATCCAGCACTGAACACCCTACAACAACAACAGCAGCAACAACAACAACAACAACAACTGTGTGTACTTGTACGATTATTTTTAACTGACATTAAGTACTTGAAGATGAAGTATTTGGTTGAAATCTGGCTGGCATTACAAGCAAAAAAGTTGATTGAAAGAGAAACTTCATAACAGCCTGTGTGTAGTTACTACTGGACACATGACTCTAGGTTCAAGGTTCAAGTTGTACATGAATCATGCTCCAGCTTCAGCCCTAAACAGCCTCTGCCCCAGCTACAGCCTCTGCCACAGCTACAGCCTCTGCCCCAGCTACAGCCTCTGCCCCAGCTACAGCCTCTGCCCCAGCTACAGCCTCTGCCCCAGCTACAGCCTCTGCCCCTGCTACAGCCTCTGCCCCTGCTACAGCCTCTGCCCCAGCTACAGCCTCTGCCCCTGCTACAGCCTCTTCCCTAGCTATAGTCTCTGCCCCAGTTAGCCTTACTTTACACTGCCATGGCCTCTGCCCTGGCCTATGACCACAGCCAGATATTTCTCACCCATCTTTCCCAGCAGTTCTAAGGTAATGGAGTCAGTGATGCAGGTCCAGTTCAAGTTCAGAGCCACCAGACAGGGAAGAGAGAGAGCACAGACACCTGCAAGTACACACAAACAAAATGGCGTCTTTTAAAAGTGGAAGGAGAACAGGAGATGGAGCTTCTGCTACAATATCAGTGGCAGCCATCGAGTGCTGCAGTACCTGTGGCAGCCATCGAGTGCTGCAGTATCTGTGGCAGCCATCGAGGGCTGCAGTACCTGTGGCAGCCATCGAGGGCTTCTACCTCCCAACTACAAAACACCAGCTGAACAATTATCATATTTCCTCTATTAGTACCCGCCCCTGCAATGGTAACCATGGAGGCAAATAGCAATAAGCCACGCCCAAATAATTACTCATTAGCTTATAAACTGAGAACTTAGGACAACAGGGGAATTCTGGGATGCAAGGCTTGAACCTTTGAGTTCTACTTTCCAGGCAGAGGACTCAACCGTTGAGCCACTGGCACCCAAACAATTAGCATCCTTCAAACAGGTACTTGAACTCCTCCACAACTGCAATCAATAGTAACCGCCCCTCCAATAATTATCACAGGTAGATTGGACGAGGTAAATAGTAACTATTAGAGAATATATATACGGTAATACGCATCAAATGTGTGGAGTGCACTTATAGAAAATCACTCAATATGTCACCACTGGCTTGTCTCCCTACACACATTGGAGTTCTGAGGAGGACATTGGATGAGGCACATCACTTGACCTTTCACCTCTGACCTTTATTATCGACTGAGGTTCGGCTCAAGTTAAGTTTGTTCAATGCCTTCATCCCATTCAAAGTTCCGCACAATAGAAGCTGACTGGTTACCCTGGAGGTACATACGAGGAGGAGGTGGTTAGAGAGTGGAGGGGAAGAGAGGTGAAGAGAAGAGGAGGAGGTGTGGAGAGGAAAAGGGGAAGAAGGAGAGGATGAGAGAAAGAAGAGGGGGCAGAAACGAGGAGAGAGAGGAGGGGAGAGAGGAGGAGGATAGGGAAAGAGATGGAATAGAACACAGTGTGATATTTTTGAGAGGGTTAATTGTGAATTAGTCACTGTCTGAGCCCTCGAGAATCTGTCTAACCCTCAGACAGTGAGGACACTCTGAGAATCTGTCTAACCCTCAGACAGTGAGGACACTCTGAGAATCTGTCCAACCCTCAGACAGTGAGGGCACTCTGAGAATCTGTCCAACCCTCAGACAGTGAGGACACTCTGAGAATCTGTCTAACCCTCAGACAGTGAGGACACTCTGAGAATCTGTCTAACCCTCAGACAGTGAGGACACTCTGAGAATCTGTCTAACCCTCAGACAGTGAGGACACTCTGAGAATCTGTCTAACCCTCAGACAGTGAGGACACTCTGAGAATCTGTCTAACCCTCAGACAGTGAGGACACTCTGAGAATCTGTCCAACCCTCAGACAGTGAGGACACTCTGAGAATCTGTCCAACCCTCAGACAGTGAGGACACTCTGAGAATCTGTCTAACCCTCAGACAGTGAGGGCACTCTGAGAATCTGTCTAACCCTCAGACAGTGAGGACACTCTGAGAATCTGTCCAACCCTCAGACAGTGAGGACACTCTGAGAATCTGTCTAACCCTCAGACAGTGAGGACACTCTGAGAATCTGTCCAACCCTCAGACAGTGAGGACACTCTGAGAATCTGTCCAACCCTCAGACAGTGAGGGCACTCTGAGAATCTGTCTAACCCTCAGACAGTGAGGACACCCTGAGAATCTGTCTAACCCTCAGACAGTGAGGACACTCTGAGAATCTGTCTAACCCTCAGACAGTGAGGACACTCTGAGAATCTGTCCAACCCTCAGACAGTGAGGACACTCTGAGAATCTGTCCAACCCTCAGACAGTGAGGACACTCTGAGAATCTGTCTAACCCTCAGACAGTGAGGACACTCTGAGAATCTGTCTAACCCTCAGACAGTGAGGACACTCTGAGAATCTGTCTAACCCTCAGACAGTGAGGACACTCTGAGAATCTGTCTAACCCTCAGACAGTGAGGACACTCTGAGAATCTGTCTAACCCTCAGACAGTGAGGACACTCTGAGAATCTGTCTAACCCACAGACAGTGAGGACACTCTGAGAATCTGTCCAACCCTCAGACAGTGAGGGCACTCTGAGAATCTGTCCAACCCTCAGACAGTGAGGTCACTCTGAGAATCTGTCTAACCCTCAGACAGTGAGGACACTCTGAGAATCTGTCCAACCCTCAGACAGTGAGGACACTCTGAGAATCTGTCTAACCCTCAGACAATGAGGACACTCTGAGAATCTGTCCAACCCTCAGACAGTGAGGTCACTCTGAGAATCTGTCTAACCCTCAGACAGTGAGGACACTCTGAAATGAACATCACAACACTCACCCCGTGTCTGAGAGGCTGAGGACCTCCAAGTTGCTCAACCCTGCAGCACATGTGTGCATGTGTGTACAGTAACCCTCAACCCTGCAGCACATGTGTGCACGTGTGTACAGTAACCCAGTACAGGCTTAACTCTTAGAACCCGAGCGGCCGGTTTTTCGGCCGATACGTAGAGGCGTATATACCCGAGCAGCCGATTTTCTGGCCGGGGATCTTTTTTTTTTTTTTTTGCATTATCAATAAATATAATCAACTTTGAACTTTTGAGTCTTTTACCCCCCCAGGACTACAGGGTGGGAGGCATGCCCATATTAGGGAGCATAGGGTTCTAAGGGTTAAGAAACAACAACACAGCAACACATCAACAAGATTGGAACATGTTAATAATTGTGAGTCCACTTACTGAATCTGTGCAAGCATCGCTTCATTATGTACAGGATTATATTCTTGAGAGAGGGGAGGGGTTGGGGGGTCAACCTGCACATGAAAATTAGTATTGCTATCCCCCGCCCCCCCTCTGGCATATCACTCTGTACTTCTGATATTACAAACCAACAATACATTATTTTCTGTACTTAGTACTTCACACCTGTTCTCTAGTATACTGCATATTCAGGCATTTTCAGAAGCATGCTGTAGTTTACCTGCTATGCAGGCCACTCCTGCGTCTGTCACCAGGGTGTTGTCTAGCGACAGTCGCCTCAGGCTGTGCAGATCTAAATAACACACACACACATATATACTAGCATCTTCATGACATTGTGGGAGTGGCAGATATTGCAGCAGAACAGTGTGACAAGGGGAAATATTCAAAGCAAAAGCGGGCGAGGGTAAAGGCTCTGATATTCGTTCTCCAATCATTCGAAGGTTTGAAGGTGGGCTTATTTATAGCCTAGGGCTTTGAAGGAGAACAAATTAATAGGACACTTATCAGAACACGCTGGCCAATCGGATGCTACAAGAAGTTATGCCCAAGGGATTGCTAGCCGCACCCGTGGAATGCCAGCTACTTTCAGCGTATTAATTTTTTCATTTTGTGGAGAAAATTTCTTCGTGCACGCACACAACAAATACATAACTCATCAAGGGGTGTGGTTTGAGTCTGCTCATGTGAGAAAGTAGAGAGCAGTCAGACCTACTCTAACAAAGCAGAGAACACAGTTAGACCTACTCTAACAAAGCAGAGAGCAGAGTTACACCTACTCTAACAGTTGTCCTTAATATTGATGCAAGATCAAGATATGGTGAGGAATGGGAGGAGTTTGGCTTGAGTGGGGGTGGAATAAGATGTTGAAAAGTAGACTGGCCACGGTTTTTATGAGGAGCAAGGACATGCTGAAGCCATATACAGGACAATTAATATAGGGGTCCTCAGGTGTTTGGATAAGTGGTCGCCCCTCTTACTCAAGTAATGAAATGAAAAATGAAAATTAATAAATAATAACAACAACAAATTAAAAACAAACAAACAAACACTAACGAGTTCTTAACACCACTAGGAGCACTTAACACCACCAGGAACATGTAGGACACTTAACACCACCAGGAACATGTAGGACACTTAACACCACCAGGAACATGTAGGACACTTAACACCACCAGGAACATGTAGGACACTTAACACCACCAGGAACATGTAGGACACTTAACACCACCAGGAACATGTAGAACACTTAACACCACCAGGAACATGTAGGACACTTAACACCACCAGGAACATGTAGGATACTTAAAGGGAGGCGTGCACCAAAAAAAAACTTTTTTTTTGTTGCTGTTATCTGCTCAATAGGAGGTGCTGAGTATGTATAAAATTTTTTTGCTTCTAAAAACAAACCCTTGTTGAGCTAGAGAGCCCTCATTTTGACAGCCCACAGGTCACTTCCTGTTTGGGGGCGTGGCCTCGCGATGATGTCACCAGGAGACTGATTTTGATGGCTGCTACACTGGAAACAGAGGACTCCGTCTCTGTAGCTAGTTCTAGCAGCCTGCATCTCTCATTTTCTTCTTCAGCAATTGAAAGTTCATCTGAACTATCAGTTACAGGCCTAGCTGAAGAGCAGGAAGCAAGTGGAACAGTAGAGCCTTATCTCTATGAACCTTCAGAAGCTGAGGATAGTGGTGTAGGAACTGTTGAAAGTGATGATTCATTACAACACAGACTAGAGAACACTGACTGATAAGGATTTGGCTAGCTCTAGCTAGATTTACTGAATTTACTCCACAGGTGAAACTGTGGTCATTGCCTACTGGTCTTGAGTGTATTTGCTGCCATGTAATTGACAAGATAATGTCCAAGATGCAGGAGGGTGAAAATGTGGTCAGCTGTATCATAGATCATGAGGAATTTGGTCCAGTGTGCCTCAATACATGAGCAGCCTATTTCACTTATTGGCAGCAGTATGGCACTGGTGATGTTCATCACATTCCCATACATGAGTAAGTAGCTATGTTGTCAAATTAACCAACACATCAAACACTATTTTTATTGTTATAGGCACTACAGATTTATTTCATATTGCCAATTAACTAGCTGGTGTTGGGGGTGGCTTGGAAGAAGAGTCAGGGTTGTTCTTCCAAGCTGTGCAGTTACAAAGATTAGACAAACATTTCCATCAGAAAACTACAGTGGATTCAAGTACCCTGATATTTGACTTATGTTGTGAATGGATTGATTTAGATTGATTTAGTAATAGAGCTATGGTAATATTCAATTATAGTTGTACAAGTTAAAGCGACTTCTGCGGTTCTGCACTGCTTCCTTTTTATCAGGCCTTTCATAATCACTGCAAAGAGGTTTAGGCATATCCTCTGCATGAGCATCTTTGCTTCCAACTCCACTCTGATAAACTAACACAGTTTTATCGATGAGGTCATCTACGTATCCTGTAATGAGAAGACAAATCATATACATTACAGAAGTCGCTTTAACTTGTACAATAATAATTGAATATTACCATAGCTCTTGGAAGAACAATCCTGACCCTTCTTCCAAGCCACCCCCAACACCAGCTAGTTAATTGGCAATATGAAATAAATCTGTAGCGCCTATAACAATAAAATTGATGTGTTAGTTAATTTGACAACATAGCTACTTACCATGTAAGGGAATGTGATGAACATCACCAGTGCCATACTGCTGCCGATAAAGGCTGCACATCACTGGCACAGCCTATGGATGTGTTCATAAATAAGCCCTTTAAAGAGAAAATGAAAAAGTTGTGGATAGAAAGTTGTGGATAGAATGGTGTAGGACTTGCAACAGTAGAACATCCCATGGCAATCTCAAGCAGCCCTCAAGACAACAAGCCATTGATTGGGTCTCTGCTGCCTGGGAGTCAATTCCAGGAAATTTGATAGATAGGTTGCTTGAAAGACCCATGTATTGAGGCACACTGGGCCAAATCCCTCATGATCTATGATACAGCTGACCACATTTTCACCCTCCTGCATCTTGGACATTGTCTTGTCAATTACATGGCAGCAAATACACTCAAGACCAGTAGGCATCACCTGGCAATGACCACAGTTTCACCTGTGGAGTAAATTCAGTAAATCTAGCTAGAGCTAGCCAAATCCTTACCAGTCAGTGTTCTCTAGCCTATGTGTTCTCTAGTCTGTGTTGCAATGAATCATCACTTTCAACAGTGCCTACACTACTAAGTCTATCCTCAGCTTCTGAAGGTTCATAGAGATAAGGCTCTACTGTTCCACTTGCTTCCTGCTCTTCAGCTAGGCCTGTATCTGATATTTCAGATGAACTTTCAATTGCTGAAGAAGAAAATGAGAGGTGCAGGTTGCTAGAGCTAGCTACAGAGACATAGTCCTCTGTTTCCTGTGTATCAGCCATCGAAATCAGTCTCCTGGTGACATCATCGCGAGGCCACGCCCAAAACAGGAAGTGACCTGGGGGCTGTCAAAATGAGGCCAAAGAAGGCTCTCTAACTCAACAAGGATTTGTTTTTAGAAGCTAAAAAAAATTATACATACTCAGCACATCCTATTGAGCAGATAGCAGCAACAAAAAAAATTTTTTTTTTTCCTGCAAGCCTCCCTTTAACACCACCAGGAACATGTAGGACACTTAACACCACCAGGAACATGTAGGACACTTAACACCACCAGGAACATGTAGGACACTTAACACCGCCAGGAACATGTAGGCCACTTAACACCACCAAGAACATGTGGAAGGGGGAGTAGCTAAAAACGAAGGTGAAATAGAGTTTGCTGTAGCTTGATACGAGGTCCCAGCAGTGTCCAGTCCCACTACTGCGAGGTATGCAGTTGGAGTCAATGGACTGAGGCTCCGTCTGGTCGTCTATAAAAATGTTTTCGTCTGGAAAAAGACTTTCATCTTCGTCAACATAGCGGTCGAACTCGCTGTCGGAGTCATCGCTCTGAAGTGCATCAAAATAGTCCAACAGAAACTGTGGGTCAGAGGAAATATACTGCACTCGTTTCTCTGCCATATTACCGTTTTAATTAAGTGAGTCTAGGCAACTGAAAAAGCCGTTGTTTTTGACAAAAGCCGCTGCATCGCATGAATGCATTGCCGCACAAAAACGGGGGTTCCGCGCAGACGCATGAATGCGTCGGTGCCCGTCAAAGAGTTAAAATGTGTGACAAAGACAGAGCTGTCACTTGTACAATCACAGAATTTCAATTCTGAACCCATGTACCCTGCAATTCCACATTTGTCTGCGTACTTCCGTCACAGGCACTTAAGAAAGCATTTCCCCTTCCCTGTAATTAGATTACAATTTTTTCTTGTTTTAATTTCGACCTCAGGTGAACCTTCAACCCAATGTATAATGAAATAAGAAGCCACCCCTTACCAGGGTTGTATACAGAAATTTTGCCAAGGGGGGGCGAACTTGAGATATGGAAAAATAAGGGGGGGCGGAGAGCCTGGATGGTGCGGAAAGGGGACGTGCACCCTGGGCTTCCGCGTGGAGTACGAAAGTGTTTTACCCACAGGTATTTTTGCAGTACTAACTGTATATATAGCTGCTACTTATGATGGCATGCACTTTTTCTAAAATCTTTAGTACAACATTCCATCTTAAATATTTGCTGAAGTTGCATGCTACGGCAATCAGCATATATAGATTAGATATAGTCACTTGTCACTCGTATAATGGAGGTGGGCTTTTGTGAAATCGAATTATGTTGCATTCCATGCATTTTCTTACAAAATCATGGACAACGGGTTTCATACAGTCAGTCAAAATAGCTATCCTCAGACATTGTAAAAGCAAAAAAAAATATGGGGGGAAGATCCCCCCAGACCCCCCTTTTACAACTTATGAACATGTTAAGAAAATATTAACAAAAATTAGGGCACCAAGTGACCAACCATTTCCACCCCCCCCCCCCCCCCTAGAGAACTAGAGAAAAATTGTACCAATGGCATTATGCTATACCGAACTATGGCTAGACTGTATATATTTCTCATGATATTGTAGCTGCTTGGAAAAAGGAGAGCATGTGTCATGACACGATGACATCACACACCACCACGTGCTCTCCTTTGTAGGTTTGTCACTTCTTTTGTTTCTCCTTCTTTCCCACTCCCTCTCTCTCAGTATTTTTAACTCAGTCCATTATGTCATGGTCTTCAAGTCTAATCTTAGACATGATGTCATCACACGCCACCACGTGTTCTCCTTTGTAGGTTTGTCACTTCTTCAGTTCCCTCCTTCTTTCCCACTCTCTCTCAGTATTTTTAACTCAGTCCATTATGTCATGGTCTTAAAGTCTCTATAAAAGAAACCTTACTAGCTGATTTCTCTTCATATTAATATGGATATTCGCTCATACTTTGCAAGTACTTCTCAAGCCTCTTCTCATGCTAATAGCAGCGATAGCGAAGATAGCAGAACAGATAGCTCTGAGCATGTCGAGGCATCTAGTCCTAGCCTTAGTCCTCCACCTTCAAAGAAAAGCAAGCAAAACAAACACCGCTCTTCTGTATCCACGAAGAGAAAATACTCTAAGAGCTGGGAGAAAGATTTCAGTTGGCTCTATTATGACGAGGATAGCGATGGTGCCTTTTGCAAGATTTGCAAGCAATCTGGGATCAATCCCAATATAAGCCTCCAAGGGTCGAAAAAATCATGATTTAAACGCGCACGATTTTTTCGACCCTTGGAGGCTTATATTGGGATTGATCCGCAATCTGGTCTGCAGCGTACTGGAGGAGTGTGGGTCACACAACCTTGCCGAAATTGGAAGAAAGCTGTTGAAAAAATGAAAGCTCATGCGAGAAGTGACTTCCATATCCATGCAACTCAAGCTCTTTTTGCAGCTAAAGGAGCAGCCAAAGGTGGAACAGTTGTACAGCAACTCCAGAATGTTTTAGCTCGCAAAAGAGCTCAGAACAGAGCTGCAGTGAAGTGCCTGATCCTACTCACTCATTTTCTTACGAAAGAACAAGTTGCACATTCGACAAAATTTGAGAAGCTGGTTGACGTGGTGGTTCGATGTGGCAGCCAACATTTGAAGCAATTCTTAGAAACTGCACCAAGAAATGCTGTGTACACATCAAGATTGGCTGTGGTTGAATTCATCGAATCATTGGGGACATGGGTGGAGGAGTCGATTCTGAAGCGACTTCAAAAGGCACCTATGTACAGCCTCATGGCAGATGAGTGCACAGATGTCACCAACGTAGAAGAATTGTCTGTGTTTTGCCGCTGGGAGGAAGATGGTGTACCAGTAGAGTGCTTTCTGGAGCTTATTCCATTGAAGAAGGCTGATGCAGAGACCATCTATTCTAATCTCATCGATTGTTTAAAGAAGAAAGGTCTACAAGTCGGAAGAGTAGTTGGATTGGGATTTGATGGAGCTGCAACTTTTTCTGGACGAAAGACCGGGGTTCAGGCACGTATCAAGAAACATACTCCTCACGCTCTGTTTATACACTGCCACTGTCACTTACTGCAGTTGGCTTGTGTGCAAGCTGCCAATAAAACTCCTGGAATTGCTCATGTTTACAGAACATTGACTACTCTTTGGAAGCATTTTCGCAATTCCCCCAAGCGAGCAGAGTGTCTGAAGGAGGTACAGCACGTTCTTGAACTTCCAGAAATGAAAGTGATCAAGCCATCTGACACACGCTGGCTGGCACATGAAAGGTGTGTCAAAGCTGTCAAAGCAAGTTATTCTGCAATTGTAATCACCATTGGGAACATCTACGAGACGTCCCACGAGCCAGAAGCTCTTGGAATCCATGGTGCCCTCTGCAAATTGTCTACGATTGCAGCTATATATTTGCTTGATTTCACTCTACCACAAGTAGCCAAGCTCAGCAAAGCACTTCAGGCAGAGCAGCTTGACCTCTCGTTGATATCATTCCTTGTTGATGCTACTGTTAAATCCTTGGATGATGCAGTTTTGCCTGGAGCGAACTGGGTGTTGGAGCTTCTTGAAAACGTTGAAGACTTGAAGTCATCTACAAAGGTGTCTATTGACGCTGATAAAATACTTTCGTTCCAGAATGTTGTTGGTAAGCCTTTTGTTGCTGATTTAAAGGCCAACATAACAAGCCGATTTTCTTCATCCAACGCTGTTGTATCAGCATTGTCTATATTCGATCCACGGAAAGTTCCAAAACCAGATTCAGTATCTTTTCCCACTTATGGAGACACGTCTGTTGAGAAACTGATTGCTCACTACGGAGAAGATAGAGATGCAGAAACATTGGATGGAGAAGAAACAGTGAAGACAGCCATGATTTCCACTGAAATACTTACAGAGTGGAAAACATTCCGCCAGCTGTTAGTCAAGCAACCACGGGATACTACTGCATCACAGCTGAAAGAACTTGTTTCAAACGACATGCTCAAGGCCATGTTTCCCAATTTGCACAAGATTGCCTCCATCTGCTTATCGATTCCAGTTTCTACTGCTTCTGTGGAGAGAAGCTTCTCACAGATGAAGATGATCAAGACTCGTTTGCGTAATTCTCTAAGTGACTGCAGCCTTTCTCACCTTATGAGGATTGCTATAGAGGCACCAGAAGTACTCTCTGAGAGCGACCTTGAAGAGATTGTGGACGTATGGCAGAGAAAACCAAGAAGAACCTCAGTTTGACATTCCTATCATTTGAACCTGATATCATAAGCTTATTACACCTTTCTTGTATTACACCTTTCTTGACATTATTTTTAAAAAAATCTCTAATTTCAAGGGGGGGGGGGGGCGAGAATGATACAAGGGGGGGCGAATGCCCCCCCCCGCCCCCCCCTAAATACACCCCTGCCTTACTTGATGTAGATATGATTGATTTTAAAAATCTGATTTGTACTTCCGTCACGGCGGAATTGCCCTTGTCTCAATTGAATTCTCCTTCACCTTGATATCCTTGCACGGTCTAGCAGATATATTCCCACGAGCTACTGCTACCATGAGTTTCTAGCTAAGTTTTACTATGAGAGAAACAGCTGATAGTGCATTCGTCACATGCTATATTCAAGCATTTTGATTCGTCCTACGCAGTGTGAAGGACAAAAAATAACACCAACAAGATTTCGCTCCTGCTCTTCATTTGGAACGCGATTCATTTCTGGTCCACAACATGACGCAATGTTACACAGTGTGACGCAATGCACAGGTTTGTGTCGCAGTGAAGAACCTGAAGGACTAGAGCTCTGAGGTAGCTCAAGTAAGAGACAGAGCAGAACTTCAGGCAAGGGGGACAGCTGCCTACACTGTACCTTGCAAATATGGCATTCCGATGTCAGTGAGTTTTGTCCTGGCCAGGGAGAGGGAGGTGAGGTGGGACATGGAGGCAAGGAAGGAGAGACCCTCGTCGGTGACATGGAGGAAGTCAGTCAGGTCCAGCGAGGTGAGAGGGAAGGAGGAGACCGTGGCCATGGCATCGTCAAAGAACAAGTTTCTATCCGGGAGCTTCAGGGTCTGCAACTGTAAACCTGGTCAAACAACAACAACAACAACAACAACAACAACAAAGTGATTTCAAATAACACCAGCTAATTTAGAGCCAAGAATTCAGTTCACATTCAAGCACTGCAGCTAAGCATGTCAACATTCGCTGTGTCAATCTCACTTGGGAAGTACTGTAGGTGGGTCCTTCAGGTGGAAATTACACTGGAAACACAGACAAGTGGGTGTGGTGTCACACTTTATAATTAAAACACACATGACAAGTGGATTTCTGCTGCGTAGTGTCAATTTGAAACAGACTTCTTTCCTGAGGAAGATGCATAAATTTCTGAGGGAGAGGTCCCTGAGTCTGGGTGCATGTGTATGGTGTGCCTATAGCCCACAATGTCAGTAGAGAAATAGAGCACACAGACAGTTGCTATGGAACACTGAGACGGAGCTATAGAGCACACAGATGGAGCTATAGAGCACACAATAGAGCACACAGATGGAGCTATAGAACACACATGGAGCTATAGAGCACACAGACGGAGCTATAGAACACACAGATGGAGCTATAGAGCACACAGATGGAGCTATAGAGCACACAGATGGAGTTATAGAGCACACAGATGGAGTTATAGAGCACACAGATGGAGCTATAGAGCACACAGATGGAGCTATAGAGTACACAGATGGAGCTATAGAACACACAGATCTATGGAGCTATAGAACACAGACGGAGCTATTCAATATACAATGTGAACTATGAACCCAATGTAAGTTATGAAGCTCAATTAGGCCACACCCCTTTCCTATATTTTCAACTTGAAGGACCCACTTAAAAGTTGCATAAATGGATCTGTGAGTCGTGTTTGGCAGGAGGACAAGATGGTCAAAATGACATCCAAAAACAGGTTAATCACCAGCTAAATTGATGATCCTTTACCCATGAGTTGCTCCAGCCAGCTGCCAGGTAAAGACATGCCGGACATCGCCAGCACTCGCAGACCTCGGCATAGACTCAGTGACCTCAGGCACTCGGCATCAGGAGGGGTGGGGCAGTGGGAGAGGTTGAGGTGGCGCAGACATGCCAGACGTGGGAGGGGGTGGTAGGCGGAGATTGAGGTGTACTCTATGTTCAGAGTGTCCAACAGTGGAGCACCTATGGATACACACATGGAGATCATTATTAGCTTTCTATAGACCTCAACACAGTCTTGTTCAGTAATGACAGCCACAAGAACACAAGCCAATTTTAAAAATGAAATAATTACTGGTCCAAATTACAAAGGAGACAAGACTGTAGCCATGCCGATCACAACCAGATAGATGACCCTTTACCATTTAAAAATCATATACCGTATATTCTCTAATAGGAACCGCGGTTATTATTTACTTCCATCCAATCTAACTGGAATACTATTGGAAGGGTGGTTACAATTAGAAGGTTGGTTACTACTGATTGCAGTTGTGAAGGAGTTCAAGTATCTGTTTGGAGGACTTCTAATCGTTTGGGTGCCTGTGGCTCAACGGTTGAGTGCTTTGCCCAGAAAGCAGGGGTTCAAGCCCTGCTGGTGACCAGATTTTTTTAAACATACATAAGTCTAGTGAGCAATTATTTGGGCATTCCTTATTGCTACTTGCCTCCGTGGTTACAAATGGAGGGGCAATTACAAATGGAGGGCTTGTTCCTAATAGGGGATATACTGTACACTATTCATTAGCAGTTAACTGGTAAAGGGTCACCTAACTTGTGGTCTACGTGGGGATGTACTTGTTTCCTTTCTCTTTATGCCACGCCCACCTGTTGGGAGGTGTTCCAAGCCTCCCACTGTGACCTCCGTGTGTGAAAGGTCAAGGTTCCTGAGAGAGAGCAGAGGGTAATGGAAGAGGAGCCCCAGACCTTGGTCCGAGAGCTTCACGCGCGAGAGCTGGATCACTTCTAACCCTTTGCACCCTGGGTATATCAGGTCACATGACAAATCACATTCCATTTCACGTGGTCTTGTGTGGCATCACTTGATAGTCACATGAGTTATGGATTTTATATCACATGATTATAGGCATGCATCACATGATTTATCACATGACATGTCACATGATTTTCATGTGGTATGCATATGGACCAGTTAGTCATATGATTGATATATCACATGATACAGAATGATGTATCATGTGACTCACCTGACTGTCACACGACTTAAAATGAATGCATTAACTTTGTAAGTTACCATAGCAACAGACAATAAAATACGTGAAGGCAATTTTGCCACATGTGACATGATGTCTCACCTCTCAGTGCTCTGAATATATCCTCGCTAAGTTGCGTGCATCCATTGATGTTGAAATTCTTCAAAGAAGAAAGATCTGTCGCAAAATAGCATGAACTGCAGTATTAGTTGAGCCCTCAAAATATGACAATTACATACAAGAACATGACTTAATTAATGTTGTACTCGTAGAATGCAGGAGGCTTGCACACAGAGCATGCAGGAGGAGGCTTGCACACAGAGCATGCAGGAGGTCTGCACACAGAGCATGCAGGAGGTCTGCACACAGAGCATGCAGGAGGAGGTCTGCACACAGAGCATGCAGGAGGTCTGCACACAGAGCATGCAGGAGGAGGTCTGCACACAGAGCATGCAGGAGGAGGCCTGCACACAGAGCATGCAGGAGGAGGCTTGCACACAGAGCATGCAGGAGGAGGCCTGCACACAGAGCATGCAGGAGGAGGTCTGCACACAGAGCATGCAGGAGGTCTGCACACAGAGCATGCAGGAGGTCTGCACACAGAGCATGCAGGAGGTCTGCACACAGAGCATGCAGGAGGAGGCCTCCACACAGAGCATGCAGGAGGTCTGCACACAGAGCATGCAGGAGGAGGTCTGCACACAGAGCATGCAGGAGGTCTGCACACAGAGCATGCAGGAGGAGGCATGCACACAGAGCATGCAGGAGGAGGCTTGCACACAGAGCATGCAGGAGGAGGCCTGCACACAGAGCATGCAGGAGGTCTGCACACAGAGCATGCAGGAGGTCTGCATACAGAGCATGCAGGAGGTCTGCACACAGAGCATGCAGGAGGAGGTCTGCACACAGAGCATGCAGGAGGTCTGCACACAGAGCATGCAGGAGGTCTGCACACAGAGCATGCAGGAGGAGGTCTGCACACAGAGCATGCAGGAGGTCTGCCACACAGAGCATGCAGGAGGTCTGCATACAGAGCATGCAGGAGGTCTGCACACAGAGCATGCAGGAGGAGGCCTGCACACAGAGCATGCAGGAGGAGGTCTGCACACAGAGCATGCAGGAGGAGGCTTGCACACAGAGCATGCAGGAGGAGGTCTACACACAGAGCATGCAGGAGGCCTGCACACAGAGCATGCAGGAGGCCTGCCACACAGAGCATGCAGGAGGCCTGCCACACAGAGCATGCAGGAGGAGGCCTGCACACAGAGCATGCAGGAGGAGGCTTGCACACAGAGCATGCAGGAGGTCTGGACACAGAGCATGCAGGAGGAGGTCTGCACACAGAGCATGCAGGAGGAGGCCGGCACACAGAGCATGCAGGAGGAGGCATGCACACAGAGCATGCAGGAGGAGGCTTGCACACAGAGCATGCAGGAGGAGGCCTGCACACAGAGCATGCAGGAGGTCTGCACACAGAGCATGCAGGAGGAGGCTTGCACACAGAGCATGCAGGAGGAGGTCTGCACACAGAGCATGCAGGAGGTCTGGACACAGAGCATGCAGGAGGAGGTCTGCACACAGAGCATGCAGGAGGAGGCCGGCACACAGAGCATGCAGGAGGAGGCATGCACACAGAGCATGCAGGAGGAGGCTTGCACACAGAGCATGCAGGAGGAGGCCTGCACACAGAGCATGCAGGAGGTCTGCACACAGAGCATGCAGGAGGAGGCTTGCACACAGAGCATGCAGGAGGTCTGCACACAGAGCATGCAGGAGGAGGTCTGCACACAGAGCATGCAGGAGGAGGTCTACACACAGAGCATGCAGGAGGAGGTCTGCACACAGAGCATGCAGGAGGTCTGCACACAGAGCATGCAGGAGGTCTGCATACAGAGCATGCAGGAGGTCTGCACACAGAGCATGCAGGAGGAGGCCTGCGCACAGAGCATGCAGGAGGAGGTCTGCACACAGAGCATGCAGGAGGAGGTCTGCACACAGAGCATGCAGGAGGTCTGCACACAGAGCATGCAGGAGGAGGCATGCACACAGAGCATGCAGGAGGCATGCACACAGAGCATGCAGGAGGAGGTCTGCACACAGAGCATGCAGGAGGTCTGCACACAGAGCATGCAGGAGGTCTGCATACAGAGCATGCAGGAGGTCTGCACACAGAGCATGCAGGAGGAGACTTGCACACAGAGCATGCAGGAGGAGGTCTACACACAGAGCATGCAGGAGGAGGCATGCACACAGAGCATGCAGGAGGAGGCCTGCACACAGAGCATGCAGGAGGCATGCACACAGAGCATGCAGGAGGCATGCACACAGAGCATGCAGGAGGCGGCCTGCACACAGAGCATGCAGGAGGCCTTCACACAGAGCATGCAGGAGGAGACCTGCACACAGAGCATGCAGGAGGAGGCTTGCACACAGAGCATGCAGGAGGCTTGCACACAGAGCATGCAGGAGGAGGCCTGCACACAGAGCATGCAGGAGGAGACCTGCACACAGAGCATGCAGGAGGCTTGCACACAGAGCATGCAGGAGGCTTGCACACAGAGCATGCAGGAGGTCTGCACACAGAGCATGCAGGAGGTCTGCACACAGAGCATGCAGGAGGAGACCTGCACACAGAGCATGCAGGAGGCTTGCACACAGAGCATGCAGGAGGAGGCTTGCACACAGAGCATGCAGGAGGCTTGCACACAGAGCATGCAGGAGGCTTGCACACAGAGCATGCAGGAGGCTTGCACACAGAGCATGCAGGAGGTCTGCACACAGAGCATGCAGGAGGTCTGCACACAGAGCATGCAGGAGGAGACCTGCACACAGAGCATGCAGGAGGAGGCTTGCACACAGAGCATGCAGGAGGCTTGCACACAGAGCATGCAGGAGGCTTGCACACAGAGCATGCAGGAGGCTTGCACACAGAGCATGCAGGAGGAGGCTTGCACACAGAGCATGCAGGAGGAGGTCTACACACAGAGCATGCAGGAGGAGGCATGCACACAGAGCATGCAGGAGGAGGCCTGCACACAGAGCATGCAGGAGGCATGCACACAGAGAATGCAGGAGGCATGCACACAGAGCATGCAGGAGGCGGCCTGCACACAGAGCATGCAGGAGGCCTTCACACAGAGCATGCAGGAGGAGACCTGCACACAGAGCATGCAGGAGGCTTGCACACAGAGCATGCAGGAGGCTTGCACACAGAGCATGCAGGAGGAGGCCTGCACACAGAGCATGCAGGAGGAGACCTGCACACAGAGCATGCAGGAGGCTTGCACACAGAGCATGCAGGAGGCTTGCACACAGAGCATGCAGGAGGTCTGCACACAGAGCATGCAGGAGGTCTGCACACAGAGCATGCAGGAGGAGACCTGCACACAGAGCATGCAGGAGGCTTGCACACAGAGCATGCAGGAGGAGGCTTGCACACAGAGCATGCAGGAGGCTTGCACACAGAGCATGCAGGAGGCTTGCACACAGAGCATGCAGGAGGCTTGCACACAGAGCATGCAGGAGGTCTGCACACAGAGCATGCAGGAGGTCTGCACACAGAGCATGCAGGAGGAGACCTGCACACAGAGCATGCAGGAGGCTTGCACACAGAGCATGCAGGAGGAGGCTTGCACACAGAGCATGCAGGAGGTCTGCACACAGAGCATGCAGGAGGAGACCTGCACACAGAGCATGCAGGAGGCTTGCACACAGAGCATGCAGGAGGAGGCTTGCACACAGAGCATGCAGGAGGCTTGCACACAGAGCATGCAGGAGGCTTGCACACAGAGCATGCAGGAGGCTTGCACACAGAGCATGCAGGAGGTCTGCACACAGAGCATGCAGGAGGTCTGCACACAGAGCATGCAGGAGGAGACCTGCACACAGAGCATGCAGGAGGAGGCCTGCACACAGAGCATGCAGGAGGAGGCTTGCACACAGAGCATGCAGGAGGAGGTCTGCACACAGAGCATGCAGGAGGAGGCCTCCACACAGAGCATGCAGGAGGAGGCTTGCACACAGAGCATGCAGGAGGAGGCCTGCACACAGAGCATGCAGGAGGAGGCTTGCACACAGAGCATGCAGGAGGAGGTCTGCACACAGAGCATGCAGGAGGCCTGCACACAGAGCATTCAGGAGACTTGTCTTGTTACTTTCTTGATCCAGAGTGTTGACTTACATGTAAAGATGGAGGCCATGGCTTGGTCAGTGATGATGGAACAAGAGGCCAGGCTCAGTTCAGTGAGCTGAGGAAAGCGTCTTAAGGAAGGGAAGTGGGAAGGAGGAGGGGAAAGGAGAAGGTGACAGGAAGGGCAGTCAGGGTTGTGGGAGGGAGAGGGAGAAAGGGAGGGAGGGAGTATAGCTACACCTGGGAATAGGGAGAGAATAGGAACTACTAGGCCACCCAATTGCACCAGAAAGGGGATACACACGGCAAATATTTTTTTTGATTCTGTAGCGGCTAGTGGAAGTCACACCCTGCCCTACCACTAGCAGTCATGCATACTCATGGTGGATTCTAAACAAATATTGAACAGGAAAGTATCCCCTCTACACTGTATAAGGCATTCTATAGTGGTAGAAGGCACTCTATAGTGAAGGCATTCTATAGTGAAGGCATTCTATAGTGAAGGCATTCTATAGTGGAAGGCATTCTATAGTGAAGGCATTCTATAGGGAAGGCATTCTATAGTGAAGGTATTCTATAGTGGAAGGCATTCTATAGTGAAGGCATTCTATAGTGAAGGCATTCTATAGTGAAGGCATTCTATAGTGAAGGCATTCTATAGTGAAGGTATTCTATAGTGGAAGGCATTCTATAGTGAAGGCATTCTATAGTGAAGGTATTCTATAGTGGTAGAAGGCACTCTACAGGAGAAGAGGTGAAAAGCAGTGGTCTCACGAGGATGCATTGGTCTGATGAAGGCAAGACAGAGGTAATATGGTGAAGAGAAAAGGAACAATACAGAAGAGAACTGAATTGGGAGAAAACTTCTTACCTCACATTACTTAGCAGCTCATTTGTAGTGAGGGGGTAATTGTCCAGGTTTATCACGTGGAGGGGGCTGATGACATGTATAATGATAGGGGCACAAGATATATATAAAATCATGATTAAACTCAGGTGGCAACTGCAACATGAACTATGCACCAGTGGTTACTATATTCCTGAACACACACTGGACCAACACCACACTGGGTTGAGGCAGGTTGAAGTAGGTTGACAATAGCTCTATGGGGACACACACTGGACCAACACCACACTGGGTTGAGGCAGGTTGAAGTAGGTTGACAATAGCTCTATGAGGACACACACTGGACCAACACCACACTGGGTGGAGGCAGGTTGAAGTAGGTTGACAATAGCTCTATGGGGACACACACTGGACCAACCCCACACTGGGTAGAGGCAGGTTGAAGTAGGTTGACAATAGCTCTATGGGGACACACACTGGACCAACATCACACTGGGTTGAGGCTGGTTGAAGTAGGTTGACAATAGCTCTATGGGGACACACACTGGACCAACATCACACTGGGTTGACGCAGGTTGAAGTAGGTTGACAATAGCTCTATGGGGACACACACTGGACCAACATCACACTGGGTTGAGGCAGGTTGAAGTAGGTTGACAATAGCTCTATGGGGACACACACTGGACCAACACCACACTGGGTTGAGGCAGGTTGAAGTAGGTTGACAATAGCTCTATGGGGACACACACTGGACCAACACCACACTGGGTTGAGGCAGGTTGAAGTAGGTTGACAATAGCTCTATGGGGACACACACTGGACCAACACCACACTGGGTTGAGGAAGGTTGAAGTAGGTTGACAATAGCTCTATGGGGACACACACTGGACCAACACCACACTGGGTTGAGGCAGGTTGAAGTAGGTTGACATAGCTCTATGAGGACACACACTGGATCAACACCACACTGGGTGGAGGCAGGTTGAAGTAGGTTGACAATGGCTCTATGGGGACACACACTGGACCAACACCACACTGGGTTGAGGCAGGTTGAAGTAGGTTGACAATTTAGCTCTATGAGGACACACACTGGACCAACACCACACTGGGTTGAGGAAGGTTGAAGTAGGTTGACAATAGCTCTATGGGGACACACACTGGACCAACACCACACTGGGTTGAGGAAGGTTGAAGTAGGTTGACAATAGCTCTATGGGGACACACTGGACCAGCATCACACTAGGTTGAGGCAGTTTTGCTCTATGGGGACACACACTGGACCAACACCACACTGGGTTGAGGAAGGTTGAAGTAGGTTGACAATAGCTCTATGGGGACACACACTGGACCAACACCACACTGGGTTGAGGCAGGTTGAAGTAGGTTGACAATAGCTCTATGGGGACACACACTGGACCAACACCACACTGGGTTGAGGCTGGTTGAAGTAGGTTGACAATAGCTCTATGGGGACACACACTGGACCAGCACCACACTGGGTGGAGGCAGGTTGAAGTAGGTTGACAATAGCTCTATGGGGACACCTACTGGACCAGCACCACACTGGGTGGAGGCAGGTTGAAGTAGGTTGACAATAGCTCTATGGGGACACACACTGGACCAACACCACACTGGGTGGAGGGCAAATATCACCCTTCCCTCAACACAAACACCACTCCCATCCACAAATACCACTATAATCTTCGTCGATTATCACCTTACCCTTCCCTCCACACATAACACCCTCCCTTGCACACACACATACATCTCTCCCCTTCACACACACCACCCTCCCTTGCACACACATACACTCACACATCTCTCCCCTTCACACACACCACCCTCCCTTGACCCATATCTCCTCTCCCCTCCCTCCACCACAAACACATCCCCACTTCTCTCTCCACACATAGACCCACTCCACCTCCACACACCATCCATAGAAGGCACTGAGTGTCTTGCTGTTGAGTTTCTTCTCTTGCTTGAGAGCAGACAGAATCCGCTGAGCTATCAATGGAGACACATGGGAGCAGGAAGGCATGCCGTACTTGCTACTGTGCTGGATAAGGACGCGAGTACACAATGTTGCTAGGGACAAAAATAGATGGGTGTGGCTATAGGTGTGGTCAGAAGAGCCGGCGGGGAGAGAGGGAGGGAGGACTCGTCTGCGGGCGGCTGCTTTAGCTGCAAACATAGCAATAAGAAGGCAGACACCATATAGAATAGGCACAAAGGGGGAGTGGCTGATCTTGCACGAACCATATGTGCAAATATGCTTGCGACCGATCTGGGTGTGGCCTCAGACATTTAAAATTCAAAATTAAGTAATGATGATGATGACTAGCAACAGTATATGTTTGCTGAAAGGTTCCACCCTCCCTCCCATCCAGGCCAAGGGACTGAAACTCCTCCCCAATACTGCATCCCTTTTCACACTGTCAATTCCAGCCAATAGTGCTTGGCTCCACCCCCACCATAACATCTATGGGTATGGCATAGCATGGACACTGCTACATTATCCAGCGCTACTCCCCCCCCTCCCCCTCCTCTTCCCAGAGGTTCCTTCTCTTCAAGTCATGTCCGACCAAAGGTTGGGCTGTTCATAACAGAGGCAAGTTCACGATATGAGAAATGGATGTGGGTCAGCAAGGTTAGTGTTAGGGTGTTAGGGTTAGGGTTATTGCTAGGGTTAGCACTAGGATTAAGTCTAGTTAAGTCTAGGGCTAGGGTTAGTTTAGTGCTGGATTAGGGCTACACTAGGGCTGGGGTTAGGTCTAGGTTAAGATCTAGGGCTACGGTTAGGTCTAAGGTTAGTGTTGGGTTATGGCTACACTACACTAGTGCTAGCTAGGGTTAGTGCTAGGCTTAGGGCTAGGTCAAGATTAGGGCTAGGGTAAGGCTAGGGCAGTGGCCTTTAGACTTGCTTGTTGTCTTTGATGGGCATGGTGAGTAGAGACACGCTGCGTCAATGTCCTCAGATATTGCGATGTCATCTATGTAATGATGCTATTAGGGCTAGGGCTCCCATATAGGGCTAAGGCTTGGTCGAACTGCCATATAAGGCTAGGTTGAACTACCATATAAGGCTAGGGCTAGGTTGAACTACCATATAAGGCTAGGGCTAGGTTGGATTACCATATAAGGCTAGAGCTAGGTTGAATTACCATATAAGGCTAGGGCTAGGTTAAACTACCATATAGGGCTAGGTTGAACTGCCATATAAGGCTAGGACTAGGTTGGATTACCATATAAGGCTAGAGCTAGGTTGAACTACCATATAAGGCTAGGGCTAGGTTGGATTACCATATAAGGCTAGGGCTAGGTTGAAGTGCCATATAGGGCTAGGGCTAGGTGGAACTACCATATAGGGCTAGGGCTAGGTTTGAACTAAGGCTAGGGCTAGGTTGAACTACCATATAAGGCTAGGGCTAGGTTGAACTACCATATAAGGCTAGGGCTAGGTGGAACTACCATATAAGGCTAGGGCAGGTTGAACTACCATATAAGGCTATGGCTAGGTTGAACTACCATATAAGGCTAGGGCTAGGTTGAACTGCCATATAGGGCTAGGGGTAATTGAACTACCATATAAGGCTAGGGCTAGGTTGAACTACCATATAAGGCTAGGGCTAGGTTGGATTACCATATAAGGCTAGAGCTAGGTTGAACTACCATATAAGGCTAGGGCTAGGTTAAACTACCATATAGGGCTAGGGCTAGGGTTAGGGTTACCGCACATATCCTCTAACAGTTCCTGGTTATAGTGGACCATTGTATCGGCCATTATATTGGAAGTGCTGTTACTCACATGTAAGTTCCTGCCTATACAACTAATTAAAGGCTGACAGTTACAAGTGTTAATCGCTACTGCCACCTTGAACAGTTTGTTCCTGCCTATACAACTAATTAAAGGCTGACAGTTACAAGTGTTAATCGCTACTGCCACCTTGAACAGTTTGTTCCTGCCTATACAACTAATTAAAGGCTGACAGTTACAAGTGTTAATCGCTACTGCCACCTTGAACAGTCTCTCTCTGACATAGCAGCTTCCCCCCACTACAAGCAGCCCAGATATCAGCAGTGTTGGTACTTGGTAGTCTCTCTGACATAGCAGCTTCCCCCCCACTACAAGCAGATATCAGCAGTGTTGGTAGAGTCACTCTGACACAGCAGCTGCCCCCAACTACAAGCAGCCCAGATATCAGCAGTGTTGGTACTTGGTAGTCTCTCTGACATAGCAGCTTCCCCCCCACTACAAGCAGATATCAGCAGTGTTGGTAGAGTCACTCTGACATAGCAGCTGCCCCCAGTACAAGCAGCCGAGATATCAGCAGTATTGGTAGAGTATCTCTGACATAGCAGCTGCCCCCAGTACAAGCAGCCCAGATATCAGCAGTGTTGGTAGAGTCTCTCTGGCATATCAGCTGCCCAGTGTTGGTAAAGTCTCTCTAGCATATCAGCTGCCCACCAGCCCAGATATCTTGATCAACATGTGAGCTTCTAGGTACTGCCTCGAACATATAGGGGCGTGCCTAGTCGTTTGCCGCACTACACACAAAAATTAAATTCTATTCTAAGCATTTCTTGGTTTTGTGCATACACATAGAGAATATTTAGGCTTACTAAATCAGGCAGGGGGTTGAGTGCTGATTAGCTTCTAAATCAAGGGGTTAATATCATTAGAAACATTCATATACAAAGAAGAAAACCGCACCCACTCACCTCTGCTAGTGGCCTCGGGGCCTTCTTTGCCTCCTAATCGACGTCCTTCTCCTGCAAACTGCTCACCAACAAAAGGGTTAAACCGTGCCCTACGAGGACCCCTGCGGCCCGGACCAATCGGCATGATGTCCCCCGGACCTAGTGGAGGCATGACATGCCCGCCACGCCCAATCCCAACAGGAGGCAGCAGCGGCTGATTCTCATCCCCCATGTCTTCTCCACCTTCAGAATCTGGACTGTCAAAATCATTATCAGACTCAACCATTGGCTCATTTTCAAGTTGCATTGCCTCCTCTTCCTCGTCCACAGGATGTGGGTGTGGCTTCAACGACTGTGGACTTGCGACATCACTGACCACACCCACTTCCGGTCGTGATTTGGTAATGTTGACGATCAAGGAAGCAGACGGACAGAGCCCGAGGGCTTGCAGTGAACTCTGACCTTCACCAAGAGTGAATTCTCGTCTGGGATACATCTAGGGGACGAACAAATGAGTGTTATTGTACTTTGAACACTAGAAGGGGAGTTAGTATGCCAGATAGCAGAGATGCAGTCTATATATAGACACACTCTAGATCAGATACCGTAATATATAGATACACTCTAGATCAGAGCAGTTAATATATAGACACACTCTAGATCAGATACCATAATATATAGATACATTCTATAGAATATTGATGCAGTTATAGAATAAGATACACTCTAGATCAGACACAGTGAACACAGTATATAGATACACTCTAGACACAGTGAACACAGTATATAGATACACTCTAGACACAGTGAACACAGTATATAGATACACTCTAGACACAGTGAACACAGTATATAGATGCACTCTAGATCAGACACAGTGAACACAGTATATAGATACACTCTAGATCAGACACAGTGAACACAGTATATAGATACACTCTAGATCAGACACAGTGAACACAGTATATAGATACACTCTAGATCAGACACAGTGAACACAGTATATAGATACACTCTAGATCAGACACAGTGAACACAGTATATAGATGCACTCTAGACACAGTGAACACAGTATATAGATACACTCTAGATCAGACACAGTGAACACAGTATATAGATACACTCTAGATCAGACACAGTGAACACAGTATATAGATACACTCTAGATCAGACACAGTGAACACAGTATATAGATACACTCTAGATCAGACACAGTGAACACAGTATATAGATACACTCTAGATCAGACACAGTGAACACAGTATATAGATACACTCTAGATCAGACACAGTGAACACAGTATATAGATGCACTCTAGATCAGACACAGTGAACACAGTATATAGATACACTCTAGATCAGACACAGTGAACACAGTATATAGATACACTCTAGATCAGACACAGTGAACACAGTATATAGATACACTCTAGACACAGTGAACACAGTATATAGATACACTCTAGATCAGACACAGTGAACACAGTATATAGATACACTCTAGATCAGACACAGTGAACACAGTATATAGATACACTCTAGATCAGACACAGTGAACACAGTATATAGATACACTCTAGATCAGACACAGTGAACACAGTATATAGATACACTCTAGATCAGACACAGTGAACACAGTATATAGATGCACTCTAGATCAGACACAGTGAACACAGTATATAGATACACTCTAGATCAGACACAGTGAACACAGTATATAGATACACTCTAGATCAGACACAGTGAACACAGTATATAGATACACTCTAGATCAGACACAGTGAACACAGTATATAGATACACTCTAGATCAGACACAGTGAACACAGTATATAGATACACTCTAGATCAGACACAGTGAACACAGTATATAGATACACTCTAGATCAGACACAGTGAACACAGTATATAGATACACTCTAGATCAGACACAGTGAACACAGTATATAGATACACTCTAGATCAGACACAGTGAACACAGTATATAGATACACTCTAGATCAGACACAGTGAACACAGTATATAGATACACTCTAGACACAGTGAACACAGTATATAGATACACTCTAGATCAGACACAGTGAACACAGTATATAGATACACTCTAGATCAGACACAGTGAACACAGTATATAGATGCACTCTAGATCAGACACAGTGAACACAGTATATAGATACACTCTAGATCAGACACAGTGAACACAGTATATAGATGCACTCTAGACACAGTGAACACAGTATATAGATACACTCTAGATCAGACACAGTGAACACAGTATATAGATACACTCTAGATCAGACACAGTGAACACAGTATATAGATACACTCTAGACACAGTGAACACAGTATATAGATACACTCTAGATCAGACACAGTGAACACAGTATATAGATACACTCTAGATCAGACACAGTGAACACAGTATATAGATGCACTCTAGATCAGACACAGTGAACACAGTATATAGATACACTCTAGATCAGACACAGTGAACACAGTATATAGATACACTCTAGACACAGTGAACACAGTATATAGATACACTCTAGATCAGACACAGTGAACACAGTATATAGATACACTCTAGATCAGACACAGTGAACACAGTATATAGATGCACTCTAGATCAGACACAGTGAACACAGTATATAGATACACTCTAGATCAGACACAGTGAACACAGTATATAGATGCACTCTAGATCAGACACAGTGAACACAGTATATAGATACACTCTAGATCAGACACAGTGAACACAGTATATAGATACACTCTAGATCAGACACAGTGAACACAGTATATAGATGCACTCTAGATCAGACACAGTGAACACAGTATATAGATGCACTCTAGATCAGACACAGTGAACACAGTATATAGATACACTCTAGATCAGACACAGTGAACACAGTATATAGATACACTCTAGATCAGACACAGTGAACACAGTATATAGATACACTCTAGATCAGACACAGTGAACACAGTATATAGATACACTCTAGATCAGACACAGTGAACACAGTATATAGATACACTCTAGACACAGTGAACACAGTATATAGATACACTCTAGATCAGACACAGTGAACACAGTATATAGATACACTCTAGATCAGACACAGTGAACACAGTATATAGATACACTCTAGATCAGACACAGTGAACACAGTATATAGATACACTCTAGATCAGACACAGTGAACACAGTATATAGATACACTCTAGATCAGACACAGTGAACACAGTATATAGATACACTCTAGACACAGTGAACACAGTATATAGATACACTCTAGATCAGACACAGTGAACACAGTATATAGATGCACTCTAGATCAGACACAGTGAACACAGTATATAGATACACTCTAGATCAGACACAGTGAACACAGTATATAGATACACTCTAGATCAGACACAGTGAACACAGTATATAGATACACTCTAGATCAGACACAGTGAACACAGTATATAGATGCACTCTAGATCAGACACAGTGAACACAGTATATAGATGCACTCTAGATCAGACACAGTGAACACAGTATATAGATACACTCTAGATCAGACACAGTGAACACAGTATATAGATACACTCTAGATCAGACACAGTGAACACAGTATATAGATACACTCTAGATCAGACACAGTGAACACAGTATATAGATACACTCTAGATCAGACACAGTGAACACAGTATATAGATACACTCTAGACCAGACACAGTGAACACAGTATATAGATACACTCTAGACCAGACACAGTGAACACAGTATATAGATACACTCTAGACCAGACACAGTGAACACAGTATATAGATACACTCTAGATCAGACACAGTGAACACAGTATATAGATACACTCTAGATCAGACACAGTGAACACAGTATATAGATACACTCTAGATCAGACACAGTGAACACAGTATATAGATGCACTCTAGATCAGACACAGTGAACACAGTATATAGATGCACTCTAGATCAGACACAGTGAACACAGTATATAGATGCACTCTAGATCAGACACAGTGAACACAGTATATAGATACACTCTAGATCAGACACAGTGAACACAGTATATAGATACACTCTAGATCAGACACAGTGAACACAGTATATAGATACACTCTAGATCAGACACAGTGAACACAGTATATAGATACACTCTAGATCAGACACAGTGAACACAGTATATAGATACACTCTAGATCAGACACAGTGAACACAGTATATAGATACACTCTAGATCAGACACAGTGAACACAGTATATAGATACACTCTAGATCAGACACAGTGAACACAGTATATAGATACACTCTAGATCAGACACAGTGAACACAGTATATAGATACACTCTAGATCAGACACAGTGAACACAGTATATAGATACACTCTAGATCAGACACAGTGAACACAGTATATAGATACACTCTAGATCAGACACAGTGAACACAGTATATAGATACACTCTAGATCAGACACAGTGAACACAGTATATAGATACACTCTAGATCAGACACAGTGAACACAGTATATAGATACACTCTAGATCAGACACAGTGAACACAGTATATAGATACACTCTAGATCAGACACAGTGAACACAGTATATAGATACACTCTAGATCAGACACAGTGAACACAGTATATAGATACACTCTAGATCAGACACAGTGAACACAGTATATAGATACACTCTAGATCAGACACAGTGAACACAGTATATAGATACACTCTAGATCAGACACAGTGAACACAGTATATAGATACACTCTAGATCAGACACAGTGAACACAGTATATAGATACACTCTAGATCAGACACAGTGAACACAGTATATAGATACACTCTAGATCAGACACAGTGAACACAGTATATAGATACACTCTAGATCAGACACAGTGAACACAGTATATAGATACACTCTAGATCAGACACAGTGAACACAGTATATAGATACACTCTAGATCAGATACAGTGAACACAGTATATAGATACACTCTAGATCAGACACAGTGAACACAGTATATAGATACACTCTAGATCAGACACAGTGAACACAGTATATAGATACACTCTAGATCAGACACAGTGAACACAGTATATAGATACACTCTAGATCAGACACAGTGAACACAGTATATAGATACACTCTAGATCAGATACAGTGAACACAGTATATAGATGCACTCTAGATCAGACACAGTGAACACAGTATATAGATACACTCTAGATCAGACACAGTGAACACAGTATATAGATGCACTCTAGATCAGACACAGTGAACACAGTATATAGATACACTCTAGATCAGACACAGTGAACACAGTATATAGATACACTCTAGATCAGACACAGTGAACACAGTATATAGATACACTCTAGATCAGACACAGTGAACACAGTATATAGATACACTCTAGATCAGACACAGTGAACACAGTATATAGATACACTCTAGATCAGACACAGTGAACACAGTATATAGATACACTCTAGATCAGACACAGTGAACACAGTATATAGATGCACTCTAGATCAGACACAGTGAACACAGTATATAGATACACTCTAGATCAGACACAGTGAACACAGTATATAGATACACTCTAGATCAGACACAGTGAACACAGTATATAGATACACTCTAGATCAGACACAGTGAACACAGTATATAGATACACTCTAGATCAGACACAGTGAACACAGTATATAGATGCACTCTAGATCAGACACAGTGAACACAGTATATAGATGCTCTCTAGATCAGACACAGTGAACACAGTATATAGATGCACTCTAGATCAGACACAGTGAACACAGTATATAGATACACTCTAGATCAGACACAGTGAACACAGTATATAGATGCACTCTAGATCAGACACAGTGAACACAGTATATAGATACACTCTAGATCAGACACAGTGAACACAGTATATAGATGCACTCTAGATCAGACACAGTGAACACAGTATATAGATACACTCTAGATCAGACACAGTGAACACAGTATATAGATACACTCTAGATCAGACACAGTGAACACAGTATATAGATACACTCTAGATCAGACAGTGAACACAGTATATAGATGCACTCTAGATCAGACACAGTGAACACAGTATATAGATACACTCTAGATCAGACACAGTGAACACAGTATATAGATGCACTCTAGATCAGACACAGTGAACACAGTATATAGATACACTCTAGATCAGACACAGTGAACACAGTATATAGATACACTCTAGATCAGACACAGTGAACACAGTATATAGATACACTCTAGATCAGACACAGTGAACACAGTATATAGATACACTCTAGATCAGACACAGTGAACACAGTATATAGATACACTCTAGACACAGTGAACACAGTATATAGATGCACTCTAGATCAGACACAGTGAACACAGTATATAGATACACTCTAGACACAGTGAACACAGTATATAGATACACTCTAGATCAGACACAGTGAACACAGTATATAGATACACTCTAGATCAGACACAGTGAACACAGTATATAGATACACTCTAGATCAGACACAGTGAACACAGTATATAGATACACTCTAGATCAGACACAGTGAACACAGTATATAGATACACTCTAGATCAGACACAGTGAACACAGTATATAGATACACTCTAGATCAGACACAGTGAACACAGTATATAGATGCACTCTAGACACAGTGAACACAGTATATAGATACACTCTAGATCAGACACAGTGAACACAGTATATAGATACACTCTAGATCAGACACAGTGAACACAGTATATAGATACACTCTAGATCAGACACAGTGAACACAGTATATAGATACACTCTAGATCAGACACAGTGAACACAGTATATAGATGCACTCTAGATCAGACACAGTGAACACAGTATATAGATGCACTCTAGATCAGACACAGTGAACACAGTATATAGATACACTCTAGATCAGACACAGTGAACACAGTATATAGATGCACTCTAGATCAGACACAGTGAACACAGTATATAGATACACTCTAGATCAGACACAGTGAACACAGTATATAGATACACTCTAGATCAGACACAGTGAACACAGTATATAGATACACTCTAGATCAGACACAGTGAACACAGTATATAGATACACTCTAGATCAGACACAGTGAACACAGTATATAGATACACTCTAGATCAGACACAGTGAACACAGTATATAGATACACTCTAGATCAGACACAGTGAACACAGTATATAGATACACTCTAGACACAGTGAACACAGTATATAGATGCACTCTAGATCAGACACAGTGAACACAGTATATAGATACACTCTAGATCAGACACAGTGAACACAGTATATAGATACACTCTAGATCAGACACAGTGAACACAGTATATAGATACACTCTAGATCAGACACAGTGAACACAGTATATAGATACACTCTAGATCAGACACAGTGAACACAGTATATAGATACACTCTAGATCAGACACAGTGAACACAGTATATAGATACACTCTAGATCATACACAGTGAACACAGTATATAGATACACTCTAGATCAGACACAGTGAACACAGTATATAGATACACTCTAGATCAGACACAGTGAACACAGTATATAGATACACTCTAGACACAGTGAACACAGTATATAGATACACTCTAGATCAGACACAGTGAACACAGTATATAGATGCACTCTAGATCAGACACAGTGAACACAGTATATAGATACACTCTAGATCAGACACAGTGAACACAGTATATAGATACACTCTAGATCAGACACAGTGAACACAGTATATAGATACACTCTAGATCAGACACAGTGAACACAGTATATAGATACACTCTAGATCAGACACAGTGAACACAGTATATAGATGCACTCTAGATCAGACACAGTGAACACAGTATATAGATACACTCTAGATCAGACACAGTGAACACAGTATATAGATGCACTCTAGATCAGACACAGTGAACACAGTATATAGATACACTCTAGATCAGACACAGTGAACACAGTATATAGATACACTCTAGATCAGACACAGTGAACACAGTATATAGATACACTCTAGATCAGACACAGTGAACACAGTATATAGATGCACTCTAGATCAGACACAGTGAACACAGTATATAGATACACTCTAGATCAGACACAGTGAACACAGTATATAGATACACTCTAGATCAGACACAGTGAACACAGTATATAGATACACTCTAGATCAGACACAGTGAACACAGTATATAGATACACTCTAGATCAGACACAGTGAACACAGTATATAGATACACTCTAGATCAGACACAGTGAACACAGTATATAGATGCACTCTAGATCAGACACAGTGAACACAGTATATAGATACACTCTAGATCAGACACAGTGAACACAGTATATAGATACACTCTAGATCAGACACAGTGAACACAGTATATAGATGCACTCTAGATCAGACACAGTGAACACAGTATATAGATACACTCTAGATCAGACACAGTGAACACAGTATATAGATGCACTCTAGATCAGACACAGTGAACACAGTATATAGATACACTCTAGATCAGACACAGTGAACACAGTATATAGATACACTCTAGATCAGACACAGTGAACACAGTATATAGATGCACTCTAGATCAGACACAGTGAACACAGTATATAGATACACTCTAGACACAGTGAACACAGTATATAGATACACTCTAGATCAGACACAGTGAACACAGTATATAGATACACTCTAGATCAGACACAGTGAACACAGTATATAGATACACTCTAGATCAGACACAGTGAACACAGTATATAGATACACTCTAGATCAGACACAGTGAACACAGTATATAGATACACTCTAGACACAGTGAACACAGTATATAGATACACTCTAGATCAGACACAGTGAACACAGTATATAGATACACTCTAGATCAGACACAGTGAACACAGTATATAGATACACTCTAGATCAGACACAGTGAACACAGTATATAGATACACTCTAGATCAGACACAGTGAACACAGTATATAGATACACTCTAGATCAGACACAGTGAACACAGTATATAGATACACTCTAGATCAGACACAGTGAACACAGTATATAGATACACTCTAGATCAGACACAGTGAACACAGTATATAGATACACTCTAGACACAGTGAACACAGTATATAGAAACACTCTAGATCAGACACAGTGAACACAGTATATAGATACACTCTAGATCAGACACAGTGAACACAGTATATAGATACACTCTAGATCAGACACAGTGAACACAGTATATAGATACACTCTAGATCAGACACAGTGAACACAGTATATAGATACACTCTAGATCAGACACAGTGAACACAGTATATAGATACACTCTAGATCAGACACAGTGAACACAGTATATAGATACACTCTAGATCAGACACAGTGAACACAGTATATAGATGCACTCTAGATCAGACACAGTGAACACAGTATATAGATACACTCTAGATCAGACACAGTGAACACAGTATATAGATGCACTCTAGATCAGACACAGTGAACACAGTATATAGATACACTCTAGATCAGACACAGTGAACACAGTATATAGATACACTCTAGATCAGACACAGTGAACACAGTATATAGATACACTCTAGATCAGACACAGTGAACACAGTATATAGATACACTCTAGATCAGACACAGTGAACACAGTATATAGATACACTCTAGATCAGACACAGTGAACACAGTATATAGATACACTCTAGATCAGACACAGTGAACACAGTATATAGATACACTCTAGATCAGACACAGTGAACACAGTATATAGATACACTCTAGACACAGTGAACACAGTATATAGATACACTCTAGATCAGACACAGTGAACACAGTATATAGATACACTCTAGATCAGACACAGTGAACACAGTATATAGATGCACTCTAGATCAGACACAGTGAACACAGTATATAGATACACTCTAGATCAGACGCAGTGAACACAGTATATAGATACACTCTAGATCAGACACAGTGAACACAGTATATAGATACACTCTAGATCAGACACAGTGAACACAGTATATAGATACACTCTAGATCAGACACAGTGAACACAGTATATAGATACACTCTAGATCAGACACAGTGAACACAGTATATAGATGCACTCTAGATCAGACACAGTGAACACAGTATATAGATACACTCTAGATCAGACACAGTGAACACAGTATATAGATACACTCTAGATCAGACACAGTGAACACAGTATATAGATACACTCTAGATCAGACACAGTGAACACAGTATATAGATACACTCTAGATCAGACACAGTGAACACAGTATATAGATACACTCTAGATCAGACACAGTGAACACAGTATATAGATACACTCTAGATCAGACACAGTGAACACAGTATATAGATACACTCTAGATCAGACACAGTGAACACAGTATATAGATACACTCTAGATCAGACACAGTGAACACAGTATATAGATACACTCTAGATCAGACACAGTGAACACAGTATATAGATACACTCTAGATCAGACACAGTGAACACAGTATATAGATACACTCTAGATCAGACACAGTGAACACAGTATATAGATACACTCTAGATCAGACACAGTGAACACAGTATATAGATACACTCTAGATCAGACACAGTGAACACAGTATATAGATACACTCTAGATCAGACACAGTGAACACAGTATATAGATACACTCTAGATCAGACACAGTGAACACAGTATATAGATACACTCTAGATCAGACACAGTGAACACAGTATATAGATACACTCTAGATCAGACACAGTGAACACAGTATATAGATACACTCTAGATCAGACACAGTGAACACAGTATATAGATACACTCTAGATCAGACACAGTGAACACAGTATATAGATACACTCTAGATCAGACACAGTGAACACAGTATATAGATACACTCTAGACACAGTGAACACAGTATATAGATGCACTCTAGATCAGACACAGTGAACACAGTATATAGATGCACTCTAGATCAGACACAGTGAACACAGTATATAGATACACTCTAGATCAGACACAGTGAACACAGTATATAGATACACTCTAGATCAGACACAGTGAACACAGTATATAGATACACTCTAGATCAGACACAGTGAACACAGTATATAGATACACTCTAGATCAGACACAGTGAACACAGTATATAGATACACTCTAGATCAGACACAGTGAACACAGTATATAGATACACTCTAGATCAGACACAGTGAACACAGTATATAGATACACTCTAGATCAGACACAGTGAACACAGTATATAGATACACTCTAGATCAGACACAGTGAACACAGTATATAGATACACTCTAGATCAGACACAGTGAACACAGTATATAGATGCACTCTAGATCAGACACAGTGAACACAGTATATAGATACACTCTAGATCAGACACAGTGAACACAGTATATAGATACACTCTAGATCAGACACAGTGAACACAGTATATAGATACACTCTAGATCAGACACAGTGAACACAGTATATAGATACACTCTAGATCAGACACAGTGAACACAGTATATAGATACACTCTAGATCAGACACAGTGAACACAGTATATAGATACACTCTAGATCAGACACAGTGAACACAGTATATAGATGCACTCTAGATCAGACACAGTGAACACAGTATATAGATGCACTCTAGATCAGACACAGTGAACACAGTATATAGATGCACTCTAGATCAGACACAGTGAACACAGTATATAGATGCACTCTAGATCAGACACAGTGAACACAGTATATAGATACACTCTAGATCAGACACAGTGAACACAGTATATAGATACACTCTAGATCAGACACAGTGAACACAGTATATAGATACACTCTAGATCAGACACAGTGAACACAGTATATAGATGCACTCTAGATCAGACACAGTGAACACAGTATATAGATGCACTCTAGATCAGACACAGTGAACACAGTATATAGATACACTCTAGATCAGATGAAGTTAGTAGATGGACCAACAAAAAATATCCATTCTAAGTAGAGATGGAGTAAATAGAAATGCAACCAAATGCTGTAAAATACTGTAGAATGCGATAAAATACTGTAGAATACTGTAGAATACTATAAAATACTGTAAAATACTGTAGAATACTATAAAATACTGTAGAATACTGTAAAACACTGTAGAATACTGTAAAATACTGTAGAATACTGTAAAATACTATAAAATACTGTAGAATACTGTAAAACACTGGCTGCTAAGCAGGTATCTACATAAGCACCTATTTTTCTCTATTTGCCTATTGCCAGCCCTGACCTTTCTTCTAATGCTGGTAGCTAGACCTATTTGTAGGTGTAAGGTGTTCCCTCCCACATATGACACCCTCCAGACTGTGTCCTGTTGGCCATCCCTGGCTAGTCCCCTCCCACATATGACACCCTCCAGACTGTGTCCTGTTGGCCATCCCTGGCTAGTCCCCTCCCACATATGACACCCTCCAGACCGTGTTCTGCTGGCTAGTCCCCTCCCACATATGACACCCTCCAGACCGTGTTGTGCTGGCTAGTCCCCTCCCACATATGACACCCTCCAGACTGTGTCCTGTTGGCCATCCCTGGCTAGCCTGGTGAATATATATACTCAGCGATCCGTACCTATAAGAGATCTATGCACAGATAAGCGAAGGGCAAGGGAACAGAGGCACCTAACAAAAATGATGTGCATAATTCTTTAGAGCCGATGCTGAATATACTTGCGTGTGTGTGTGCGTGAGGGTTTCACCTCCCGATGATAGCGGATATATCTGCACAAACACAGCAACTCGGTTGCCATTATCAAAACTTCCCTAAAGCTCACATGATAAAAACAGGAATTTTGCTCAGCAGCTGCTCGGTGTTAAGCAGCCATTTTCTTGCTCCTGCATAACAACTAGCTAGTAAGAGTAGGTAATGTCTAAATATTGCACTCCCTACATTTTTTTGACACCTATTTATAAATGGCGGCAAAAACCCCCAAAACAATAAAGTTGATATCTCGCCAAAACTCACCTTGACGGCTTCTTACATGGTGTCTTCAGCTGATTTGACTCCAAAAGCACTTCCGAGTGAGCCTTGACCCTTTGTGAAGGGTGGCTCCAAAAACCGTCTTCAGGATCTTGTATTTATCACCCCCCCCCCCCCCCCCCCCCCAAACACCCACATACACAGCGCACATAATGTCTGTTTGTCATAATTTCACTGCCAAAATACTCCAAAGCATCCAAATCGTTGCAGTGACTAATCCTGGTAAAGATCATCGACATTAAAAACAACCAAAGGCTCTGCTTCGAAACGCTTATGTGACCAATAGAATAGACCTTCAACAAAACATATATCCATAGACATGTGAATGGGTCTGTCTACCTAGTGATAAACACGGCAAAATAATATCAGTTAGTAATACTGAGCAACTTCTTGTGGGTGGCTGCTTGGCTATATATAACAAAGGAAGGAACAAAGCAAGCCTGTTGAACATTTACAGACCCTTTACCTATTAAACTAGCCAACATTTACATGACCCTTTACAGGGGTGTATTTAGGGGGGGCGGGGGGGGGGGGGGCATTCGCCCCCCCTTGTATCATTCTCGCCCCCCCCCTTGAAATTAGAGATATTTTTTTAAATAATGTCAAGAAAGGTGTAATACAAGAAAGGTGTAATAAGCTTATGATATCAGGTTCAAATGATAGGAATGTCAAACTGAGGTTCTTCTTGGTTTTCTCTGCCATACGTCCACAATCTCTTCAAGGTCGCTCTCAGAGAGTACTTCTGGTGCCTCTATAGCAATCCTCATAAGGTGAGAAAGGCTGCAGTCACTTAGAGAATTACGCAAACGAGTCTTGATCATCTTCATCTGTGAGAAGCTTCTCTCCACAGAAGCAGTAGAAACTGGAATCGATAAGCAGATGGAGGCAATCTTGTGCAAATTGGGAAACATGGCCTTGAGCATGTCGTTTGAAACAAGTTCTTTCAGCTGTGATGCAGTAGTATCCCGTGGTTGCTTGACTAACAGCTGGCGGAATGTTTTCCACTCTGTAAGTATTTCAGTGGAAATCATGGCTGTCTTCACTGTTTCTTCTCCATCCAATGTTTCTGCATCTCTATCTTCTCCGTAGTGAGCAATCAGTTTCTCAACAGACGTGTCTCCATAAGTGGGAAAAGATACTGAATCTGGTTTTGGAACTTTCCGTGGATCGAATATAGACAATGCTGATACAACAGCGTTGGATGAAGAAAATCGGCTTGTTATGTTGGCCTTTAAATCAGCAACAAAAGGCTTACCAACAACATTCTGGAACGAAAGTATTTTATCAGCGTCAATAGACACCTTTGTAGATGACTTCAAGTCTTCAACGTTTTCAAGAAGCTCCAACACCCAGTTCGCTCCAGGCAAAACTGCATCATCCAAGGATTTAACAGTAGCATCAACAAGGAATGATATCAACGAGAGGTCAAGCTGCTCTGCCTGAAGTGCTTTGCTGAGCTTGGCTACTTGTGGTAGAGTGAAATCAAGCAAATATATAGCTGCAATCGTAGACAATTTGCAGAGGGCACCATGGATTCCAAGAGCTTCTGGCTCGTGGGACGTCTCGTAGATGTTCCCAATGGTGATTACAATTGCAGAATAACTTGCTTTGACACACCTTTCATGTGCCAGCCAGCGTGTGTCAGATGGCTTGATCACTTTCATTTCTGGAAGTTCAAGAACGTGCTGTACCTCCTTCAGACACTCTGCTCGCTTGGGGGAATTGCGAAAATGCTTCCAAAGAGTAGTCAATGTTCTGTAAACATGAGCAATTCCAGGAGTTTTATTGGCAGCTTGCACACAAGCCAACTGCAGTAAGTGACAGTGGCAGTGTATAAACAGAGCGTGAGGAGTATGTTTCTTGATACGTGCCTGAACCCCGGTCTTTCGTCCAGAAAAAGTTGCAGCTCCATCAAATCCCAATCCAACTATTCTTCCGACTTGTAGACCTTTCTTCTTTAAACAATCGATGAGATTAGAATAGATGGTCTCTGCATCAGCCTTCTTCAATGGAATAAGCTCCAGAAAGCACTCTACTGGTACACCATCTTCCTCCCAGCGGCAAAACACAGACAATTCTTCTACGTTGGTGACATCTGTGCACTCATCTGCCATGAGGCTGTACATAGGTGCCTTTTGAAGTCGCTTCAGAATCGACTCCTCCACCCATGTCCCCAATGATTCGATGAATTCAACCACAGCCACTCTTGATGTGTACACAGCATTTCTTGGTGCAGTTTCTAAGAATTGCTTCAAATGTTGGCTGCCACATCGAACCACCACGTCAACCAGCTTCTCAAATTTTGTCGAATGTGCAACTTGTTCTTTCGTAAGAAAATGAGTGAGTAGGATCAGGCACTTCACTGCAGCTCTGTTCTGAGCTCTTTTGCGAGCTAAAACATTCTGGAGTTGCTGTACAACTGTTCCACCTTTGGCTGCTCCTTTAGCTGCAAAAAGAGCTTGAGTTGCATGGATATGGAAGTCACTTCTCGCATGAGCTTTCATTTTTTCAACAGCTTTCTTCCAATTTCTGCAAGGTTGTGTGACCCACACTCCTCCAGTACGCTGCAGACCAGATTGCTTGCAAACCTTGCAAAAGGCACCATCGCTATCCTCGTCATAATAGAGCCAACTGAAATCTTTCTCCCAGCTCTTATAGTATTTTCTCTTCGTGGATACAGAAGAGCGGTGTTTGTTTTGCTTGCTTTTCTTTGAAGGTGGAGGACTAAGGCTAGGACTAGATGCCTCGACATGCTCAGAGCTATCTGTTCTGCTATCTTCGCTATCGCTGCTATTAGCATGAGAAGAGGCTTGAGAAGTACTTGCAAAGTATGAGCGAATATCCATATTAATATGAAGAGAAATCAGCTAGTAAGGTTTCTTTTATAGAGACTTTAAGACCATGACATAATGGACTCAGTGAGTTAAAAATACTGAGAGAGAGTGGGAAAGAAGGAGGGAACTGAAGAAGTGACAAACCTACAAAGGAGAACACGTGGTGGTGTGTGATGACTTTAAGACCATGACATAATGGACTGAGTTAAAAATACTGAGAGAGAGTGGGAAAGAAGGAGGGAACTGAAGAAGTGACAAACCTACAAAGGAGAACACGTGGTGGCATGTGATGACATCATGTCTAAGATTAGACTTGAAGACCATGACATAATGGACTGAGTTAAAAATACTGAGAGAGAGGGAGTGGGAAAGAAGGAGAAACAAAAGAAGTGACAAACCTACAAAGGAGAGCACGTGGTGGTGTGTGATGTCATCGTGTCATGACACATGCTCTCCTTTTTCCAAGCAGCTACAATATCATGAGAAATATATACAGTCTAGCCATAGTTCGGTATAGCATAATGCCATTGGTAGTCAGTCAAAATAGCTATCCTCAGACATTGTAAAAGCAAAAAAAAATATGGGGGGATCTTCCCCCCAGACCCCCCTTTTACGACTTATGAACATGTTAAGAAAATATTAACAAAAATTAGGGCACCAAGTGACCAACCATTTCCACCCCCCCCCCCCCCCCCCCCCTAGAGAACTAGAGAAAAATTGTGTATGAAACCTGTTGTCCATGATTTTGTAAGAAAATGCATGGAATGCAACATAATTCGATTTCACAAAAGCCCACCTCCATTATACGAGTGACAAGTGACTATATCTAATCTATATATGCTGATTGCCGTAGCATGCAACTTCAGCAAATATTTAAGATGGAATGTTGTACTAAAGATTTTAGAAAAAGTGCATGCCATCATAAGTAGCAGCTATATATACAGTTAGTACTGCAAAAATACCTGTGGGTAAAACACTTTCGTACTCCACGCGGAAGCCCAGGGTGCACGTCCCCTATCCGCACCATCCAGGCTCTCCGCCCCCCCCTTATTTTTCCATATCTCAAGTTCGCCCCCCCTTGGCAACATTTCTGTATACAACCCTGCTTTACCTATTAATATAATGAACTAGCCAACATTTACATGACCCTTTACCTATTAAACTAGCCAACATTTACAGGACCCTTTACCTATTAATATAATGAAACTAGCCAACATTTACAGGCCTATTAAACTAGCCAACATTTACAGGACCCTTTACCTATTAATATAGTATTTACTAATGTAGACCACAAATGTTACATGACCCTTTACCTATTAACCACGCTCGATCTATGCCAATTGGCATTACGCACGCACAAGCTTTGAACGACAGTTATGCCAATTGGCACCAATAGCAATTTTAGTGTAGTCCACTAAAAGAACAGCAGGTTGGTTTTAAACTTGTTTATCTGGCAATTTGCACTTCTAGAAAATAGGACGCTGCTTATAATAATCATTACTAGCATGCCTGAGCCCTATAGCTTTATCTGACAAGATAAAGCTATATATATCTAGCTACACATTGAAAATTATTTGCGCACAAAATTATAGTTGGCTTTTTCCTACCTTCACTGCTAGCGCTTGGGTCATCCACCGTCTAATAGCTTCCTTAAGCTCAGGTAAAGCTTCTACACTCCATCTGTGCATGTTTCCATAGAAGAAAGAGCGCCACAAAAGTCGATCGTTAGCTAAACATTGCCTCAACATAGAAGATAGCCTTTGTGATAGAGAAGCGCGAACTCTTAACGGTCACTAAAGCGTGGCAGACTAGATTGTTTTCATAACATGGTAGCCAAGACACTGCTTTGCTTTAGGACAGATGATAGTGAAGCTCTTCAAACTCCAGTCCAAGCTTCAGGCGCTTTTTTCTCTCGCTAGTTCTGAGTGAGGCAGTCACTTGAAAATGACCCTACCCACGCATTATAATACAATTTTTAATGGTGCAGTTAATCGGGGGTGGGGGAGGGGACTGTACGTCAAAAACTAGACTTTCCCTCCCCCCTTCTTTTTTTCCTTTCTTCTTTCAAACTGTTCTTGTATCTATCCTCTAGCCATTTGCAAACTTTGAGAGGCATTCGATGCTCCATTTCCAAGTTGTGTTGGTTTTTGTCCATGTAACAGATCAAGAAACTACTTCATTGTAAACTCAAACATTTCATTGCCCTAACTTGGACTATATTTTCCAAGTTTTTTTTGCCGTAAAGCTCATAACTTTCCTACACTTCACTAAAAAAAAATTTTTTTTAATATCACTGGATAGCTCTTTTAATTATCTGTGTAATGTACGTGACATATTTTTAATTACTATAAGTGTTGGCAAGTTATGGTGATTTGAAGTGGTGAGGTTTGGGATTTTCCCTATTTTTAATTACTATAAGTGTTGGCAAGTTATGGTGATTTGAAGTGGTGAGGTTTGGGATTTTCCCTGGTGTGGTAGCATAGTGTTTCAAAGGTGGACACGAGTTCATATGGCAACCAGAATTTGGGGGCAGAGGAACAAAAACGGAAGAGGGAATGAGGAAACCGTCAGGGAGGCACTGGTGGCCCAAACAAAGGTTACGATATGATCTTCTGATTGCGAGAGATGACTGAGATTGCTCCTTGCACAGAGAAGCTAAATTCCTGACCATCTCATGGCAGCAAAAGCGGTAATCTGCTACTCAAAAAAAACGACGTTCATTGATAATCTGTTCATGGGTCCCATAGATTAGAGCATGGTCTATCAGCTGACCAAATCTGGGACTTTGATCTTGATAAATTAGGGAAGTTATGAACTTTTCTACAAGTTAGGTCAACTTTTTTTTAGGGATCTTGATGTATCTTCCGAGAAAATATGTCTGCAGAGACATTCAACATATCATTAGGAAGCACAAAGCACAAGGAACAAAAATTACTGCATAGAGTGTACAGGAAAAAAGTTATGGCGATTTATAATACTTTGGTGGTGCTGACGTCCAGTCCCCCCTTAATATAGACAGGACCCTTTACTTATTAATATAGTACTTACTGATGCATAGTAGACCACAAACATTTATAGTGCCCTTTACCTATTAATATAGTACTACTGATGCAGAGTAGGCCACAAACATTTACAGGACCCTTTACCTATTAATATAATACTTACTGATGCCACACACATGCCACACACATGGCTAATCTAGTGAGAGATTAGCCACATGTAGAGCAGAAGCTGCAGCCCCAGGAACACCTTCAGGCTGAGCAAGAACTCTGTTTCACTTTCTAAAATACTGAAGGATAGACAGCGAATGTTCTACTCGAGCTGCAAATATTGCTGAGTCAGTTATAGCTCATGCACAATTGTCGATGATATAATCACTATAAATATTGTATGACAGTGTAACAATGTCCATGTTTGGATGACCACTCTGGAAATTCCGCGGCTTTTGTCCCTGTGGAATTATTTCGAATGTTCTTTGTTGTTGTTTTGTCTTGCGTATCTTTTGGTCCGCCCCGCCCCCTACATATTTCAAAATGACAGCCCCCCAAAAGGCAAAGCATAATCTCAGCCAAAACTCACTTTTGCAGTCTCTCAGGACCGTAAACGGTGTCCTCGGCCGATTCTGACCCCCCAAGCACTTCAAGGGTGCACTTCACGGGGGTAGCAAACTGGCAGTCCCCAAAACCATTAAAACCATGACATTTCTATCCATCTATCTACTGTTTCCACCCCCCCCCCCCCCCCATACGAAACTGTGCAATATGACCCCCTTCATCATAACTTGACTACCAGAAGACTCCAAACTTCCCAATGCCCTGGCAGTGCAATGACTCATTGTGTCTATAATCCAGCACCATCTCTCTATATCTCGATTACTCTTCCTCACACATATAATCCAGCACCATCTCTCTATATCCTACTCTTCCCCATACATAATTCGCGTACAACACATACAATCGTCATAATGTACTATGAGATGACTCCAAACATGCATCGCAAAAAGCGAATACAATTCACTAACAGCTAATGATTGGTAAAGGGTCTCCAAACTCATAAATATGCTTGTGCATGTATATTCAAGATTTAGTCTAGCTGAGCTGAGTCAGCGAGCAGCTGCACATTTTCAGTTGGTTTCCTCAGAAGTTTACTCTTGTGACAATAGTTAACGTCACTGGCCTTCAACAAAGCCAGGTATATAAGCACTTATAATGCACATGTCTATGTGAACACATAGGCACGTGTGTCTATATACTAAACCTGGTAATAACCTCTATGATTATGAACACATAGGCACATGTGTCTACTAAACCTGGTAATAACCTTATGATTATGAACACATAGGCATGTGTGTCTATATACTAAACCTGGTAATAACCCTATGATTATGAACACATAGGCACATGTGTCTACTAAACCTGGTAATAACCTTATGATTATGAACACATAGGCACATGTGTCTACTAAACCTGGTAATAACCTCTATGATTATGAACACATAGGCACATGTGTCTACTAAACCTGGTAATAACCTTATGATTATGAACACATAGGCACGTGTGTCTATATACTAAACCTGGTAATAACCTTATGATTATGAACACATAGGCACGTGTGTCTATATACTAAACCTGGTAATAACCTCTATGATTATGAACACATAGGCACATGTGTCTACTAAACCTGGTAATAACCTCTATGATTATGAACACATAGGCACATGTGTCTACTAAACCTGGTAATAACCTTATGATTATGAACACATAGGCATGTGTGTCTATATACTAAACCTGGTAATAACCCTATGATTATGAACACATAGGCACATGTGTCTACTAAACCTGGTAATAACCTTATGATTATGAACACATAGGCACGTGTGTCTATATACTAAACCTGGTAATAACCTCTATGATTATGAACACATAGGCACATGTGTCTACTAAACCTGGTAATAACCTCTATGATTATGAACACATAGGCACATGTGTCTACTAAACCTGGTAATAACCTTATGATTATGAACACATAGGCATGTGTGTCTATATACTAAACCTGGTAATAACCTTATGATTATGAACACATAGGCACATGTGTCTACTAAACCTGGTAATAACCTCTATGATTATGAACACATAGGCACATGTGTCTACTAAACCTGGTAATAACCTTATGATTATGAACACATAGGCAAGTGTGTCTATATACTAAACCTGGTAATAACCTTATGATTATGAACACATAGGCACGTGTGTCTATATACTAAACCTGGTAATAACCTCTATGATTATGAATGTGTGTCTATATACTAAACCTGGTAATAACCTCTATGAAAGGTTATTTCTGGCGTTACACTGAGTAAGTTCTGTTGTTATGCCGAGTAACTCCTTTAGGTGGCTGCCAATAGAATGACTATATTCTCAAAAAATTAATGAAACACGAGAATTTCATTTGCAGAAGACCCTTTACCGGAAGACCACTTCATTTACACGAGATCCTTTACACAATGAAGATCTGTATTTCATGATGAAGGTTACAGCATCTATTCAAAACGTGGATAGAGTAAATTCCAAGTCGATTAATTGTGCAAATATATTTTTAATAGTATTACATTTGCAGTTAATTAATTAATTAATAGGTAAAGGGTCTCCTGTAAGTGTCTGTTGTCCACATGGTAAATTCTTGTTGTTTTTTGGTTTAATTTTTTTTTATATAAAATATTTTTGTCAAGGCCATCTCCAAAAGGCCATCTTCAAATAGAAGCAGTCTATGACATCTAAATATAGAAGTTGTCTAAGAATTGAAAGTCTAAAAATAGAAGTAGTCTAAATATAGAAGCAATCAAGTATGAACTGGAGGGTGTCACATGAGGGTGCTCGATATCTTCAACCCCTCCCCCCCCCTCTCCCCAATGAAGATGGTGTTCTGTTTTCAAATTCAAAATACCATAACTGTTCACACTGTATTGTATTTATGCAGTGCTCTCTTTGTGTGCTCTTCTGGCACCAAACACACACGGTAACCATGACAAGTTAAAGCACTGGCAGTCAGGGCTGGTTGCTACTCTAGCTATATAGCCAGTGCAGGAAAAAACCTTGGCAGGTGAGAGACACACTGATCTACATCATATTAGGTAAAGATTATGGAAGTAGTGCACACACTGGACCAACATCACACTGGGTCGAGGCAGGTTGAAGTAGGTTGACAATAGCTCTATGGGGACACACACTGGACCAACTCCACACTGGGTGGAGGCAGGTTGAAGTAGGTTGACAATAGCTCTATGGGGACACACACTGGACCAACTCCACACTGGGTCGAGGCAGGTTGAAGTAGGTTGACAATAGCTCTATGAGGACACACACTGGACCAACATCACACTGGGTGGAGGCAGGTTGAAGTAGGTTGACAATAGCTCTATGGGGACACACACTGGACCAACTCCACACTGGGTAGAGGCAGGTTGAAGTAGGTTGACAATAGCTCTATGAGGACACACACTGGACCAAGGGTGGAGGCAGGTTGAAGTAGGTTGACAATAGCTCTATGGGGACACACACTGGACCAAAACCACACTGGGTTGAAACAGGTTGAAGTAAGCTGACAATAGCTCTATGGGGACACACACTGGACCAACTCCACACTGGGTAGAGGCAGGTTGAATTAGGTTGAGAATAGCTCTATGGGGACACACACTGGATCAACGCCACACTGGTTGGAGGAAGGTTGAAGTAGGTTGACAATAGCTCTATGGGCTCTATGGGGACATACCCTGGACCAACTCCACACTGGGTAGAGGCAGGTTGAAGTAGGTTGACAATAGCTCTATGGGGAGACACACTGGATCAACGCCACACTGGTTGGAGGAAGGTTGAAGTAGGTTGACAATAGCTCTATGGGGACACACACTGGACCAACACCACACTGGGTTGAGGCAGGTTGAAGTAGGTTGACAATAGCTCTATGAGGACACACACTGGACCAACATCACACCGGGTTGAGGCAGGTTGAAGTAAGTTGACAAAATCTCTATGGGGAGACACACTGGACATACATCACACTGGGTGGAGGAAGGTCGAAGTAGGTTGACAATAGCTCTATGGGCTCTATGGGGACACACACTGGATTAACAAGAATGGGCTGAGGAAGTTGTGAATCAAATTCAATAGCTCAAAATGGCCGATGGACTCCAAAACAGCATAAGATAGCGTGTGCACAACCCTCAGTTCAGAACTTAGGCCAGGCAGAGTCTCCAACAAGGGGGTGGGTGGTGGAATAGTCCACCCCCCCCACCCACCTCTTGACCAAGCAAGCAATCAATTGAGGTCTTGACCAAGATTAAGATTTCTTCAAGGAATGTCAGTGCCTGATTCTGCCACCATTAGTACAGGGTGTTGGCTTTGTAAAAGTGGGTGGAGCACGACAGGCACCCCTGCACCCCCCCCCCCCCCCCGAGAATATGTCACCCATTGAAGTCAGTGAGAGTTAACCACACTAACCTTAACCACACTAACCTGCACGATAATGATACATGATGGACCAATAGATTCACTTGAAGCGACGAAGGAAATGATGTCATCCAAAACAGCCGAGGAGGGGAAAACCCTTCGCAAGACACCACCACCCGGAAGTCTCACTTGCACCCGGCAGTTTGCCGGTTGGTTGTCGTAAGAAGGTGTGGCTTGAGATGATGTGGGAGTGGCTGGTGCAATTGGAGCCTGAGTGAGGTTGGTTGTGGGTGTGGCCTTATAAGATCTGTCTTGCAAAGCTCTGGAATTATAGATACATGTTTAAAAAAATTATCTTATACCACGACTCACCTAGATGCACACTCTCAATGAACTCTCAGTTGACATAATAACATTACAATCACCTTCTCAACAATCAACTTCAATTTGTATTCACTCGACGTTTCGACTAGATGCTCTAGCCTTCACCAGGAATAATCAAGATTATTCAGGAATAAGGATTATTCCTGATGAAGGCTAGATTATCTAGTCGAAACGTCGAGTGAATACAATTTGAAGTTGATTATTGAGAAGTTGATAAATTCTGATGGCCAGACAGGGTTTTATCTGGGGATATTGTTTTGGGGGGGAAACATTGGACAAATGTGTTAATTGCCACACGTGGTTCTTAATATGCCAATAACACTAAGTGCAGTGGGCTAGGTTTGTCTGGAGAGCACATGGAAGCTATAGCATGCTCTTTGATTGCTTTAAAATGGATCTAAGAAAGTATTTTACTAAGAAAATACCTGTGCTTGACCCTGATTGCTCCACTAGTCCAAGAAATAAGCCTGTAAGTGCTGGACTGCACCCTTTTGAGACAATAATGCAAGTTTGTCTGACACTGAAATGGATAATCCTCCAAAAAGGAACAAAGTGGAAAAAACTAGCAGAAAGGAACAAGTCAAGTAATCAAAGAAAAGAATGTCTTTCAATTCAAGGTTGTTACATGACTTCCCTTGGGTTCGACACGATTCAGCAATTGATGGGGCATTCTGTATCATCTGTGAGAAGTGGCGAAAGCCTCCCCTTCAAGTTCGAGGAGCTTGGGTACATGTAGGAGCTTGGGTACATGAGCCATTTAGAGCTTGGAAAAAGGCCAGAGAGAAAATGCAAGAGCATGCTAAGTCCAACTGGCACAAGGAGGCATGTTTACTGGCTTTAGAACACGAGCATTCCCAGAGAGAAGGTACGATTATTGAGCAGATACAGTCTGTTTCAAGAAGACGAGATGAAAATCGTACTGTTGTGAAGAAATTGTTACGGTGCACCTACTATTTGGCATATTTAACTTTCTGATCGATGTGGCCATAACAAACGCCTTCTACATAAAGGATGGTCAGGAAGCGGGAATTGCCCATACAACTAACTTTGCTGATCTAGTTGAACTGGTAATTGCTTGTGGAGCTAATGATCTTCAGCTGTTTGTTCATGATGAAGTGCGTAGGAATGCTATGTATACATCCACAACTGCCACTACCGATTTTGTTACTGCCATTGCTCTTTGGGTAGAAGAAGGGCTCCTACAGAGTTTAAAAGAGTCTCCCTACTTCACTCTAATGGGGGATGAATGCACTGACGTGGCGTCCATGGAAGAGCTATCCTTGTGTTTCAGGTGGCTAAGAGATGGCAAACCCGAAGAGCACTTTCTTGAGGTGATAGTCAAAAGGGCGAATGCTGAAACCATCACTTCAGCCATTACCACCTATATACCTAGGAGACAAGGGAATCAATGTGAAGTGTATGCGAGGAATGGGTTTTGATGGTGCCGCCACATTTTCAGGAAGAAAGACAGGAGTCCAGACACAGCTTCGTAGGCTATCTCCACATGCCATATTCATTCACTGCAGGAATCATTTGCTACAATTAGCATGTGTACAAGCAGCAAATCAAGTTCCACGCATCAAACGGGTATACAATAACCTCACAACTCTATGGAAATTGTTCTATTACTCCCCCAAAAAGCGCAGAGCAGCTGAAGGAGATTCAAGCAGTTCTCAATATGCCCCAGCTAAAAATGCTTAAACCTACTGACACCCACTGGCTGTCGCATGAAAACACAATCAGGTCAGTTAAAAGATCATACAATGCAATAGTTGTGGCGTTTGAAGCAATTTATGAGGAGTCTGGTGATGCTGAAGCTCATGGTCTGTCTCTGATCTTCAATTGTCTGGTATTGCTATGGAGTCCTTCGAAGAAACCTTGAGCACTTTCCACACTCGGGTAATAAATCCTTTCATTACAACAGCAGATTTGCTGATGGTAAGGATTTATTAGTTGCATTTTCAATTTTTGATCCACGTCACTTGCCACCTGAATCTGATCAAAGATACAGAGAGTATGGTAAAGACAAGTTAATTCAACTTTGTCGACAGTATGGGGTCCAATCGGAAGTAGACGACAACGGCAAAGTGGTTAAGTTTGATCCTGATATTGACTCTGAGCTAGTTATGGAAGAATGGATGACGTACAGATGCCTTTTAAACTCACAAAAAGGAGTCCGAAACATGCAAGTCCTTAAAAGTCCTATCTACAGGCAAATGTTTCCTAACATTGTGAAGCTAATGTCAATCTTACTTTGTCTTCCAGTAAGCACTGCTTCAGTAGAGCGTAGCTTTTCAGCAATGAAAACTGTCAAAACAAGGCTACGAAATAGACTTGCTGATTCAAGCCTTAGCAATTTGATGAAAATAGTCATTGAAGGACCAGATAAATTAGACTTAGATAAAATTGTGACTATATGGAGCACGATTAAGACAAGAGCTTTACATGTTTAGTTATGTATTTCATTATGCAACTTCATAAAAAAATTAATGAGTGGGAGGGGAGGGTGGGGGGGAAACATGTCCTCTTGGGGGGGAAACATACCCCGGTCTCCCCCCCCCAGATAAAACCCTGCCAGATAATAGAGGGTACTCATCATTAAGAACTGATCTTACATCTATACCCTAACATCACATCAAGCATGTTGGGGCCTAACCCAGGGTCACCTGCGGACATCCAGGGATCAACATTTTTCCCCATTAATACTGGCTTGGGGCTAGGATTAATAGGGCTAGGGCTAGCTAGGGAGCTAGGGATACAGGACTAGGGTTAATATAGCTAGGGTTAGCTAGGGATACAGGACTAGGGTTAATATAGCTAGGGTTAGCTAGGGATACAGGACTAGGGTTAATATAGCTAGGGTTAGCTAGGGATACAGGACTAGGGTTAATATAGCTAGGGTTAGCTAGGGCTACAGGGCTAGGGCTAGACTACAGGGCTAGGGCTACAGGGCTATGATTATGGCTATATGGCTAGAGTTAGGGTTATGACTAGGGTTATAGGGCTAAGGTTAGGGTTATGGCTAGGGCTAAGTTTATAGAGCTATAGGATTATGGCTATGTTAGGATTATGGCTATGTTAGGGTTATGGCTACAGTGAGAACCAGACATATTTATGGGTGTGGTCATTACTTCCTATCGTCCTGTATCTGCCGATGGAGCAGCTCCTTAGCTCGTACATCCTCTCTCCTCCTCTCCCGTGCCTTCCTCACCATGTCTTCCCTGGTCTTCTCCTCAAATCTCTTCTTGTCCTTCATGTGCACCAGGCCACAGTTATACCTCGAGTTTTAAAAAGGAGAGACCAAAAATAACTCAACCAACAAGCGCACTTTGTAAATGTAACATGACAATCCACGGGTGTGTTTTTAATGTATACACAGTGCATAATTTGTAACCAAATGAAGGCTATAAGTAACGACGCTCCAGACGAGAGCCATCGTATTTGCATTGTGCCAGTTTCTTGGACACTTCTCAACGTCTTGGCTGCCATATATAGCACGTGCAAACTTGGACTCGTTCACACATCTCACCACATGTACTGAGCCTTGGATGTTTTAAACTGCATATGCCCATACATGTAGTAGACTTGCTGAGTCATGAATACTGTATTTACGTATGTGGGTGAGCAGGTCTAGGAAGTGAAAGCTTGATAACCACAACTGCCTTTTGGACAGACTTCTTCTGGTGAATTCCGTTTCTGGAAGTTCTTGTGTTTAAGAAAGGCCTCGCACGGAACAAGGAACCACTCTGATACCCTTCTCCTTCTGGCCGATGCTGTTTCTGTCTTGTTAAGGAAGGCCCCGCGTGGAACGAGGAACCACTCTGATACCCTTCTCCCTTGAGAAAGGACAGACTCCTGGATGGATTTCCTGGCTATGAGTCTTGTTTTTGACTTAGTGCCACATAACATGTAGTAGTTTTTTCTTCTCAGCTCAATGGAGTGGAGTCTTCTACCAAACATATTCTTGCTCAATGGAGTGATTCTTCTACCAAACATATACTTGCTCAATGGAGTGATTCTTCTAGCAAACATATACTTGCTCAATGGAGTGGATTCTTCTAGCAAACATATACTTGCTCAATGGAGTGATTCTTCTAGCAAACATATACTTGCTCAATGGAGTGATTCTTCTAGCAAACATATACTTGCTCAATGGAGTGATTCTTCTAGCAAACATATACTTGCTCAATGGAGTGATTCTTCTAGCAAACATATACTTGCTCAATGGAGTGGGTTCTTCTATCAAACATATACTTGCTCAATGGAGTGGATTCTTCTACCAAACATATACTTGCTCAATGGAGTGATTCTTCTACCAAACATATACTTGCTCAATGGAGTGGATTCTTCTATCAAACATATACTTGCTCAATGGAGTGATTCTTCTACCAAACATATACTTGCTCAATGGAGTGATTCTTCTAGCAAACATATACTTGCTCAATGGAGTGATTCTTCTACCAAACATATTCTTGCTCAATGGAGTGATTCTTCTATCAAACATATATATACTTGCTCAATGGAGTGATTCTTCTACCAAACATATACTTGCTCAATGGAGTGATTCTTCTACCAAACATATTCTTGCTCAATGGAGTGATTCTTCTACCAAACATATACTTGCTCAATGGAGTGGATTCTTCTACCAAACATATTCTTGCTCAATGGAGTGATTCTTCTATCAAACATATACTTGCTCAATGGAGTGATTCTTCTACCAAACATATACTTGCTCAATGGAGTGGAGTCTTCACCAAACATATACTTGCTCAATGGAGTGGATTCTTCTACCAAACATATACTTGCTCAATGGAGTGATTCTTCTACCAAACATATACTTGCTCAATGGAGTGATTCTTCTACCAAACATATACTTGCTCAATGGAGTGATTCTTCTACCAAACATATACATGCTCAATGGAGTGGACTCTTCTACCAAACATATACTTGCTCAATGGAGTGGACTCTTCTACCAAACATATACTTACTCAATGGAGTGGATTCTTCTTTCTTCTACCTAACATATACAGTACTTGCATTCGTTCTTGGAAAAAGTCACTTCTCTTAATAAAAATTAAAAAACGGTGGTGGGAAAACAACTTACATCAAATAGGTACAAATTCAGCACCACAAATTATTATTTTTATATTATTTAATTTATTATTATTATTATTATTATTATTATTATTATTATTATTATTATTATTATTATTATTATTATTATTATTATTATTATTATTATTATTATTATTATTATTATTATTATTATTATTATTATTATTATTATATCATCATCATCATCACATTTATTATTATTATTACATTTATTATTATTATTGTTATTATATTTATTATTATTATTATTATTATATTTATTGTTATTATTATTGTTGTTAATATTTATTGTTATTATTATTATTATCATTATTATATTTATTATTATTATTTATCATTATTATTATTATTTTTTAAATATTATTTTACTTTATTATTATTATTATCATCATTATTACTATTATTATCGTCATCATTACATTTATTATCATTGTTGTTGTTATATTTATTGTTATTATTATTGTTGTTATTATTATATTTATTGCTATTATTATTATTATTATTATTATTGTTATTATTATTATTATATTTATTGTTATATTTATTGTTATTATTATTATTATTATTATTTATCATTTATTATTATTATTATATTTATTGTTATTATTATTATTGTTATTATTATATTTATTGCTTTTATTGTTATTGTTTTTATTGTTTAATAAATACTGCTTAGATATTAACAATAATATATATATATATAATAATTTATACAATCTCCAATAAACAGAAAAACATTAAAACAATTACACACACATACACATATACATGAATCTAAATCCGTTAACTTATACTTCGTTAACTTATACTTATGTGGACCCATAATACACCGAGTTAAATATGCTGGTAATGTACATGCTCAGCAAATACCCGCCCAACTACGGATGGAAGCTAAGAAGAACACAAAAACTATTGGAAAAGGGCGATGGAAATGGAGGATGATAAATGAGATCTAGGAAGTTAATTCCTTTCCTCTACGCCTAAGCAACGCACAAGACCTTGCTAGTTTTAATTGCATTTCTTCATTACTTCCCCAACCCATCCACCCATCAAGCACTCCCTACATCAGTTTGACCTTCATTTTAAAATATGCTGGGTGGCTCCCCCCAACCACCATCACACACACAGACACACCACCAAAAGGTCTAATTAATGGAAGGCATTGAGTGGCAAGTAAAGATGCGATGAGAGAGAGAGAGGGGGTGAGAAAAGGCCTGTCCTCACTGCACAAGTCAACGCGCATTGGCTGCATCCACACCTGAATAAAAATTAAAATAATGCACATTATTCTGGTCCACCTGGATAGGTGGTTTGATACGAGTCAGAGCAACAAATCACATAACTACAGGAGCGTGTGTTGACTCATGTCTTCGTGATGCTGCAGTTGGGAACTTTGAAGCTAGCTAGCTGTATACTATCTGTGGCCTGCGGCCAAACTAGCTTGCTAGAGTAGCCAATTACATAGCTAGAGAACTGTTGCTGTGTTTAGTTTATACGCCCTGCATCTGGACTTCGGAAGTTTGTGCAGTTACAACCTTCGTTGGCTCTGCCTTTCTCTCAGCTCTCTCCTCTTTCTTCTCTGCAGCAAATGTTTCCTGCACATCTGTAGGTAGCTGATCAGCAAGAAAAGGACGCAAAAACAAACTCCATTTCAACTACAGCTACAGTGTATGATCGTGACTGACTTTGTTAAGCTGATAATTTTTGTTTCGTACGGTTTATTTCAGTGCTAGTGTGGATGCGACGTACGCACATTGACTCAAAGAGTTGTTTTTTCCAAGGACCCAATGCAGATTAATGCGCATCAGTTTAAGTACAATGTGGACAAGTCTGAGGACTCGATTACTAATGCCCTATATCTATCAAGCTTGACATCCTCTGCATTGTGAGTTACATTGCTCTACCAGCCTTAGCAAAGATGAATACAGTACTGATATGTACACTATTGATGTTATTATGATGGTTCCGAACTGATACAAGTTTGAACCATCTGATGCCCTACAACACAATGGGATGGCAGATTCTGAAACACAAATATACGCATGTGGAAGTATGGCTGTGGGAGGAGTTTTATTAAGAGTACTTGGAAGCAGCGTCCCTTGAAGATGGGAAGCACACAACGCTAAGAGTGATGTCATCAGGCAGTGATGTCATCAGGCAGTGCTTTCTGCAGGAGTACTAAAGGGAATACCCGACAAGAACACGTCAAATTGATATCTGGCACTCAAGACATCGTCAAGTGTGTTCATGATGCATTAGCACATGTCTCCTCTATAGTCTTAGCCAGTTCCCTCCGCCAAGATTCTTCCCAACTATATAGCCAGTTCCCTCCGCCTAGATCCTTCCCACATAAGCCAACTATATAGCCAGTTCCCTCTGCCCAGATCCTTCCCACATAAGCCAACTATATAGCCAGTTCCCTCCGCCCAGATCCTTCCCACATAAGCCAACTATATAGCCAGTTCCCTCTGCCCAGATCCTTCCCATATAAGCCAACTATATAGCCAGTTCCCTCCGCCCAGATCCTTCCCATATAAGTCAACTATATAGCCAGTTCCCTCTGCCCAGATCCTTCCCATATAAGCCAACTATATAGACAGTTCCCTCTGCCCAGATCCTTCCCATGTAAGTCAACTATATAGCCAGTTCCCTCTGCCCAGATCCTTCCCATATAAGCCAACTATATAGCCAGTTCCCTCTGCCCAGATCCTTCCCACATAAGCCAGCTATGTAACCAGTTCCCTCCACCCAGAGCAGCAGTATGTGTGCACCTTACCTTAGATCGTGACAAAAATGGCGACCCTACCTCCACAGCTAGAGCACATTGATAAATTGAGTAGCTATGTCAGAGTGAAACTCCACCCTTTCCTGTCCGCTATTAGCCATGCAGCCCATTCTCACTTGCCTGTGCAGCCAGAGTTCTCTTTCTTCTATTTTCGAATCTGCTGCCATTTTCCCTTCACTGACACTATTTCTGGTTTTATTAATGATACCGTTTAATTTAAGGGGGTGACCCGTTCATAATTTTTTTTTACGGGTGAACGTCTGTTAAATACACATAGAGATAGATAGATAGATACATGCCATGCATGGCAACAGCTAGCTAGCTACGGCAACAATCATCAGAGCCTTTAAATTTTGATTACCTCCGCCGAGAAGGCTATGGTTTCACCCCAGCTCTGTCTGTCTGTCTGTTGGCAGGATTACACCAAAACTTACAGATGGATTATTAAATGAAATTATATTAAAAGGTTAAGCAAGGGTTAAGGTCCAATCTATTAAATTTTGGTGGTGACCCTGGTTTAAATGTTCCACCATCACCAGAAACGCCATGCACTTGGTGGTGGTGGCCATTTTTGTTCAGTGCATCTTTTGTGTAGAGAACGAAAGCGCACTTCCAGCGATGTCACCAACGAGCTGAACTAGTTATGTTAGAGACCGTGTAACGCAAGAAGTTTGCTAGCAAGGCTGACTTCTGGAGCCACTTTCTTTGCCAACAAGACAATCCAGTTTAGTTTTGTTCAGAATGATTACTTGCTGTGAGTTGCAGAGGTTTGCAGTCTCTGATTGCTATGAGTGGCAGAGGTTTGCAGTCTCTGATTGCTGGGAGCATGGGAGGTTTGCAGTCTCTGATTGCTGGGAGCATGGGAGGTTTGCAGTCTCTGATTGCTGGGAGCGTGGGAGGTTTGCAGTCTCTGATTGCTATGAGTGGTAGAGGTTTGCAGTCTCTGATTGCTGTGAGTGGTGGAGGTTTGCAGTCTCTGATTGCTGGGAGCGTGGGAGGTTTGCAGTCTCTGATTGCTATGAGTGGTAGAGGTTTGCAGTCTCTGATTGCTGTGAGTGGTGGAGGTTTGCAGTCTCTGATTGCTGGGAGCGTGGGAGGTTTGCAGTCTCTGATTGCTATGAGTGGTAGAGGTTTGCAGTCTTTGATTGCTGGGAGCATGGGAGGTTTGCAGTCTCTGATTGCTGGGAGCGTGGGAGGTTTGCAGTCTCTGATTGCTGGGAGCATGGGAGGTTTGCAGTCTCTGATTGCTATGAGTGGCAGAGGTTTGCGGTCTCTGATTGCTGGGAGTGTGGGAGGTTTGCAGTCTCTGACTGCTGGGAGCGTGGGAGGTTTGCAGTCTCTGATTGCTCATTCATTTATTTCTATTTAGTAAAGGTTAAAATAACAATAACAACAACAATAACAAGAGCAATCAGAGACTGCAAATCTACGCCACTCCCAGCAATTCTTTACGCAGTTATGATGAGAATATGAAAAAGTGCGTAATTTGTGAGCTGTCCCTGCCAGCGGTGAAAGACGCATGCGCAGGAATATCTTTAGCAAAATGGATGGCGATGCTAAATATTGTGCCGCTTCTGGTGATGGTGGCTTCTAGCAACGTGGTCCAGACCACCCCAAACTCTAATGGATTGGTCCTTGACCCTCGTCTAACCTGCCAATACAATTTTCGTTAACAACCATCCCTAAGTTTCTTTGCAATCCTGCCAACAGACAGGTGGACAAACCAAAACCAACCAGCAAGCAAACCGGGGCTGAAAACAAGGAGGCAATAATAATAAATGATAATATTAATAATAATAATAATTTATGGCACACATCATACTACCAAACACATCATACCACCAAATTAACCAGTATTAAGATTATAGGCTAATCAATTAATATTCCACAGCTCTGGTGTGTGTGTGTGTGTGTGTGTGTGTGTGTGTGTGTGTGTGTGTGTGTGGTCTCCTCCAAGCTCAGAGGTCCAGGTAAGCAGGGAAGTATCGAAGGCCACAGAGAAGACTAGTCATCACTAGTGATTCGAGGGAGGAATGTGCCTCACTATCGGTCCTGCTAGCCAGCCTCTCTTAGGCATGTGGATGAGTCAGGCAACAAATGTGTAAGCAAACAATGGAAAGGTTGGAGAGTGTGCGAGGCTTTGCAGCCAAGTCAGCTGCCATGAGATGGTCAGCTTCTCTGTGCAAGGAGCAATCTCAGTCATCTCTCGCAATCAGAAGATCATATCATAACCTTTGTTTGGGCCACCAGTGCCTCCCTGACGGTTTCCTCATTCCCTCTTCCGTTTTTGTTCCTCTGCCCCCAAATTCTGGTTGCCATATGAACTCATGTCCACCTTTGAAACACTATGCTACTAATTGCCATACTTTCCATTTTGTTGGCACGATTTCCTTATGGAGTGCACTTAGTTTGTTTACATTCTAAAAGATGTTTCTAGCCATTTAATTTAATTTAGCTACTTCATGGTCCACCTTCATTCTAGCTTTCAGCTAGAAGACATCATTTGCGTGGTGTGGCGTGGCTTGCCTTAAAACTTAAGGGGAATTTTTTTAATACACATTTCTGAAATATTTGTGGTGCAAGTGAGTTGTGGCTATATTGCATTCCAGCTGTCATTTCCATCTCCACTCTAGTGTATCTATGCTTAGATTGAACTTACCTGCTGGTGAGAGGTTCCAAAGAGGCAGCATTGTTGAAGTCCCGAGAGGAGGACAGTGGTTTCTTGATACCGTGCACATCGGCTGCTTCAGTCTCGATATCACTGTTGGCAACAGGTGGTGTCAAAACCAGGGGACTTGCAACTGTGTTTGTAGGTGGCTGGCGAGATTGGTCCAACAACCTGATTGTTTTGTTGCTGTTAGAACCAGTAAGGGTATACAAAATTTGCCTACTAACCATTCAGTTGCTGTCTGCAGGTTGAAGGAGGAAGAAGGAGATATATTCAGAGCGTTCTTGCAGCGCTCAATCTGCTCCATTTCGAAGCCCATTCCCAATAACTCGGCAAGAAGAGCATCCATATCTGGTACAGCATGTAGTTCAAAAACACGCCTATCTTTATTTGCACCCACCCTATTCACCCAGAACCACGCCTATTGAAAGAAATCCACGCTCTTTTGAATCCACGCCTGCGCAGAACTGGATTGTGGCTTTATCACGATCTCGGGCGGTCCAGTGCAGGTCGAGGAGGGTATGGCTAACAAGAGCATTAGCTCTGCTCTACCCCGCGGTATGAACCTTTCCTGCGTTACAATGAGAGGGGATAGCATCAGGGGGAACGTGATAGCAGCGGACGAAAACTTCGGTGCCCTTATCCTTCGTAAGAAAAAAGTATTGTTGTCTTGCTACGTAGACCCAAAAGCACCATTCTATTTTTGTCCACTTTTTCTGTATCATAAAGGGGATGGCACTTCTGATGGCACTGTGCACGTGGTTAATCTCCGCTATTTGACTGACTTGAATATTCATTCCTCCTCCAATCGACATTCCCTACCTGCACTCCATCCCATCAACCTTCAAAAGGTGCAGAAACGCCTTGAGGGTACTCTAGAAGAAAGGTGGAGTCAGGTCCAGGTACCAAAAGCCCAGAACCTGTTCAACAAGATCAAGAAACTGTAAGCTTTATAAAATGGCCGAGTTGGCAATAATTTGCACTTGCATGTAGTTTAGTATAGCCAGATTTTTTACCAACAGCTATGCTATAGTCTCATTGTTTGAGGAGAAGAATGGCACTTATAGCAATGTGTTTTAGGTCTGCCCAGCAGTCAATTAACATCCCAAGCCTGAGCCAGAATTAAAAAAACTCTTGTGGTAGTGCAGGACCTTTTCCAGTGATAGAAATATAATCTTATTATGTAAGACTGCTTATAGAAATGTGCACATCTGGAGTGCAGGTGCATCCTCTATAATCCACCTCTCTCACTCCTTTCCTTTCCCCTCCCTCCCTTTCCCCTTTCCTCCCTCTCCCCCCTTCCTCCCTCTCCCACCTTCCTCCCTCTCCCCCTTCCTCCCTCTCCCCCCTTCCCCCCTTCAACCCCCTCTCCTCTCCAGTGAAATAATTCTGTCACAATTTGGTGATAATTGTTGACTACGTGTGCAGTCAATATTAATTTCAACCAGCCTCTGCAAACACCACTTAGTGGTTTTTTATAATAACCTTCTCAATAATCGACTTACAATTAGTATTCTCTTGACGTTTCGACTAGATGTTCTACCTTCACCAGGAATTGATGAAGGCTAGAGCATTTAGTCGGACCGGCAAGAGAATATTAATTGAAGTTAATTATTGAGAATACGGGAAGGTTATTATAATGTTATTACGTCAACTGAGAGTTCAGTGAGACCACTTAATGGTGTTTATAATTGACCTAACCCATGGTCAGGTGTACTGGTTCAGTAGGTTAGTTTCTCGCATTCATCTCCTAGAGCTTACTTTTTAAAGGAGCTATCAGCACACACCGTACACTGACTCTGCAACAACAAAAAACAAGTGGCCTATCACCATGCCAATTATACCATGCATGTTGGTGATTGAAGGGGGGTTCCTACTTGGCTCCTCCCCAGAGGGGGGTTCCTAATTGGCTCCTCCCCAGCCCTGCAGCGAAATTGGTTACTAGCAGCTGCTGCTTGATCACCATAACCTTCCATCTCTGCATCAACAGAAAAACTGCACTCCACTCTCACCATTCATGGTGGCCGACTCAAAAACAATAGTAAAATGACAGACTTTCCACATCATTCACACTGGCTCCATGTTTGTGGGGTCATCACTGTAGGAATCTCTTCACATCACTTGCTGTAGCATACCCACACCTATGCAATGGCTCCATTAAACCTGCCTGTATCTGAGGGAAGTGTGCGGGTATATGTGCTATTTTGAATAAGATAGCTTTCGTCAGCCATGATGTTGAACTATTGTATATCTCCATAATAGAGCTCTTGTCAACATACTATTGAAACACACACTAGGTCAACATCACACTGGGTTGAAATAGGTTGACGATAGCTCTATGAGGACACACACTTGCACTGGGTAGACGTTGGTTGAAGTAGGTTGACAATAACCCTATGAGGACACATACTGGACCAACATCACGTGCAGGGTTTCATTTAGAAAATTGTCCAAGGGGGGGCAACTGGAGGAATCTGGATATTAAGGGGGGGCATGATGTCAAGCACTTATCAACATCAATAAGAATTTTAATAATACAATTTCCAAGGGGGGGCAAAAAGGTTCCAAGGGGGGGCAGCCGCCCCCTCCTAAATGAAATCCTGCACTTGGTTGAAATAGGTTGACAATAGCTCTGAGGACACACACCGGACCAACATCACACTGGGTTGAGGCAGGTTGAAGTATGTTCATGAGGAAGCATGAATATTAGAAGATATAAATTGTGTGTGTATGACACCTGATCATGGATGAACTTGGCCTCTGTTATAAGCTAGTCTAGTGAACTTGCCTCCTGTTGTATGCTAGTCTAGTGAACTTGCCTCCTGTTATAAGCTAGTCTAGTGAACTTGCCTCCTGTTGTATGTTAGTCTAGTGAACTTGCCTCCTGTTATAAGCTAATTTAGTGGACTTGCCTCCTGCTATCTGCTAGTCTAGTGAACTTACCTCTTGTTATAAGATAGTCTAGTGAACTTGCCTCCTGTTATATAGTCTAGTGAACTTGCCTCCTGTTATACGGTGGTCTTGCACAAGACTATGAACTTTCTGCCTCCAGGTTTGAAGACACTCGGTGGGATGGTTCTGTGATTGTGGTTCTCAACGATACCTTCATCTCCCAACCATACAATGCTGACTCCGTCCATGGAAACCCGAAGACCGTAGAAATTATTCGTAACCAATTGGTAAGTCTCGAGACGCTGCATGCACCGTATGCTTCTCCTAAGACATAGCTCATCATTATTTATTGCAACTCACCGATACACCAGCCCTTCCTGGCACATTCAGGGGGGAGGGGCCATATTACAGTAGACCCTGGCATATCTGAACCTATATTATCCGAACATTCCGGTTATCCAAACTGGTTTGAGTAATAAAAAAATAACAAAACATTTTTTTATTATTAAACGGTAATGATCGTCACTGGCGATTAGTTGTGTTGTTTTGTTTGTGTGCAGGTAGAGATTTGCATGTAAGAGTTGTATCAGTTCACCAGGGCTACCGAAAGAAGAGCATATCTGAGTCGTACTTTGCTATTCTTGGCAAATATCCGAAGAAACTACTCGAGCTAGCGAGCTAGACTAGCAGAAAAGTATGGCATTGGAAATAGAATGATAGTGGGAGAACAAGAAAGGATGAAGCCAAACTTCGAGAGTTTGTAAGCTCCCCGGATAGTCAGGTGTTGAGTTCAGGTCGTAATGTCATAGCCTTGCTAAAGGAGACCTGCTTGAAAGTGCTCTATATATCAGGTTCATTCAGAAAAGGAGGCGAGGCATTCCAGTCAGTGGACCATTGCTCAGTAAGGGTAGCAGAATTTCATGAAAAGTGACATGGAGGAGAATGAGAGTACCACCATTTACTGGCAGTGCAGGCTGGCTACTGATGAAGGGATAGCCCACCAAGTGTTGCAGGCTGGCTACTGTTGAAGGGATAGCCCACCAAGTGTTGCAGGCAGTGTGTTCTGAATCCTCTTGAGACATCACTGCCGATCCTTAATAAAGGAGTGAGACATCAGGTATGCACAGAGAGGCATGATAACCTGAAGCAAACAACTCTTGGACCTTATTTTATACTCTTATGTATGTGCAGAACCTAGTTGAGATCAACACTTGCTTATACACAATACATGCAACACTACTGTATGTGCAGAACCTGTAGTTGTGATGAACACTTGCTTATACACAATACATGCAACACTACTGTATGTACAGAACCTAGTTGAGATCAACACTTGCTTATACATAATACATGCAACACTACTGTATGTACAGAACCTAGTTGAGATCAACACTTAATACATACAACACTACTGTATGTACAGAACCTAGTTGTGATCAACACTTGCTTATACACAATACATGCAACACTACTGTATGTACAGAACCTAGTTGAGATCAACACTTGCTTATACATAATACATGCAACACTACTGTATGTACAGAACCTAGTTGTGATGAACACTTGCTTATACACAATACATGCAACACTACTGTATGTGCAGAACCTAGTTGCGATCAACACTTGCTTATACACAATACATACAACACTACTGTATGTGCAGAACCTAGTTGTGATCAACACTTGCTTATACATAATACATGCAACACTACTATATGTACAGAACCTAGTTGAGATCAACACTTGCTTATACATAATACATGCAACACTACTGTATGTACAGAACCTGTAGTTGTGATGAACACTTGCTTATACACAATACATGCAACACTACTGTATGTACAGAACCTAGTTGAGATCAACACTTGCTTATACATAATACATGCAACACTACTGTATGTACAGAACCTAGTTGTGATCAACACTTGCTTATACACAATACATGCAACACTACTATATGTACAGAACCTAGTTGTGATCAACACTTGCTTATACACAATACATGCAACACTACTGTATGTACAGAACCTAGTTGTGATCGACACTTGCTTATACACAATACATGCAACACTACTGTATGTACAGAACCTAGTTGTGATCAACACTTGCTTATACATAATACATGCAACACTACTGTATGTGCAGAACCTAGTTGTGATCAACACTTGCTTATACACAATACATGCAACACTACTGTATGTACAGAACCTAGTTGTGATGAACACTTGCTTATACACAATACATGCAACACTACTGTATGTGCAGAACCTAGTTGTGATCAACACTTGCTTATGCACTACATGCAACACTTGTATGTGCAGAACCTAGTTGTGATCAACACTTGCTTATACACAATACATGCAACACTACTGTATGTACAGAACCTAGTTGTGATCAACACTTGCTTATACATAATACATGCAACACTACTATATGTACAGAACCTAGTTGTGATCAACACTTGCTTATACACAATACATGCAACACTACTGTATGTACAGAACCTAGTTGTGATGAACACTTGCTTATACACAATACATGCAACACTACTGTATGTACAGAACCTAGTTGTGATGAACACTTGCTTATACACAATACATGCAACACTACTGTATGTGCAGAACCTAGTTGTGATCAACACTTGCTTATGCACTACATGCAACACTTGTATGTGCAGAACCTAGTTGTGATCAACACTTGCTTATACACAATACATGCAACACTACTGTATGTACAGAACCTAGTTGTGATCAACACTTGCTTATACATAATACATGCAACACTACTGTATGTGCAGAACCTAGTTGTGATCAACACTTGCTTATACACAATACATGCAACACTACTGTATGTACAGAACCTAGTTGTGATCAACACTTGCTTATACATAATACATGCAACACTACTATATGTACAGAACCTAGTTGTGATCAACACTTGCTTATACACAATACATGCAACACTACTGTATGTACAGAACCTAGTTGTGATGAACACTTGCTTATACACAATACATGCAACACTACTGTATGTACAGAACCTAGTTGTGATGAACACTTGCTTATACACAATACAATACATGCAACACTACTGTATGTGCAGAACCTAGTTGTGATCAACACTTGCTTATGCACTACATGCAACACTTGTATGTGCAGAACCTAGTTGTGATCAACACTTGCTTATACACAATACATGCAACACTACTGTATGTACAGAACCTAGTTGTGATCAACACTTGCTTATACATAATACATGCAACACTACTGTATGTGCAGAACCTAGTTGTGATCAACACTTGCTTATACACAATACATGCAACACTACTGTATGTACAGAACCTAGTTGAGATCAACACTTGCTTATACATAATACATGGAACACTACTGTATGTACAGAACCTAGTTGAGATCAACACTTGCTTATACATAATACATGCAACACTACTGTATGTACAGAACCTAGTTGAGATCAACACTTGCTTATTCATAATACATGCAACACTACTGTATGTACAGAACCTAGTTGTGATCAACACTTGCTTATGCACTACATGCAACACTACTGTATGTGCAGAACCTAGTTGTGATCAACACTTGCTTATACACAATACATGCAACACTACTGTATGTACAGAACCTAGTTGTGATCAACACTTGCTTATACATAATACATGCAACACTACTGTATGTGCAGAACCTAGTTGTGATCAACACTTGCTTATACACAATACATGCAACACTACTGTATGTACAGAACCTAGTTGAGATCAACACTTGCTTATACATAATACATGGAACACTACTGTATGTACAGAACCTAGTTGTGATCAACACTTGCTTATACACAATACATGCAACACTACTGTATGTACAGAACCTAGTTGTGATCAACACTTGCTTATACATAATACATGCAACACTACTGTATGTACAGAACCATAAGTGAGATCAACACTTGCTTATACATAATACATGCAACACTACTGTATGTACAGAACCTAGTTGTGATCAACACTTATACATGCAACACTACTGTATGTACAGAACCTAGTTAAGATCAACACTTGCTTATACATAATACATGCAACACTACTGTATGTACAGAACCTAGTTGAGATCAACACTTGCTTATACATAATACATGCAACACTACTGTATGTGCAGAACCTTAGTTGAGATCAACACTTGCTTATACATAATACATGCAACACTACTGTATGTACAGAACCTAGTTGTGATCAACACTTGCTTGTACACAATACCTGTAAAAATACTGTAAAGATGTATGTGTGTAAGACATGGCAGCTACTGAGGACACAGCTGCTTCTCCTAGGACCAGGAAGTAAGATGCTCACATCCCAAGCCATGCAGATTTAAAAAAATCCTTATTAGTAAACACCATTTCACGTGTTTACAATGACATTCATGATTTTAGCATATCCGATTTTTTTCCCCTTATCCGAACTAGTGTGGGACCCAATGTTATCAGATATGCGAGGGTCGACTGTATTAGTAGGTATTCTCGGTGAGTGAGAGAAGTTGCCACCACAGAGGAGAGAACTAACTAGACGAAGTAACTCCCTTGATCAATGGCTATCTACCTATCGTCCAGGCTACCAATGGCACCATACTCAGCTATTATATGGCATGAGTAGCATGTTTTAGTTGAGTACGGTTCCTGGTGGATGGCAGTTTGGGAAGAGTGGTGTCGTGGGTTGCCTGGAAGTTAATCATCATAAGTAGATAGTCATTAATGAGAGCAGTGACCTTGGCTAATTAATCTCTTCCTGTTGTCATGACTGCTCTCAATTACCACATATATACGAGAATGGATGAGGTGTTCCAGTGGTCAGTGTTACTTGGGTGGGTTGCATCCGTGATTGCTATGGCATGGTATAGGCTATAAATAGCTACATGTATAGACTATAAATAGCTACAGGTATAGGCTATAAAAAGCTACATGTATGAATCGACTGTGTTTGTGTGCATGGGGACTACTGGAATTGGATGTGAGTTGCGTGTGGCAACCATTGGTTTCAAGATTACAGGCTGATGGAGTCACGTGTAGGCAGCCATTGGTTTCAAGATTACAGGCTGATGGAGTCACTGTAGGCAGCCATTGGTTTCAAGATTACAGGCTGATAGAGCCTGTAGGTAGCCATTGGTTTCAAGATTACAGGCTGATGGAGTCACGTGTAGGCAGCCATTGGTTTCAAGATTACTGGCTGATGGAGTCATGTGTGGCAGCCATTGGTTCCAAGATTGCTGGTAAGCGATTAGTCTCCAGTGACCCAGAGGCTGAGCTATTTGAAGGAGACACCCTCAAACTAGTCATGGTTGTGAGGTAATGCTTCAGCAGCATAATCGTTTGTATATAAACAGTCTCGAGTTAGCTAAGGACTAGATAAATGCTTTGGATCATTGATCCCTTAGAATGACTCTTAACTTTTTGTATTGATGGTCGTGCATGAAATCCTGAGGTTTATGGGTAATTAAAGACTTTATTTGGAACCAAAACATCTGCACTAGGAGCACACAAAAAAAGGAGCAGGGGGAGCTCATGCGGACCATCTGCATAATGTTGGCAGCCTTTGCATGCTGCACAGAGAGCAAACAGCTCACTGCAAGAGCTCTCTTTATGTTGCACAGAGAGCTCCTCCTCAAGACCTCCCAAGCAGCTCACTGCAAGAGCTCTCTTCATGTTGCACAGAGAGCTGCTCCTCCAGACCTCCCAAACGGCTCACTGCAAGAGCTTCCTTCATGTTGCACAGAGAGCTGCTCCTCCAGACCTCCCAAACAGCTCACTGCAAGAGCTCTCTTCATGTTGCACAGAGAGCTGCTCCTCCAGACCTCCCAAACAGCTCACTGCAAGAGCTCTCTTCATGTTGCACAGAGAGCTGCTCCTCAAGACCTCCCAAACAGCTCACTGCAAGAGCTCTCTTCATGTTGCACAGAGAGCTGCTCCTCCAGACCTCCCAAACAGCTCACTGCAAGAGCTCTCTTCATGTTGCACAGAGAGCTGCTCCTCAAGACCTCCCAAACAGCTCACTACAAGAGCTCTCTTCATGTTGCACAGAGAGCTGCTCCTCCAGACCTCTCAAACAGCTCACTGCAAGAGCTCTCTTCATGTTGCACAGAGAGCTGCTCCTCCAGACCTCTCAAACAGCTCACTGCAAGAGCTCTCTTCATGTTGCACAGAGAGCTGCTCCTCCATACCTCCCAAGCAGCTCACTACAAGAGCTCTCTTCATGTTGAACAGAGAGCTGCTCCTCAAGACCTCCTAAACAGCTCACTGCAAGAGCTCTCTTCATGCTGCACAGAGAGCTGCTCCTCCAGACTTCCCAAACAGCTCACTACAAGAGCTCTCTTCATGTTGAACAGAGAGCTGCTCCTCCAGACCTCCCAAACAGCTCACTACAAGAGCTCTCTTCATGTTGCACAGAGAGCTGCTCCTCCAGACCTCCCAAACAGCTCACTGCAAGAGCTCTCTTCATGTTGCACAGAGAGCTGCTCCTCCAGACCTCCCAAACAGCTCACTGCAAGAGCTTCATGTTGCACAGAGAGCTGCTCCTCCAGACCTCCCAAACAGCTCACTGCAAGAGCTTCATGTTGCACAGAGAGCAGACCTCCCAAACAGCTCACTGCAAGAGCTCCTTCATGTTGCAACAGAGAGCTGCTCCTCATGACCTCCCAAACAGCTCACTGCAAGAGCTCTCTTCATGTATGCACAGAGAGCTGCTCCTCCAGACCTCCCAAACAACTCACTGCAAGAGCTCCTTCATGTTGTAGTGTGGGCAATGTCGGACAATCCATGTGTTAGAGAAGGCATGCTGCAAGAACCGAAGAGTACCTTTATTGCATTTTCATTTAAAGTTGACCCTTGATGATCTGAACCTCGATGATCCGAACCTCGATGATCCGAACCTCGATGATCCCAACCTCGATGATCCCAACCTCGATGATCCCAACCTCGATGATCCCAACCTCGATGATCCCAACCTCGATGATCCCGACCTCGATGATCCCAACCTCGATGATCCGAACCTCGATGATCCGAACTCAGTAAAATAGTAATAATTTTCAACACGGCATTTAGTTGTGTGTGGTGGATAGAGATTTCCACGTGAAAGCTGATGAGTTCACTAGCAAAAGGACGAGCATAGTTTTGTTTATCAAGTTGGCAAGGAATCTGAACAAACTGGACTCACAGAAGAGTGAGGCATTGGAAAGGCAGAGATCGGAAGGAATGAAGCCAAACTTCGTGAGTTTGCAAGCACCCTTGATCATCGTGCTAGGCGACCAGCTTGGAAGCACTCTCTTATCTCTGTCATTCAGATAAGGGAGGGAGGCACTCCAGTCAGTGGACCATTGCTAAGAGAGAAGGCAGCAGATTACCATGAAAAGTTACATGAATGAGAATCAGGAGCACCGCCATTTTCTGGCATTGCAAGCTGGCTACTGACGAGACAGACCAGCAAGTGTTGCTAGCTGAATCCTCTCAGACATCACCGATGGTCCTTAAAGGAGTGGGACCTCTGGCATGCATGAAGAGGCATGATGATAACCTGAAGCAAACAACTTATCTTAGTAGTGTATGTACAGAACCTGTTGTGATCAACAATTGCTTATATACAATTAAGAATGAAATGTATGTGTGTGAGACAGCATGGCAGCTGCTAAGGACACAGATGCTTCTCCTAGGCCCTGCAAATAAAATCATTGGCAATTATCAAATGCCAGATTGCATATTTTAATTATATTCATGAGTTTTAATGATTTTTGTATATCCAGCTATGGAGGGTCCTAATGAATTCAAATATGCGAGGGTCAACTGTACGCATACCACGGGTGAGTTAGCACATCTTTGTACCTACAAGAGGTCGCCATGGTAATGTTGCTTGTGTCGGCAATACTCACGTGGTGGCTGGGTGGCTAAATATGACACTCACGCTAGTCTTAAGCATCTCGTTGTTCCTGATGCCGAAACCTCGAGAAGAAAAGGTAGTGGGTTATTGAGAAAGGCATTCAAATCTAGTCCTTCAACTTCCACTGGGCTTACAACACGAAATATACTCTGTGGAACTGTCCAAGAAATGTGTAGTAGAATAGCATGGATAAGAGGGCTAGGCATACAGCCAGAATAGGGCTTTTAGAAATATGCCAACAACACACACCCTGAGGCAGGTTCATAACTAGAGGCTGATAGCCAGCTAGATTCTTTCTTATCTCGGGGATCAAGTACACCGAGATATTGGTTAGATTCACTTTTTTTAATGGCCGATGCAAGACAATGCATTGGCTAAATTTTACACTGGCAGTTTCTTAGCTACCTAACCATGACCGTTGGAGTGGCAGGGATTCAAATGATGTGGAGGATCTGTTCTGATTGATGGGACCAAGCTGTCAGTGCCTTTCCTTCTCATACCTAACCATGAGCGTTGGAGTGGCAGGGATTCAAATGATGGGGAGGATCTGTTCTGATTGATGGGACCAAGCTGTCAGTACCTTTCCTTCTCATACCTAACCATGAGCGTTGGAGTGGCAGGGATTCAAATGATGTGGAGGATCTGTTCTGATTGATGGGACCAAGCTGCCAGTACCTTTCCTTCTCATACCTAACCATGAGCGTTGGAGTGGCAGGGATTCAAATGATGGGGAGGATCTGTTCTGATTGATGGGACCAAGCTGTCAGTACCTTTCCTTCTCATACCTAACCATGAGCGTTGGAGTGGCAGGGATTCAAATGATGTGGAGGATCTGTTCTGATTGATGGGACCAAGCTGCCAGTACCTTTCCTTCTCATACCTAACCATGAGCGTTGGGGTGGCAGGGATTCAAATGATGGGGAGGATCTGTTCTGATTGATGGGACCAAGCTGCCAGTACCTTTCCTTCTCATACCTAACCATGAGCGTTGGAGTGGCAGGGATTCAAATGATGGGGAGGATCTGTTCTGATTGATGGGACCAAGCTGTTAGTACCTTTCCTTCTCATACCTAACCATGAGCGTTGGGGTGGCAGGGATTCAAATGATGGGGAGGATCTGTTCTGATTGATGGGACCAAGCTGCCAGTACCTTTCCTTCTCATGACTTCAGGCATTGCTAGTGGCAGCGGGTAGTGGATGGAACTACCCCAGCTAGCACAGGGAGCAGAGGAATCAGAGTTGCTTCCAGTGCTCCAGATATCACTCGGAGTGCTTCGTTGATTGCGACATCCTGGGATCTTATGAGGCCAATGGGGCTGGTGGATTCGGCAGTGGAGTGGACAAGTGCTAGGGGGTTGGTGTGAGGCGTGGAGAAATTGGCTCCCCAGTCAGTACCCAGCCAGCTTCTTGCATAGGTTGACCCTAGCCTGAGGTTTGCAGGCCAGCTTCTTCAAGGGGGCAGGGAATGTAAGCTACGGTCAGTAATCCTGAGTATACTGGGCTACGGTCAGTAATCCTGAGTATACTGGGCTACGGTCAGTAATCCTGAGTATACTGGTTCTGCTCTCATGCTGAAAATCTGCACAGAAAGCATATCCTATTTCACCAAATTGACGGGTGGGAAGATGGGTGCAGTCAGGGGCTGAACCACCTGAACAAGATCCCAGAGGTCACCAACTGCACAGTCTGAACAGGAGACCAGGCTCCACTACTTCATTAGAGCTCCCTACCAAGCAAGCCCCCAGGTTACCAACTGAACAGGAGACCAGACTCCACTACTTCATGAGAGCTCCCTCTACCAAGCAAGCCCCCAGGTTACCAACTGCACAGGAGACCAGTCTCCACTACTTCATTAGAGCTCCCTCTACCAAGCACCCGGGTTACCAACTGAACAGGAGACCAGACTCCACTACTTTATTAGAGCTCCCTCTACCAAGCAAGCCCCATGGTTACCAACTGAACAGGAGACCAGGCTCCATTACTTCATTAGAGCTCCCTCTACCAAGCAAGCACCCAGGTTACCAACTGAACAGGAGACCAGACTCATTAGAGCTCCTCTACCAAGCAAGCCCCCTGGATACCAACTGAACAGGAGACCAGGCTCCACTACTTCATTAGAGCTCCTCTACCAAGCAAGCCTCCTGGTTACCAACTGAGCAGGAGACCAGACTCCACTACTTCATTAGAGCTCCCTACCAAGCAAGCCCCCAGGTTACCAACTGAGCAGGAGACCAGACTCCACTACTTCATTAGAGCTCCCTACCAAGCAAGCCCCCAGGTCACAACTCGATCACAAGCCATTTGTTCTCCTCAACAGCTGCAGTCGGGATGTGCTAAAACTGCCAAGTTTCTCCACAACATTCGTGTTGAAGAGTCTTCATTCAACCACAACATTTGTGTTGAAGAGTCTTCATTCAATCACAACATTCGTGTTGAGTCTTCATTCAACCACAACATTCGTGTTGAAGAGTCTTCATTCAACCACAACATTTGTGTTGAGTCTTCATTCAACCACAACATTCGTGTTGAAGAGTCTTCATTCAACCACAACATTTGTGTTGAAGAGTCTTCATTCAACCACAATATTTGTGTTGAGTCTTTATTCAACCACAACATTTGTGTTGAAGTCTTCATTCAACCACAACATTCGTGTTGAAGTCTTCATTCAACCACAACATTCGTGTTGAAGAATCTTCATTCAACCACAACATTAGTTTTGAAGTTCATTCAACCACAACGTTTGTGTTGAAGTCTTCATTCAACCACAACATTTGTGTTGAGTCTTCATTCAACCACGACATTCGTGTTGAAGAGTATTCATTCAACCACAACATTCATGTTGAGTCTTCATTCAACCACAACATTCATGTTGAGTTCATTCAACCACAACATTAGTGTTGAAGAGTCTTCATTCAACCACGACATTCGTGTTGAAGAGTCTTCATTCAACCACAACATTCGTGTTGAGTTCATTCAACCACAACATCTGTGTTGAAGAGTCTTTGTTCAACCACAACAATCATGTTGAAGAGTTCATTCAACCACAACATTCGTGTTGAAGAGTTCATTCAACCACAACATTCGTGTTGAGTCTTCATTCAACCACAACATTTGTGTTGAAGAGTTCATTCAACCACAACATTTGTGTTGAAGTCTTCATTAAACCACAACATTTGTGTTGAAGTCTTCATTAAACCTCAACATTTGTGTTGAAGTCTTCATTATAAACCACAACATTCGTGTTGAAGAGTCTTCATTCAACCACAACATTTGTGTTGAAGTCTTCAGTCAACCACAACATTCGTGTTGAGTCTTCATTCAACCACAACATTCGTATTGAAGAGTCTTCATTAAACCACAACATTCATGTTGAAGAGTCTTCATTCAACCACAACATTTGTGTTGAAGAGTCTTCATTCAACCACAACATTTGTGTTGAACACGTGTAGCTGTACACATGAAGCAGTGCACATACCTGAGACTGTCTGGGAAATTAAATTCATGCTTGCGAGAATGCACACCAATGGGAGACGATTTTGCAGTCTTCATTCCACCAGGATATGAACTACATGGTGTTAATAGTACCTAATGGTGCTGAAGGCCTGAACGAACCTAATGAGGCCACCATTAACAGTTTAGAAGCAGTGGTTCCAACTGCTGTTGGACCCTAAAGGACTTCCACCTGCCTTGAATTCTTTGTTGTGGGTTTAAAAAAATCTGCTGACCTAAACAATAATAATATATAATTAATTAATTAAATCATTCTGGACTTCATGTTTCCCTAGAGAGCACATGTCTTTGGAACAAGTAGGTAGCAATAGCATCGATGTTGCTCGTGTTTGAATGCCCACTGCCAAGATGCACTGCTTTAAAGCAGTATAGCCTCTGTAATCTGACAGGGTTGAATGCTCTGCTGCCAAGATGCACTGCTTTTAGAGCAGTATAGCCTCTGTAATCTGACAGGTTTGAATGCTCTGCTGCCAAGATGCACTGTTTTAGGGAAGTATAGCCTCTGTAATCTGACAGGGTTGAATGCTCCACTGCCAAGATGCACTGCTTTAGAGCAGTATAGCCTCTGTAATCTGAATGCCCACTGCCAAGATGCACTGCTTTAGAGCAGTATAGCCTCTTTAATCGGACAGGGTTGAATGCCCACTACCAAGATGCACTGCTTTAGCGCAGTATAGCCTCTGTAAACTGACAGGGTTGAATGCTCCATGCTTTAGAGCTGTATATATAGCCTCTGTAATCTGACAGGGTTGAATGCTCCATGCTGAATGAAGACTCTACAACATTTGTGTTGAGTCTTCATTCAACCACAACATTTGAAGTCTTCATTAAACCACAACATTCGTGTTGAAGAGTCTTCATTCAACCACAACATTTGTGTTGAAGTCTTCAGTCAACCACAACATTCATGTTGAAGAGTCTTCATTCAACCACAACATTCGTGTTGAAGTCTTCAGTCAACCACAACATTCGTGTTGAAGTCTTCAGTCAACCACAACATTCGTGTTGAGTCTTCATTCAACCACAACATTCGTATTGAAGAGTTCATTCAACCACAACATTCGTGTTGAAGTGTCTTCATTCAACCACAGCATTCGTGTTGAAGGGTCTTCATTCAACCACAACATTTGTGTTGCACACATGAAGCAGTGCACATACCTGAGAGACTGTCTGGGAAATTGAATTCATGCTTGCGAGAATGCACACCAATGGGAGACGATCTTGCAGAGTCTTCATTCCACCTGTGTGATGCAGTGCTGTCCAGGATATGAACTACATGGTGTTATGAGGCAGCATGCAGAAATGCGTTGGATTTCACTTTCTCGTAATAGTCCCAAATGGTGCTGAAGGCCTGAACGAACCTAATGAGGCCACCATTAACAGTTTAGAAGCAGTGGTTCCAACTGCTGTTGGACCCTAAAGGACTTCCACCTGCCTTGAATTCTTTGTTGTGGGTTAAAAAAATCTACTGACCTAAACAATAATAATATATCATTAATTAATTAAATCATTCTGGACTTCATGTTTCCCTAGAGAGCACATGTCTTTGGAATAAGTAGGTTGCAATAGCATCGATGTTGCTCGTGGTTGAATGCTCCAAGATGCACTGCTTTAGAGCAGTATAGCCTCTGTAATCTGACATGGTTGAATGCTCCATGCTGAATGAAGACTCTACAACATTCGTATCGAAGTCTTCATTCAACCACAACATTCGTGTTGAAGGGTCTTCATTCAACCACAACATTTGTATCGAAGTCTTCATTCAACCACAACATTTGTATCGAAGTCTTCATTCAACCACAACATTTGTGTTGAAGTCTTCATTCAACCACAACATTCATGTTGAAGAGTCTTTATTCAACCACAATATTTGTGTTGAAGAGTCTTCATTCAACCACAGCATTCGTGTTGAAGAGTCTTCAGTAAACCACAACATTCATGTTGAAGAGTCTTCATTCAACCACAACATTCATGTTGAAGAGTCTTCATTCAACCACAACATTTGTGTTGAAGGGTCTTCATTCAACCACAACATTCATGTTGAAGAGTCTTCATTCAACCACAACATTCGTGTTGCACACGTGTAGCTGTACCACATGAAGCAGTGCACATACCTGAGACTGTCTGGGAAATTAAATTCATGCTTGCGAGAATGCACACCAATGGGAGACGATTTTGCAGTCTTCATTCCACCAGGATATGAACTACATGGTGTTAAGGGGGACCGTCTGTGCATTTTAATTTTAATTTTTTTACCTGTGGTTACAACTTTAGAGCTCAATAGATTCTGCAAACTTCATGGTATGGACTTGATATATAGCTCAAAAGATAGGTCTCTCTGTGTGCTCTCTTTTGATACTAAAATATGTTTCATAGGTATAACTATAGGCAAGTTACTACACCCTAAAGCGGAGGGACTTCAAAAACCTGCACCCCAAAACCGCCGTTGGAAACCATTCTGAGATGCGAAGTGCAAAAAAAAAAAAAATGGTACGAGTGCGCTAGAGGAAGCTCTAGAGCATACAATGAGTATATTGAGTAGGCGTGAAAAATTGATTACCTGGTCAAGCGCGCGGTTGGAAAATTGAAGGCGTTGACAAGGCGTCGCCTTGTCAACGCCTTCAATTTTCCAACCGCGCGCTTGACCAGGTAATCAATTTTCACGCCTACTCAATATACTCATTGTATGCTTCCTCTAGCCACTCATACCATTTTTAATTTTTTTGCACTTCGCATCTCAGAATGGTTTCCAACGGCGGTTTTGGGGTGCAGGTTTTTGAAGTCCCTCCGCTTTAGGGTCTAGTAACTTGCCTATAGTTATACCTATGAAACATATTTTAGTATCAAAAGAGAGCACACAGAGAGACCTATCTTTTGAGCTATATATCAAGTCCATATCATGAAGTTTGCAGAATCTACTGAGCTCTAAAGTTGTAACCACAGGTAAAAAAAAAAAAAATTTTAAGTGCAGATGTCCCCCCTTAATAGTACCTAATGGTGCTGAAGGCCTGAACGAACCTAATGAGGCCACCATTAACAGTTTAGAAGCAGTGGTTCCAACTGCTGTTGGACCCTAAAGGACTTCCACCTGCCTTGAATTCTTTGTTGTGGGTTTAAAAAAATCTGCTGACCTAAACAATAATAATATATCATTAATTAATTAAATCATTCTGGACTTCATGTTTCCCTAGAGAGCACATGTCTTTGGAACAAGTAGGTAGCAATAGCATCGATGTTGCTCGTGTTTGAATGCCCACTGCCAAGATGCACTGCTTTAAAGCAGTATAGCCTCTGTAATCTGACAGGGTTGAATGCTCTGCTGCCAAGATGCACTGCTTTTAGAGCAGTATAGCCTCTGTAATCTGACAGGTTTGAATGCTCTGCTGCCAAGATGCACTGTTTTAGGGAAGTATAGCCTCTGTAATCTGACAGGGTTGAATGCTCCACTGCCAAGATGCACTGCTTTAGAGCAGTATAGCCTCTGTAATCTGAATGCCCACTGCCAAGATGCACTGCTTTAGAGCAGTATAGCCTCTTTAATCGGACAGGGTTGAATGCTCCACTGCCAAGATGCACTGCTTTAGCGCAGTATAGCCTCTGTAATCTGACATGGTTGAATGCTCCATGCTGAATGAAGACTCTACAACATTCGTATCGAAGTCTTCATTCAACCACAACATTCGTGTTGAAGGGTCTTCATTCAACCACAACATTTGTGTTGAAGTCTTCATTCAACCACAACATTTGTGTTGAGTCTTCATTCAACCACAACATTCGTGTTGAAGAGTCTTCATTCAACCACAACATTCGTGTTGAAGAGTCTTCATTCAACCACAACATTTGTGTTGAGTCTTAATTCAACCACAACATTCGTGTTGAGTCTTCATTCAACCACAACATTTGTGTTGGAGAGTCTTCATTCAACCACAACATTCGTGTTGAAGAGTCTTCATTCAACCACAACATTTGTGTTGAAGAGTCTTCATTTAACCACAACATTTGTGTTGAAGTCTTCATTAAACTACAACATTCGTGTTGAGTCTTCATTCAACCACAACATTTGTGTTGAAGAGTTCATTAAACCACAACATTCGTGTTGAAGAGTTCAATAAACCAAGAGTTCAATAAACCACAACATTCATGTTGAAGAGTTCATTCAACCACAACATTCGTGTTGAAGTCTTCATTAAACCACAACATTCGTGTTGAAGAGTCTTCGGTAAGCCAAAACATTCATGTTGAAGAGTTCATTCAACCACAACATTTGTGTTGAAGTCTTCATTAAACCACAACATTTGTGTTGAAGTCTTCATTCAACCACAACATTCATGTTTGAAGAGTCTTCATTCAACCACAACATTTGTGTTGAACATGTGTAGCTGTACACATGAAGCAGTGCACATACCTGAGAGACTCTCTGGGAAATTGAATTCATGCTTGCGAGAATGCACACCAATGGGAGACGATCTTGCAGAGTCTTCATTCCACCTGTGTGATGCAGTGCTGTCCAGGATATGAACTACATGGTGTTAATATTCCCAAATGGTGCTGAAGGCAACCTAATGAGGCCACCATTAACAGTTTAGAAGCAGTCTTCATTGGACCTCAACGTTTGTGTTGAAGTCTTCATTAAACCACAACATTCGTGTTGAAGGGTCTTCATTCAACCACAACATTTGTGTTGAAGAGTCTTCATTAAACCACAACATTCATGTTGAAGAGTCTTCATTCAACCACAACATTTGTGTTGAAGAGTCTTCATTCAACCACAACATTCATGTTGAAGTCTTCATTCAACCACACCATTCATGTTGAAGAGTTCATTTAACCACAACATTCATTTTGAAGTCTTCATTCAACCACAACATTCGTGTTGAAGAGTTCATTCAATCACAACATTTGTGTTGAAGTCTTCATTAAACCACAACATTCGTGTTGAAGAGTTCATTCAACCACAACATTTGTGTTGAAGTCTTCATTAAACCACAACATTCATGTTGAAGAGTCTTCATTCAACCACAACATTCGTGTTGAAGAGTCTTCATTCAACCACAACATTTGTGTCGAAGAGTCTTCATTCAACCACAACATTCATGTTGAAGAGTTCATTCAACCACAACATTCGTGTTGAAGAGTTCATTCAACCACAACATTTGTGTTGAAGTCTTCATTAAACCACAACATTCATGTTTAAGAGTCTTCATTCAACCACAGCATTCGTGTTGAAGAGTCTTCATTCAACCACAACATTCGTGTTGAGTCTTCATTCAACCACAACATTTGTGTTGAAGAGTCTTCATTCAACCACAACATTTGTGTTGCACACGTGTAGCTGTACACATGAAGCAGTGCACATACCTGAGACTGTCTGGGAAATTGAATTCATGCTTGCGAGAATGCACACCAATGGGAGACGATTTTGAAGTCTTCATTCCACCTGTGTGGTGCAGTGCTGTCCAGGATATGGACTACATGGTGTTAATATTCCCAAATGGTGCTGAAGGCAACCTAATGAGGCCACCATTAACAGTTTAGAAGCAGTGGTTCCAACTGCTGTTGGACCCTAAAGGACTTCCACCTGCCTTGAATTCTTTGTTGTGGGTTTAAAAAAATCTGCTGACCTAAACAATAATAATATATCATTAATTAATTCAATCATTCTGGACTTCATGTTTCCCTAGAGAGCACATGTCTTTGGAACAAGTAGGTAGCAATAGCATCGATGTTGCTCGTGGTTGAATGCCCACTACCAAGATGCACTGCTTTAGCGCAGTATAGCCTCTGTAAACTGACAGGGTTGAATGCTCCATGCTTTAGAGCTGTATATATAGCCTCTGTAATCTGACAGGGTTGAATGCTCCATGCTGAATGAAGACTCTACAACATTTGTGTTGAGTCTTCATTCAACCACAACATTTGAAGTCTTCATTAAACCACAACATTCGTGTTGAAGAGTCTTCATTCAACCACAACATTTGTGTTGAAGTCTTCAGTCAACCACAACATTCGTGTTGAAGTCTTCAGTCAACCACAACATTCGTGTTGAGTCTTCATTCAACCACAACATTCGTATTGAAGAGTCTTCATTCAACCACAACATTCGTGTTGAAGTGTCTTCATTCAACCACAGCATTCGTGTTGAAGGGTCTTCATTCAACCACAACATTTGTGTTGCACACATGAAGCAGTGCACATACCTGAGAGACTGTCTGGGAAATTGAATTCATGCTTGCGAGAATGCACACCAATGGGAGACGATCTTGCAGAGTCTTCATTCCACCTGTGTGATGCAGTGCTGTCCAGGATATGAACTACATGGTGTTATGAGGCAGCATGCAGAAATGCGTTGGATTTCACTTTCTCGTAATAGTCCCAAATGGTGCTGAAGGCCTGAACGAACCTAATGAGGCCACCATTAACAGTTTAGAAGCAGTGGTTCCAACTGCTGTTGGACCCTAAAGGACTTCCACCTGCCTTGAATTCTTTGTTGTGGGTTTAAAAAATCTACTGACCTAAACAATAATAATATATCATTAATTAATTAAATCATTCTGGACTTCATGTTTCCCTAGAGAGCACATGTCTTTGGAATAAGTAGGTTGCAATAGCATCGATTTTGCTCGTGGTTGAATGCTCCAAGATGCACTGCTTTAGAGTATAGCCTCTGTAATCTGACATGGTTGAATGCTCCATGCTGAATGAAGACTCTACAACATTCGTATCGAAGTCTTCATTCAACCACAACATTCGTGTTGAAGGGTCTTCATTCAGCCACAACATTTGTGTTGAAGTCTTCATTCAACCACAACATTTGTGTTGAGTCTTCATTCAACCACAACATTCGTGATGGAGAGTCTTCATTCAACCACAACATTCGTGTTGAAGAGTCTTCATTCAACCACAACATTCGTGTTGGAGAGTCTTCATTCAACCACAACATTCGTGTTGAAGAGTCTTCATTCAACCACAACATTTGTGTTGAAGAGTTCATTTAACCACAACATTTGTGTTGAAGTCTTCATTAAACTACAACATTCGTGTTGAGTCTTCATTCAACCACAACATTCGTGTTGAAGAGTTCATTAAACCACAACATTCGTGTTGAAGAGTCTTCAATAAACCACAACATTCATGTTGAAGAGTCTTCATTCAACCACAACATTCGTGTTGAAGTCTTCATTAAACCACAACATTCGTGTTGAAGAGTCTTCAGTAAACCAAAACATTCGTGTTGAAGAGTCTTCATTCAACCACAACATTTGTGTAGAAGTCTTCATTAAACCACAACATTTGTGTTGAAGTCTTCATTCAACCACAGCATTCGTGTTGAAGAGTTCATTAAACCACAACATTTGTGTTGAAGTCTTCATTCAACCACAACATTCGTGTTGAGTCTTCATTCAACCACAACATTTGTGTTGAAGTCTTCATTCAACCACAACATTCATGTTGAAGAGTTCATTCAACCTCAACATTTGTGTTGAAGTCTTCATTCAACCACAACATTCATGTTTGAAGAGTCTTCATTCAACCACAACATTTGTGTTGAACACGTGTAGCTGTACACATGAAGCAGTGCACATACCTGAGACTGTCTGGGAAATTGAATTCATGCTTGCGAGAATGCACACCAATGGGAGACGATCTTGCAGTCTTCATTCCACCTGTGTGGTGCAGTGCTGTCCAGGATATGGACTACATGGTGTTAATATTCCCAAATGGTGCTGAAGGCAACCTAATGAGGCCACCATTAACAGTTTAGAAGCAGTGGTTCCAACTGCTGTTGGACCCCCTAAAGGACTTCCACCTGCCTTGAATTCTTTGTTGTGGGTTTAAAAAAATCTGCTGACCTTAACAATAATAATATATAATTAATTAATTCAATCATTCTGGACTTCATGTTTCCCTAGAGAGCACATGTCTTTGGAACAAGTAGGTAGCAATAGCATCGATGTTGCTCGTGGTTGAATGCCCACTACCAAGATGCACTGCTTTAGAGCAGTATAGCCTCTTTAATCGGACAGGGTTGAATGCTCCACTGCCAAGATGCACTGCTTTAGCGCAGTATAGCCTCTGTAAACTGACAGGGTTGAATGCTCCATGCTTTAGAGCTGTATATATAGCCTCTGTAATCTGACGGGGTTGAATGCTCCATGCTGAATGAAGACTCTACAACATTTGTGTTGAGTCTTCATTCAACCACAACATTTGAAGTCTTCATTAAACCACAACATTCGTGTTGAAGGGTCTTCATTCAACCACAACATTTGTGTTGAAGAGTCTTCATTAAACCACAACATTCATGTTGAAGAGTCTTCATTCAACCACAACATTTGTGTTGAAGAGTTCATTCAACCACAACATTTGTGTTGAACACGTGTAGCTGTACACATGAAGCAGTGCACATACCTGAGACTGTCTGGGAAATTGAATTCATGCTTGCGAGAATGCACACCAATGGGAGACGATCTTGCAGTCTTCATTCCACCTGTGTGGTGCAGTGCTGTCCAGGATATGGACTACATGGTGTTAATATTCCCAAATGGTGCTGAAGGCAACCTAATGAGGCCACCATTAACAGTTTAGAAGCAGTGGTTCCAACTGCTGTTGGACCCTAAAGGACTTCCACCTGCCTTGAATTCTTTGTTGTGGGTTTAAAAAAATCTGCTGACCTAAACAATAATAATATATCATTAATTAATTAAATCATTCTGGACTTCATGTTTCCCTAGAGAGCACATGTCTTTGGAACAAGTAGATAGCAATAGCATCGATGTTGCTTGTGGTTGAATGCCCACTGCCAAGATGCACTGCTTTAGGGCCAGTATTGCCCATAAAAACATATTTTATGTAAACGTGCATAACTTTGCTATCCTTCACCCCCTACAGCTCATTTTGATACCAGTATACAGCTCTTTGCAAGAGCTTTCTAATGATGTACTTTATAAGAAGTTTCAGTATAGTATAGAGGTTTGGAAAAATTCTGACCAGAGTCACAGGAGTTGTTCCCAATCCTAAGATATGCCTTATACACACTTCCCTTTTATGGATGTAGTAGAGGAACCACTAAAGCTTACAACGAGTGAAATTTTTTAACCTCAACACTAAAGGAGTTTTCATGACAAGGTCAACCAAAATATGGGAATATTAGGGTATATACTCACGATTATAAAATTGGATTAGTACCTCCAAATTGAAAAACTCTGCACTCGTTGTGTAGAGGAAAGATAGAGCTACAAAATGATATATAATGAAGCAGGTATACATAAATTTTTCCTCAAGATACACCAACTTACCTTCCAAAAAAACATGTTTCTGAGAAATCGCTGTTGAAGTTGGGCTACTATTATATTGGGCCACCACTAACTAGACTACTTTCACCATAAGTCTTTTTTTGTTGCATTTTTGCACTTGTCTATTCTTCTGAGTAAGTAATAAGTAATTACACTAGACTACAAGTATCAGGTGGAATCTTTTGGAATGTGGTGGCTCTGAAAGAGCCGGGAAATAAAAAGAAAAATGGCTCTGAAAAGAACCGGTTTGATAAATAAGGAGAATATAAAAACTAAAAATGTCCTGCCCTATAGGTCACCCCCTCAGCTGCCTGCTGCACGCCATCCGTGTGGACCCTGTCCAACCTCATGGCCTGGCGTCTCTTACTCCGCCCTCCAAATCCTGGCGTCATCCTTGGAGTCCAAGAACTTCGCAGTGGTGGGACCACACTCCATCTTGAGCCGTCCAAACAGTGGCCTCAATGCCCCCATGCCAGAGTTGAAGGTGATGACTGCCAAACTCACGCAGGTCTCCACCACCTCCACAGCACTAAACTCCACCTTGGGGCAACGATTCCAAATGAGGCTATTGAAGGATTCGTTCTGATTTTGCGTGGCCCCAAGCACGCAACGCTCCATCAGATCGTCCGTGGAGAGATTGAGGAATACCTTCTCAACGAACGGGGCAATCTCCTTGCAGATGGTAGGTCTGTGGGGTGGAGGAGCTTCTCTCGTGGCCAGGGCCCGGTTGTGCCTGCACCAGGAGGTCAGTCCAGAAGGACACAAGTGGTGTTGA